>CM076578.1:958491332-958827873 GCA_034641835.2 Pinus albicaulis | reverse complement strand
CATTAGGAGATTGTAACACCCCCAATTTGTGTGTTGAATTTTTAAAAAGTTAGACATTTGAACTTAAATCCTAAGGGGGGTGGACCCCAAGGGATAAGTGTG
Source organism: Pinus albicaulis (assembly GCA_034641835.2). NCBI lineage: Eukaryota > Viridiplantae > Streptophyta > Pinopsida > Pinales > Pinaceae > Pinus > Pinus albicaulis. Next base: position 958,827,771 of record CM076578.1, on the reverse strand, counting down.
GTGTGAATGTAATTGCATATTTTATTTGAGGAAATAAATAAAATGATGGTGCATTTTGACCAAGATGAGAATTAGAGATCACTTTCCAAATCCATGAGGATGGATAAGGCAATAAATCCCCAGAATCTTTCAAAAATCCTTGAAAGAAATTAATTTAGATTTGAGGAGGAATCTAAATTTCCCCAATGAAGAGGAGTAGTTGGGAAGAGGTGAGAAAAAGCTGGAAAAGCTGAGGAAAAGCTTAAAGTAGCTTTAAAGAGTCCCAAAATGGGAAGCCTAGGCTAAACAGGAAAGAAAGCATCCTGCTATTCTGGACGCAAAATTAGAAACATGCTTTGGGGAAATATGAGCTTAAATAAGCTGCTCCTAGGCAGATCAGAGGTTGATCTGTTCTAGGAGGTGATCTCAGCTCGGGGGTGAGTCCTGGGAGACAAAGAGGACTCTAAGGTTGGGAGGTTGGTCATTTTGCAGATTGTGGTATGTTCTGAAACTCTTGTTATTTTGTCTTCTTGCAGTATGAATTGACTACATATAAAAATCGAATTTAATTACAATGAGAAAAATTGGTACTACATTTAACAGAATCTATCCTTAGGTATTCCCCTTCCAGATTTTGTTTAGTTGTAGACCAGAAAATCCATAGAGTAGAAACTCCAGAATGTCTAAACCAAGGTCGGTTTAAATCTGAAGTTACTTATCCTCTACAGATGAATTATTGTTTTGTTCCCTGTAGCCATAAATGAGATATTATATGCTTATGTGTATGCTAGGGAGACATTAGAGCAGTGCTATCATGGCATAAATACAAATAGCTGAAAGTAAGATATTAGAATTCGACATTCGAAATTGTATAGCAAAAAAAAAAAAAAAGTACTTCTACTCTATCTGATTGTTATAACAGTTATAAATGTTTATCTTGCATTTCGAAATCCATCCTAAATCCTTGAAGACAAGTAGCATAGCAAAAGAATTAAGTTATACTTAAATTCCTCTAGTCGAGCACTGCTGGATACATACTGGTATAAAAAAAAAAATTTAGAAACTAAGAGCGGGTACTTTAGGCCATGTATTATTATTAAACCAAAGATTAAATCTGCAATATAAAAGTCATGCATCATTTACAGCCAATATAGAGTATATAGTATATTAAACTTACCTCTAAACCTTGAAAGAAGGTGATGGTTATGGATTAAAAGTTCGCTTCATGAACCTTTGTCCATTAAAACTACCGAATACAGGTAGAGGCATTTAAAAAAATAGTAAATTTTATATACATATGTGGTAACAAGTATCAAAGAATATATAGAAATTCGGCCTTTATAACCTCGGCCATAAATGCGCGAGATGCACAATAAAACATATATGTCCGAGGGGGTTAGGAGTTCGACTACATATACGAACATGATATGTTAAAAGAATACACCATCAATTCGACCCATATATATAAACAATATATATTGCAAAAGCAAATATAAACACGAATCAAGGGAGTAAAAAGGTTTTATATATAAGAAAGAAAAAAAAGGGTTATAGATACGATATATATATATATATGAATTTTACATATTCAAAAAGGAGATATTAGTAGGAATCTATTTTGTTACAAACGAAACGTATATACATATGAATTCTATGACTGCTTGACTACAGGTCTAGTCAAAAATTTCACACAAGCGTGACAGTAAAATAAACAAATAACAAAGTTACGCTACCGTGCACATAAGTCCAACAAAACCTTGGGCGGCCGACTTGTATAAGCCAAGGCACGCCGCGGACCTTACTAATGTTAAATGATAGAACCAGAGGTAAACGATAACCCTTCCATCCGATGCGTATAGATAATCACAACTGTCAGGCAAACGTCAAGAGCTGAACCCTAATTTAGTTTCATCATGCATACCATACATATCATTATGAGAAAACCAAGAAGCACCATACAAGTACTAAGTGTTGCAATTTCAACTCATTGCGATTGATGCTGGAGTAAGGGTTATAATAACATAACGGTAACCAAAGCATACAGAGTTCCGTAAGTTAAGATCAAACAATAATCATTATAGCAGCGCATTGCAAGTCACACCAACGAAATTCTCTGTTAAGTATCCATAAAGGAGGCTGTGGCATTTTTGAAAGCCCATCGGATGAATCGAACCAACTAGGAATATACGCTTCCACAGTGATGGTTAATATCATGATTAAATGCTGTGTTCGAGCTTCCTGCAACCTCCTCAAATGAATATATATATATATATATATATATATATATATATATATATATATATCAGTGGTATTATGAAAAACCGCCCAAAGCCAGCATGACCTGAGCTCGGGAGAGGTGCTATCCGCATTAAAACGATAGGAATCAATGCGCTGAGCTTTCGTTCCAGGAGGTGGGTGACCGATATAATGAAATGGCACCCTTTCCTCGTATAAACCACCACCAGAAACACCAGTAAAAACGTAATAAGCAAACTGAAGCAAAACTCGCCACAGCCGGAGGGAAAGAAGTAAGGATTTAACTGTGAGTAGAGTTTCATCTCTGCGTCATACTGACGGTAATCACAGTAAACCGAGAATCCCAGACGGTGTGTATGAAAAACTGCAAGTGGGTTTTATAACCACTGCCGCGACTGAACGTGGGAAAGAAGGGATTTAAAAACAAACTTCGAGGTTTAAACCCCTAACAGGCTGCAACGTGAAACACATTGACACAGAAAGGATAACCTCATTCTACAGTGGACAGACAGAGGCGTGGAGCTCCTGTTCTCTCTGCACAACCATACGATAGCTATTTAGATGCTGTAGAAAGAAAACAATAGAATCAAGATAGAAAGGAGCTGGAACTTAGGTCGAATGATGGGGTTCCAATCAAAAGAACACAGAAACCCTAATTCCACTATATCGAAACCTCAGAAAATCCCGAGGTAGATTGAGAAAACCATCTACGTTGACAGGAGAATACCAGGCGCCATCAAGTGGCTCGGAGGAGATAGGGCGGATTCTGCATACCATCGTCTGGTAGTTGCAAAGGCCAGAGGCAGAACGCAGTGCACCCAGTACTGGCATCAGTGGATTTGACAATTCCCATTCTACCTGTCAAGTCCTTGCTGGACCAGTGTCGCAGTACGCCGCCGTCGGGTACCCTTCTCCTATGTACAAGACGTGCTCCTGCAATCAAATAAAATCAGAAAAACAATTTAGGGTTTCGCCACTGTGCACGCAGCCGATCCTCTGTACTGTGGCGAACGCGTTATAGTATTAGTTGGTATGAAGGTGGCTACGCCGCGATCGATCCTGGTAAGAATGAGCGCCAATAGGTTATAACCAGTACCGATTTGGGGCGATACGGTTCACAGATTTCATGATTCAAACGCCGACAGAGTAGGTAGCTCTGGCTATACATGACACTAACTAAATGTAGGGTATATGTGCAGATTTACTATGGTCTCCAATTTAATTAGTCTAATTCAAACCTCTGTGGAAATGCGACAACCGCTTTTCGTCGACAGGCAGAGACCTAAGTAACAAATCGAATTATCTATCTCATGCCGCATTGCTTTGTATGTGCACCTACCATAATAAATCGGGTGATATAATCATATTCCTACGGTTTTATATATAGATGAGTCCTGCATAAGCGTAGGCACATTTTTAATTGGCCGAGTCCAATGACATATATATATGAATGAATTTAATATTTACATACGTGTGATTGATGGTTCATATATGGGTTTTACGCATATAAATGAGTTATACATAGGTATATGCAGTTTTAATGGTCCCTATCCAAATATAAATATATAGGATTAATAGTATATATATATATATATGTGGGTTCGGTGTGTTATAAACACATATTCCACATTTATCCAATTATATACATACAAGGTTAATAGTATATATGTATGTGTTGGTTCGATGTGTTATATATATATATATTCATATATGTGATATATGGAATATATGTTTTATATAGGTGAAATATGTGATGTTTTATGGAATCGACAAAGATGAGTGTACATAGAACTATAAGAAGTCTATAAGATGCTTAGAAATTTATGTACATGGGTTTAAGGCAAACTTGGGTAGCATTGAATATTGTTAGAAGGAAATCGTGGTCAAGGAAAATTGTTGAATTAAAAGAAATACTACCGGAGCAGAGGAAATTAAAATAAATACCCAACTTTTGAACTTAGTATTCAGAAAATCAGGTAAATAACGAGGGGATTGAAGTATATATGATGAAAAAAAAAAAAAAATTCCTTAAAATTGGAGAGGTTACAAATGGTATCGGAGCACCAGTTACAACAATAGGGCTGTCAATTTTGTGCTCACTGATTTATACATATTTTGTTTTCTGAAATTTTAAATTTTTTTTGCTAATCTGTGTTGTAAGGGTGTACAGTTGAAATGGTTGAAGGTGAAGGGATTTATGTGGATATGCGGGATGAGTTTGCTACTCCAGATCCTAATGCCCCGGTAATGGCTATGTTGCACCGACTGCAACGAGAATTGGCTGGTAAAATCGGAGATGAACATATTGTCCTCGACCCGATGAGAGCGAGAAAAGCTACGCCAGACAACACGGAACGACCAGAAGGCGAAGGTTAGGAAAGAAAAAGATAGATGAGTACGATGATGATGATGCGCTGGACGTAACATAGCGCACCGGCCAAGAGAATTGCGAGGGGGGAGCGTCATAAGATCAAACCTCCTTCTGTGATGGGAGAAGGAGGGATGCGAGCTTGGTTCTTTGAGAACATGATCAGAAGTATTTCCAAGTATGTGAATACAGAGCAATGCGAAGGCAGGATTAGGCGTCCATATCAGCTGAGGAAAAACCACAACGCCAGTGGGAAGAACAAAAATGGTGCATGCCATTGATGAAAAGACAGTTACTTGGGAAGACTTTCAGGCTAAGTTCAAGAATCGTTATTTGAACGAACAATATTATGATGATAAAGAAAAAGAATTTCATGAACTTAGACTAGGACAGCTCACTATTGATGAGTTTGTCACTAAGTTTACCAATTTACTGAGATATGTTCCTTACATTAGGGAAGAAAAAGCAAAGGTTCAAAGGTTTTTGAATTGCTTACCTACTGTGTACAAAGAGAAAATTGAGTTTGACAACCCAAAGAAAATGGATGAAGATGTTAGAAAAGCAAGATTATGCTATCAGCAGTTTAAAGGTAAAGCTGAACAAGGGAAGAGCTGGCTGAACAAGGGTGAGTTCAAAGGTAAAAGACCAAAACCAGCATATCTAAGAAATTTTGGTAGAGATCATCAGCGGAAAAAATTTACTAAACCAAAAGAAAGTCAAACTGCTCAGTCCCAAGTGGCTTCAAAACCAGTAGAAGGGAACAATAGAAAGGAAGGGACAGTCAGAATGAAGGAACCTTTGAAATGTTGGGGCTGTGGAGAACCCCATATGATGAGAGACTGCCCCCATCGAAATATACACATGATCAGCAGAGAGCGAGAGGCAAAAACGGTAAATGACATAGCCAGAAATATACCAACTATCAGTGCAGCTTTGGAAAATCGGCAAGCAGAACATCAAGCCACCATGGTGGAAATGGAGGGTAGGATTTCTGACCTACCTGTTACTGTTTTGATTGATCCAGGTGCTTCTTTGAGTTACATTAGTCCTGGAATTGTAGAAAAATGTAAAATTAACCCTGAAAAGTTTCAACAGTCATGGTTGGTACAGCTAGCCACTGGAACTAAGAGAAAAGTCACACATAAACTGCCTAAAACAACAATACAATTGAATGGCTTTACAACAGAAGTAAATCTGAACATATTGCCATTAGGATCCTATGATCTGCTGATAGGAATGGATTGGCTGGAAAAGAAGAAAGATCTGATGAACTGCTAGGATAAAACCCTGCATGGTGTGGATGAGGAAGGGAAACCTTTTACACTAAAAGGGAAACCAAAATCCATTTCAGTAAGACAAATATCAGCCTTAGAATTGAAAAGAATAGCTAGAAAAGGATACCAAGTCTATGAAATGCATGTAGAAGAAATAGAACAGCAAACTGAGGAAGAGTTATTGGAAGCTATACCAGTCATCAGAGAATTTAAGGAAGTCTTTTCCAAGGAAATTCCTCATCTTCCCCCCAAAATAGAGATTGATTTTTCAATCGATCTGGTACCAGGAGCCACACCTGTTTCCCGAGCCCCCTATCGGATGAGTCCACCTGAACTAATGGAACTGAAAATGCAATTACAGGAATTGTTAGATAAAGGGTATATCAGACCAAGTGTGTCTCCTTGGGGAGCCCCGGTTTTATTTGTGAAAAATAAGGATGGAACTTTTAGGATGTGCATTGACTATCGTCAACTGAACAAATTGACCATTAAGAATAGATATCCACTTCCTAGAATTGATGATCTTTTTGATCAAGTGAGAGGAGCTTCAGTCTTCTCCAAGATAGACCTAAGGACTGGGTATCACCAGCTCAAAATTAAAGAAGAAGACATCAGCAAAACAACATTTCGAACCAGGTATGGGCATTACGAATTTGTGGTCCTACCTTTTGGTTTGACAAATGCCCCTGCCACATTTATGTGTCTGATGAACAGTGTGTTGAATAAGTATTTGGACAAATTTGTTCTTGTGTTCATAGATGATATATTAGTATATTCTAAAAATGAATATGAACATCATGAACATCTGAGAATAGTGGTGGAAACTTTAAAAGAAAACCAGTTATATGCCAAGTTCAGCAAATGTGAATTTTATAAAGATAAAATTCAATATCTGGGTCATATAATTTCGGAAAAAGGGTTGGCAGTTGACCCTGAAAAGATAAAAGCCATTAAAGAATGGCCAGTCCCCACTGATGTCTCAGCAGTAAGATCATTTATGGGGATAGCAGGTTATTATCGTAGATTTGTGGAAAGATTTTCTGCGATAGCAAATCCCATAACCTCATGACAAAGGAAGGGTGTCAAGTTTGTGTGGACTGAAAAATGTCAAAACAGTTTCGAGCAGTTAAAACAAAAACTTATTACAGCCCCTATATTAAAAATTGCTGATCCTGATAAAGAGTTTGTTGTATGTACAGATGCTTGCAGAGAAGGGCTGGGAGGAGTCCTGTTACAGGAAAATTCAATCATTGCCTATGAATCTAGGAAACTGAAAATACATGAACAAAATTATAGTGCATATGATTTGGAATTTGCAGCTGTTATCCATGCATTAAAAATGTGGAGGCACTATCTTCTGGGGAAGAAATTCACATTGATGACTGATCATATTAGTCTTAAATACTTCTTTTCCCAAACTGATTTGAATGCAAGGCAAGCCAGATGGCTGTCCTTTTTAAGTGAATTTGATATGGACATAAGACATATCAAGGGAAAAGAAAATAAAGTTGCTGATGCATTAAGTAGAAATGCTTGTCAACATTTAAACAACATTGGGAGTAGTGCGCAGATGGGGATAGAGGAATTGGTAGGAGAAGCAGCAAATCAGGATCCCCACTATGAAGCACTCTTGGTGAACCTACAGAGAAAGGATAAAACTGATTTCACTAAAAACCAAAGAGGGCTACTTTATTACAAAGACAGGTTGTATATTCCAGATATAGAGTCATTGAAAAGAGAAATTTTAGATGAATATCACAAACAGCCCTATGCAGGACACCCAGGATACCAAAATATGTTAACAGCCTTGAGGAAGAAGTTGTTCTGGCCAGGAATGAAGAAAGATGTGGCAAAGTATTTAAGTAGATGTATGGAATGTCAGCTAGTCAAAGTTGAGCACCAACACCCAGCAGGTCTTTTAAGCCCTTTACCGATTGCAGAATGGAAATGGGACACCGTTTCCCTGGATTTTATAATAGGATTACCTAAGACTAAATATCAACATGATTCTGTAATGGTAGTAGTAGACACTCTCACAAAAGCTGCTCACTTTGTACCAATAAAATCTACCTTTGGAACAGCTCAAGTAGCAAATGTTTTCCTAAAGGAGATAGTAAGGCTTCATGGAGTTCCCAAGGTGATTGTCTCAGATCGGGATGCTAAGTTTACAGCAGCGTTTTGGAAGGGATTGTTTGCAGGAATGGGTACTAAGCTGAATTTTAGTACTGCCTATCACCCCGAGACTGATGGGCAAGCAGAAAGGACAAATCAAATTTTAGAGGATATGCTGAGAATGTACGTGATGGATAGGCCATCAAAATGGGAAGAGTATCTGCATTTAGCTGAGTTTTCCTATAATAATAGTTACCAATCCTCTATTAAGATGAGTCCGTTTGAGGCACTCTATGGGAGAAAGTGCCGTACTCCTTTGAGCTGGAGTCAACCAGAGGATAAACTGGTGTTGGGACCAGATGCACTACAAGAGATGGAAAGAATTGTCAAACAGATACAAAAAAATATCAAGACAACACAAGATCGCCAGAAAAGCTATGCTGATAAGAAAAGAGTGCACCGAGAATTCAAAGTGGGGGATCATGTGTATTTACGCATCAAACCCAAAAAGAGCACACTTTATGCTGGAAGTTGTGCAAAACTTGCACCTAGATATTGTGGGCCTTTTGAAATTCTAGAAAGGGTGCGACCAGTAGCTTACAAGCTAGCCTTACCACCCCATGTTAGAGTGCATAATGTGTTTCATGTTTCATTATTAAAAAGATATGTGCATGATGCTTCTCACATAGTTGATTGGAATGTTGTACAGGTGGAACCAGAAGGGGAGTTTCTGCCAGAACCGCTTCAAATATTGGAGCGGGAAAAAATTGAATTGAGAAACAGAACAGTGGCCAGAGTAAAAGTGCAGTGGAAGCACTTTACTACTGAAGAAGCTACCTGGGAAAGGGAGGCTGAAATTATGGAAAAGTATTCGTTTTTTTTTAAATGAACTCTAGTAGTTTAATAACAACACCGAGGACGGTGTTTATTTTCAGAGGGGGAATATGTAACACCCCCAATTTCTGTGTTGAATTTGAAAAAGTTAGACATTTGAACTTTAATCCTAAGGGGAGTGGACCCCAAAGGATAAGTATGGTGTGAATATACTTTAATATTTAAATTGAGGAAATAAATAAAATGATTGTGCATTTTGACCAAGATGAGAATTAGAGATCACTTGCCAAATCCATGAGGATGGATAAGGCAATAAATCCCCAAAAATCTTTCAAAAATCCTTGAAAGAAATTAATTTAGATTTGAGGAGGAATCTAAATTTCCCCAATGAAGAGGAGTAGTTGGGAAGAGGTGAGAAAAAGCTGGAAAAGCTGAGGAAAAGCTTAAAGCAGCTTTAAAGAGTCCCAAAATGGGAAGCCTAGGCTAAACAGAAAAGAAAGCATCCTACTTGTAACACCCCCAAGTTCTATGCTTATCAAATGAGACCTTTGAACATAAATCCACCGGGGAGTGGACCCCAGTGGATGATTATTGTGTGGATGTGGTTAGTTATTTAATTATGAAAAAAATAAATAAAAAAATGATGTATGCACTATGAACATATGAGAAAGTGAGATCACATTCCTAATCCATGAGGTGATGGAAAAGGAAAAAGACTTTCCCCCAAATCTTTCAAAAATCCTTGAAAGAAATTATTTCTAATTTAGATTTTTGAGGAAAAATCTAAATTTCCCCAATGAAGAGGAGTAGTTGGGAAGAGGTGAAAAAAAGTTGGAAAAGCTGAGGAAAAGCTTAAAGAAGCTTTAAAGAGTCCCAGAATGGGAAGCCTAGGCTAAACAGGAATAAAGCATCCTGAAATTCTGGACGCAGAATTGGAAACAGGCTTGGGGAAAGCACAGCTTAAATAAGCTGCTCCAGAACAGATTGAGGCTGGTCTGTTCTGGGGAGGATCTCTGCTCAGGGGTGAATCCTGGGAGATAAAGAGGATTCTACGGTTGGGAGGACTGGTCATAGTAGAGGTGTGCATGCATAAATTTGGAGATATCTGTGAGTCTGTGTTAAACATATCCCTGTTTTATGAAATTGTGATGTTATATTCCTTTATGTTTTATGAAATCGTGATGTTATATTTCTTTATGTCTTATGAAATTGTGATGTAATAGTTCTTTATGCAATTTATGAAGTTGTGATGTTATAGTACATTATGGAATGTATGAATTGTTATGTTAGGTTGCATTATGCAACTGTTAGATGGATTAATGGTTCAGTAACTTATATAATTGCAACTACCGCTATTGACAGTAGAGACAAATGGTTGGGTGTAAAGATGAGTACATTGAAATGATGAGGTTTGAGATGGTACATCAATTGAGAAGCCAATATAATAACTATGTATAGGTATAGATGGCTATCTTTTAAAGGAGTATTTAATTTCTGTGTGTATAAACAGAAGATGTTAACAAACCAGTACCCATGAACATTAAGTTCCAAACAAATAAATCTATCATAACAATACTGATGGCACAGAATTCACTGTGATCAATAACAGAAAGTAGGGAACAACAACCAGTTGTGTTGCACTGGAAAGAATTTAAAAAAAATTAGAATTTACAGTATTCTATTAAATGTAATGGTACACATATGGAAGTAGAAGTTGAATCCTAACTAAGTACGAGGATCTAACACTAGGGATTCTAAACTATCCAGTTCAGTATTCTCTCCCTCCATTGGAGTGAAGCAAGAGGAGTTGTTTCCTAGTTTTCCCATGGAACAGTTGAATCTGTACCATAGTGTCACACATGTTGAATGGTTATAACAGACAAATAAGGGGGGAAAAAGCCTATTGAAAAATCTATTGTGTAATAAAAGTTGTGTGAGGGAAGATTGTAAGCATGTGTAAAATACCATGAACAGAGCATCTGGTTACCATCCATAGAAACTACTGGGAAAGTAGTGGAGCAATGGTGGTTAACTGCGTAGAGATAGATGTATGCGAGGAGGCATACCTCTATACCTCGATGCTGAAACTTTAACATATTGAAAATGTTAGCAGGCCGACAAACTGGGAAGTTTGGTTAAGGGCCTAGTGATCATCCTCAACAGAAAACCTGAGAAACACAAAGTAAAATATATAGATATATAAGTCTACTATATGAACTATGAAGAGGGGGGGGTCCAGGCCAAAAATCCTCATGGAAATTCTTGTATTCCATGGCTGTCTGTAAGTACTGGAAAGAATCTAAACCCCAGAGAACAGTCTGCATTGTAGGTGATTCAGTACAAAAACTAGAATTTTTATCGACGCATAAAACGGAGAATATTGAGTTATGTTATATGGGTAGCACTCATCACCGGGGTGATGAATATAGACCTATTCTGAATATAGACCTTAAGAGAGACATGTTGAATCTCATTCAGAGTAAAATGAATCACTTAAAGAAGAATAGTTAAGAAATTTAGGAGGAGTAACCATGAGGTATAGTGGAGGTTACTAAATAATAACAAAATCCCAGGATATAAAAAAAAAAAAAAAGGGTTTGGGAGACGTGACAAATGGTATCGGAGCTCCAGTTCAAAAATTGGGCAAGATATGTGCTCACAACGAAATAATAAACTGTTATAAATTTTATGAATATTAAAATTTTTACGACTCTGTTTAGTTGTAGACCAGAAATCGAAAGAGGAGAAACTCCAGAAACTCTAAACCAAGGTTGGTTTAAATCTGAAGTTACATCGCCTCTATAGATGATTAAATCTTGTTTATTCCCTGTAGATATCAAGGTGATATTTTATACTTATGTGTAGGCTGGAAAATATTGTATCAGAATTGATCTTTCATGGTACAAACTCAAAATAATAATTACAGCATAAACATTATAATATGAAATTCGAATATTGTGTTAAAGAAGGAACATTTTAGTTTATAACCTTCATATGGTTATATCTTAACATTCTAGCTATACATAAAATCTGCTAGATCTACTTTCCCTCTTGGAAGAAAGTGTCACAATTTTGTTCATGGTAGGCACAATTTTGATATTTTCTGCTTATAAATCTGCTAGAGGAATAACATAGCAGTACCAGATTTATCTGGTATACATACCAACTGCTGAAAGTAAATACTGACATTGGAACCTATGCTAGAAAAGTGAATATTAACTTGTTCTTTATATAATTATAATGGTGAAAATTGATGCTCCTATGTAAGATGTAAACCAATATTAGTATACAATTACAATGGTGACATTTTATACTCCTACGTAAGATGGAAACAATATTCACCGATCTGAAGTTATATATTATAGCAGCAAAGCAAGAATATTAGATTTCGCATGTAGATAAAGAAAAAGAAATTTTATTCTAGATAAAGGGTTATCTTATAGTTTATATTATATTGGAAATCTACTTTTAATTCTTGAACTAAGCCGCATAGCAAAAGATTTAACTTGAAATCTAGATTCACGAATCGATGAATATTGAATGGGTATACATACGTATATACAAAAAAAATTATAAAGGTAGTGAGCTAAAGTTCGAACCACCTATAGACATATATATGTATATATTGGCTCCTACAACATTTATTCCACGACAAGCGCTACTAATTAGTATCCTTGCACCTAGGATATAAAAGAGAATAAAGTAATAGGTAAGAAAATATTTTAGAACCCCAAATATGTGTGCGAATTACAAAAGCGGCAACCCTAATCATCATATAATGACGTCTAGGGTTCTGTGCGTTGGATCGATTCATATGAATACAGTCAGAGTGTATAGGAAAAAAATTAGACTGCTATTCATGTATTATCGAATACTAGGCATCTGATTCCAAATCCTTTTGGTCGTAATATAAAATTATGCTCTGGTTTCAAATGATAGCGTGTTAGATTAACAGAACAACGGTTTGTATATGCAGTGACTTGTAGTATCTCTGGTATAAGGAAATTGTAAATACATTCCCAAGTACCGCACAGTACCCATGATTCATTCCGCAGTTAAGAATATCTGGTTCCCCCACTTGCATTCTCAATCAAATGAAGAGAACTGGGACTAAACAGCCCGACGTCCTTGACATAATGCAGCATTTTTCAATGGCAATATCCATAGAGTTGGAGAAGCAGCGTCATAGTTTCATTCATTTCTTGCAATAGATTTCTTCGATTCGTTTCCCATAAATCACTACTATTCTAATGATTAGGTTTAGTATTACCATGGGAAGATTAAAAATAATAAAATAAAAACCATGTTTCTTCAGATGCAGGGGTCGATTTGCATATCGGCATAACACTGCGACTCTTAACAGAGCGTAAATAAAACATTTCGAGTTGTCATTCTGACCCCTCAAATAAATCAGTCAATCTAAACTCTAAAATCATTACAAGTCCACCTCGAGAGAAGGAGGGGACTTATACATTGAACACAGGTTTATGAGTAGGAAGGCCGAACGACGCCTTGTCTCATAACCAGACGATCTTACCTACAGAGGCATATTTGGAAAAAGGGTTAGTGGTTAAATCATACCTATATCAGTAAAGGAAGGCCGGCCCTACTGATCTACATCTACCCAAAACAGACTAATGAAAATAATATTACCTCTGGGTATTGCCGAAAGGCATTTCGAATCCATCAGTTGTGATCATACCCAGAAATTTCTCCACATAGATGAGAGCTGGGTTCGGTAACACGAACACGGCTATGGCAGGAATGCTTTGAAATAAGAACACTCGACTCGATGAAATTCGAATCGCAGGGGAGCGCTCAATAGTTGAGCATGTTGGTTTATAACTCCAGGTCGAAGGTTCAATCCACAATTTGTGCACAAAACCAAACGGTGAGAATGGTAGCAGTTGAAAGGGATTTTATCTGCATTGCTCGAAATCCTAACCCACCACCTACCGGTGAAGGCTTAGGCACGGCGTGCAGAACGCGGGCATCCTATTAGCTCGACGAAAACCCTAAGCAAGGACGATAAGCTGAGCGAGAGAGTTTAGGCGGTATGAACGAGGAGTGAGCCCGGTTTGAGAGCAGAGGAGTTGAAAAGATCGAGGGTACTACTCTGTAGTCAATCACATGGCAAGTCTGACAGTTTGATTTCGTATCCCGCCCAGGAGATTAGTGTCAGCGACGTGTCGACTATCCGCTTGGTGTAATCAAGAAAATTCATCCAGAAATCAATAACACAGATACGTTATAGCAGGTAAGGATGTAACCTTCCCTGCCACGACCTCTCGGTAAATTAATGATGCCGTATTTCGCCCGCATACTCTACCGCCAATACATTTTCACCTACGGTAAAGAACCTGTGTTAGTCGGCTTGTACCGCACTGAGCAGAGCAGAAAAAGAAGCCGGGGTCTGCAAAGGGCGGCGCTGGGTACTCAAATCACAGCGGCTCCTGCATACAAAAAAAAAAAAAAAAAAAAAATATAAAACCTACCCGAATAGACACACTCGTCTCTGGTGGATTTACCAGACGTACATAGTTATTCAGAAACAAACGAAGAATTTAAATATCGTCATTAGCAACAGCTGCAAAAACATACACCGGTATGATCTCAAAATATGATCGTTCAAAGGGTTGGCGAGATCGCATTTTTTTTTAAATTGAATGCACGCGTGGAAAACTACAAAAACATATTCAATCCTAATAGCTATGGAAAGGGAACAATGGGTTTAATAAAACGATTTCAATAATAACATGACGTGGGAGTGCCATGCCGATAATTGGGCGTACAAATTTTGTTTATATATGAAGGGTTGGATCTACCGTAGATTATATATATATAACATATATAGATTATATATATATATAACATGAACGATATATATGGGTGTATAAAGCCATGTGTATAAAGCCATAATTATATATATATGTATGGGAGATACAAATATACTTATCTATGGTAAACTATATACATATATATATATATATATATGTAATGAAACCTATATTTAGGAGTATAAAAATATATATATATATGGGGGTTACAAAGGAATATATATATATACATTGGGATTCCATGACATTGATAAGAGAGTAGTAATATATCAATAAACTTGTGGATCCAAAGATATAGGTATAAGATCTATAGTGGGAGTTAAAGCTAGGGCTGTTAATTATATATATGTGTTAAGTAAGGCCCTTGAAGAACAAATATGTCCATAGAGGGCATGATTATAGAATTATACGGTGGTAATGTTCAATACAGTGGACAATAGAAAAAAAAAAAGGGGTTATTTTAAATTAGGTGTAATATATGTATATGGTAGCGGTTTCAGAAAGAAAAAGCTTTGGACTTACATATGAATATATGAAAATATAGGGATATATATATTCATATGTTCATCAAAATTATGTTGCCAAGGCTATATATATATATATATATATATATATATATATATATATATATATATATATATACCATGTTTAATTATACAGTAGGGTTTGGAAATATATATGGTATATATACAAACCTAGTAGATATATATATGATCATTAGATGTATATTTCTCAAGGCTCGAGTCCTATAAATAATGCATGTATACTGCTATAAAAAGAAAAGAAGATTGAGTCTTATTCGACACAAATGGAAAAAAAAAAAAAAAAAACAAATAAGAGATTTAAAACTAAAAGCATGAGAGATGTAGGGGTTGCTTTTGGTTAGGAAAAAAAAAAATAGAATGCTTTTATGGTTAGGAAAAGCTGAAATACTTTAGAAAAGTGGAGTGCTTTTATGAATTAGAAAGGAAGGAATTCTTTTATGGTTTAGAAAAAGTTGGAATACTTTTTCATAAAATCTATTCTATTATATAAGCCTATGAGAAAAGAAGAGGGGAAAGTGTGTCAAATTTAGTTTTTGACATTATCAAGTATTAATACTTGTGAATGTGATAAATTATAGATATTATATTTATCACTATAAAAGGAAACATGTATTCATACTATAAAATTTTGTTGGTGTAAATTTTATTTTCTTGAGTCTTAAATTCCAAGACAGGGAAATAATGAAATCATACAGCTACAAACCAAGAGAAAAGATGATGAGCTGTATTTGGACTTGGGTGTGGGGGAAACCCAGGAGATCCAAATTTATTCACATAAGTTTTGAACTAGTGGATATAATTCATAAAAGCGGTTAAAGAAAAAAAAAAAAAAAAATTGGCCTATGCATTATATATATATGAAAAATAGAAATATAGTGTGATAAAGTGTACGAAAGGAGAATTTAATGCTTATAGACAGGGATAATGGAAAAGACAACATGAATATGTCACATCGGTGATAAGTGCATGTGGGATATATATAGACGAGTTATATACCCATACATGTGCATGTAAATAAATTATCAAAGGATGTAGAAATATATGTATGGGGTACTTATATGAATAAAGGTTACGCATAGAGTTATGCAAATTTTATTTATCCCCTAATAGAAAATCCTGTAAATTTAGGTATTCGCTTACTTGGCTGGAAATAATAGAGATGAATTCTATTATAAATTATTGACTTAACAATAGCTGAAGCCCTCTCAATTGTCCTTGTATTGGTTCACATTAAAACTTTATAAGTCCATCACAAAGGAAAAAGGTAAGTTGGTACGAAGGTATAGTACATTAAGGAGTATTAATTAAACTCTTTGGATTATATACATAGTATATATATGTGTCGGGTGGATATATATATATACGGTGGATTTTATATATATATGATGGAGTTTATACTATATATATATATATTGTGGATTATATATATAGAGTGGTTCTATATATATATGAAAAAGAGTGGAGGATTTAGGGATATGAAATATAATGGTTTATATAACAAAGAGCTTTATAAAGAAATTTTATATGTTTCACTTTATTGGAATATAAATATACAATGTGGTGAAATTGAGGATCAATTAAAATGAAACAAATTGCACGTGGGACATAAGTTAAAATCTACAACTAACATTATAAATATAGGCGATCTGGTTATATGTTATAATGTTAACCTTGTTGATTTGTATGAATATAATATCTTCATATATGTTAAGTTATTTCTCCAACTTTATAACCACGGAGTTAAAGGAGAAAGTACTGGAAGTACAGCGAGGAACTGAAAAAGGGTAAGCATAATCATGCATATAGTACAGTTGTTTTCATTCATTTATGAGTACTAATGAAAAATTGTTAAATTGTTAGCCCAGTGTGTAACAGGAAATGGGCACTCTGGAACAAAAAGGAAAAAGGGTGAAGATAAATCACCTAGAAAATCAAGAAAAGCTGAACTGGACCAAGTTGAGTGAGGAAAGAATCTCACTGAAAAAAAGAAAAAAGAAAAAAAGAAAGGATAAGTAGTGTACTAAAAAGTGCACTAAACTATTATGAACCTGAACGGTTTTATTTATAATTGAATTTCTTAAGTTATTGAAATGCAGAATGCGGTTGGGAATTATCAATTATATGTACCTGATATTACTTATGTTGGTATGAAATGTGGACAGAGAAACCAGAATAAAATGTCTTCCAGACAGACTTCTTGCAGAGAAGTAGGAAGAAAACCAACTGCATAAGGCATTCGTAAAAAGAGTGGAGACAGGAGAGTACTCTGCTGGAAACTAATGGCATTATAAATTAGCCCTACTGTTAGAGTCGGCCCTTGCAGCCCTCCGTCAGTGATCATTTCGTCTTTTGCATATTCATTATTAGGTGTCTCGCTTGTTTCACTTCTTTGCATGTCACTAGGATCATGCCATGAACTGACGAAGGGGTCTGTCATCTTGTGTTTCCTCATATTTACACCTGCAGTGTTATTTTAAAAATTTTCCTCAAAAAATTATTCATAGTCATTGTCATTTCATTTCTGGTCATTGAAATGTCAATAAGTGTCCTAGGTCTTGGTGTCTAGGGTTTTTGAGTCATTTATATACTAGTCATAAAGCCTGAAAGGTGAGGAAATTTCTGCATTTGTGATTTTTATTTTATTATCATCAGCATTTTAAAAAAAAATATATATTTCTAGTCCAAAACTCTGTTTTGGAACTAGAAATTTGTCATTATCATTTTGTAATAAATTGTAATTGTTCCGCCATGAAGATATTGTCAAAAGCAGACCCCTGGTCTTTTCTCTAGCCAAGATAGCCATATCCCTGCAAGAAGACAGCAAAATCATTAGTATCGACCTCAAAAAAGCCAAAGGAAGTTTGTATTTGAAAAGCCAAAAGTGAAAATTACAAAAACATTTGTAATATGGGTTTGAAATTAGATTTGAAATAAAATCTGATTGTGAAGATATTTGTGACATGTATAAAAGCCAAACAAGTTTCATTTGAACCAATTTCATAGCTCCCAAATCGTGTTTGCAAAGTGGAGGGCCGATTTCAGAGTTTTGAAGTGCGTGGACAGAGTTTTGGGGCTGCGCGACCCACGTGGAGGCAGAGCGACCCACCTGGGCAGCGCGACCCACGCAGAGGCTGCGCGAGCCACGCAGACACAGGGTTTTGAAATTTAGTTTGAGCGCCCAGTTTAACTTGGAATCGACTCAAACTACCTTCAAACAGGTTTCTATCAATTGCTTGATGTTTTTGAACACATTTGTGGCATCATTGGTGGTTTCAAATATTCAAATGGAGGATTTAAAACCCCACAGTCATAATATTATTGTTTTCAGGGTTTGAAATGAAAATGAATGGTGGAAAGAATGTGTTTGCTATCTTAAGGCAGTGATATGTCCAGCCTTCCATATAACATCAAAATCATATTGTTCTCATGCCCATTTAGCCATATTAACCATTGCTATTATTATACCATGTTAAAACCCTTTGTGTCATGGTGACTGTGTTTGTAATGAGTCACATTGCCCCAATGTAAAATATGCTCATGACTTTGTTTCAAATTGCCCATTGAGACCTTTATGGTCATTACTCATAGACAAACATATTACTATTAATGCCATGCTCTCCTTTGACTAGATGTGTTCAAACTTTTGAAGGTTGCCTGCTCCTATTTGGTCAAAATTTCATTTGCATTCAAAACAGAGATTGTGCCTTTTCCAATCCATTTAAAGCTGGGATTTTATCCATGATTTGATTCCTTGATGGTGCTTTGACGGTGGGAATATTGGTTGGGTGTTAAAACATACATCCTAATTTTGCTTTCACTGCATTCATATCAGTATACACATTGCCAAAAGCTTGATCAGAGATATGTCAGAGACAGAGTCAGAATATGAGCCAGGGTCAGGCAGTGATTCGGTGGCTGAAGGTAATGTGCCACTGGGTTCCCGCAGAGAAAATAGAAGTGGTGATCATCGCAGAGAGGAGCCTACTTCTTTGGCTCGGTTGCAGGCATGTCCATTAGCTATGGATTGTTTTCGATTCTTGTCATGTTTCAGATTTTGTGAGATGGTTGCACAAACCCGGCCTCATCGTGAATTAGCACGTCTGTTTGTTCTTCATTTACGGGGTGATCGGGTAAGCCTTGCTGGGGTTGATTTCATTGTATCACCTTTGACTATTGCTCAAGCCACGGGCATACCGAACATAGGCGAGGAATGGAGCAAGGGTAAGCAGTTAGAGAAATTTCACTATGAGCCATACATTAAAACTGGATATGTGGCTTACTTGAGCAGAGTTTTTCCATTCAGATTCTTGAGAGATGAGTATGCACCACTCATGAGGCTCATCATTCAATATTTTAGTTGTGAGGGCAGGTATGCTCGTCTTTTCTCATATCATGTTCGTTTGCTGATGCACTTCACAAGGGTGCGTATGATGAATATTCCGTATTTCATACACCGCAAAATAGAGAGGATGGTGACATTTGTGCAGAAGAAGACGAGCCCAGTGCAGCAGTACAGGAGTATATATCATTTCACTTTGATCAAAATCTTGGTGTTACATCAGTTGGCGGAGCAGGGCATCACTTGGGAGGATTTCATTTCTAGAGACTTTTTCAGAGTGCCACAGCCGCCTCCCCAGGCAGTTCATGATGCAGGAGAGCCCTCACACCAGCCGGACATGTTGGAGATTGAGCATATCATCACTCCTTTGGTTCAGACATATCAGCGAGGCCACAGGGCCTTATTTGCAGCGACACGGCTGGTACTATCTCCACGTGAGGTGGAAGGGGTCCTGCCGACTTCATCGACACAGCGAGTATTTTCTCCACGTGATGTGGAAAGGGTCTTGCTTTCTTCTCCAGTGCAGGTACAGGTACAAGACAGGGGCAAGAGGCCCATGCATGATGAGGGCCCATCAGGAGGCCGGGACACTGATATGACAGTCATTGATGTTGATACGGGCTCTCCTAGCTCGAAGTTGAGGGAAGTCATCCAGGAGCAAAGGGCCGAGAATGACCAGCTGAAAGACCAATTGCAGAAAGCTCAGTGGGTGATTAACTATTTGGAGCAGCGCAACAAACAGCTCGAGGATGAGCTCACATTTTATGAGGTGTGCCAAATCCGTGAGGACAGGCAGTGGAATCGAAAGAGGCCCGGTGACATGACACCAGCTGACAGAGATACTGTACTCACGCGGGTGAATATACATCTAGAGAAGTTGTTGGTGAAGGCCAATCGAGACAAAGACATGCTTCGCCACATGAAAGGCCATTACTGGGCTCGCATGCATGTTTGCAAAGCGAGGATGAAGATCATGAAGAGGAGGTTGCGCAAAGCACTTCAACGGCGGAAAAGGCCTAATCCACTTCGGATTTTGGCTGAGGATTCATTGACTGGGTAGGACACATGATGGAGGACCTCCGCTCTGAATTTGGGCAAATTCGGAGAAAATTTTGTCATTTTCAAATTTTTGGTCTAAAAAACAGGTTTTGCAGCTACGTGGGTCGCGCGCTCATGCGCTCGCATTTTTTTGAGACACTTGCTGGAGGAGATTTTTACATTTTTGGATGTGTCATGGTTAATTATGCATCCTCTGAAGTCAACTTAGCATTTCAACTAAATCTGGATGGTCAAACAGCTCAAAAACACCATGAAAATCACCTTGCTGCCACCTTTTGCACCAGCAGGAAGTACCTCTGGGAGAATGAGGTTTTGAAGGGTCAAATCAACTCCAAATTCAGAAATTCCACTTGGGTTGGAAAGTAGACATCTAGGGCTTTCCAACGAGCTATCATGAGCTCAATTTGGATGTCGGGAGCTACCTCAAAATCAGCCTGGAACATGAGCGACCCACGCAGTTCAGGAGCGACCCACCTAGAGATTTTTCTGAGTTTTCAGCTGCCAGCTCAGTATTTCGCCTATTATGGACCAGTTTTTCTTATGGGTAGAATTTTTGGGTTGTTATGATGTAAATTCATGTTTGGTATGTAACTTTGGCTTGTTTTTATCTCTTCTAGAAGATTCACTCTCAAATGAGTAAAAAATCATGTAATGGATCAGTTTCCACTCTTTTAGAGGCAAGTTGTTAGCTGCCTAGATTGTAGTTCCATGATTAGAATTGGCTGAAACTGATCCCTGAAGAGGGAATTCGACCCCTAGAGGTGGGGAAAGGGGTTAGAGTGATCTATATATTGTAATTTCTGAGGCATTCTACAGGTTGGACTCTTGGGATACTTTTGATACTATTGTACATACTTTTCATATTTTGGCTAAGGAAAGATCAAGGGTTTTGCGGCACTTGTTGGGATCCTTGTGGTGTTCTGTTCTTGATGGTGTTTCTTCTTTGTTTACTGTAAGTTTCTTCATGTTTAATGTATGCCATCCTTTCATATGCTTCTGAACTAAATTGAATGAGTGAATAAGGTTGAATCCATTGTTTACCAGTGCTTGGCCTTTGAATTCAGTTAGTTCTATATGTTTTCAACTGTTTGGAGAGGATCCAAGTTCTTCTTTGCCCTCTTCAGCTCCTCGTCGGTCTAATCTATCCATATATCCAATTTAAAGCATCAAGATCATCACCTACCTCGCCCCAGCTTGAACTCTGCAAAGGTCTGACCTTATCCCCGGACCCAAAATTTGTTTTCCCATTACTCCAGCGAAAACTCAAAAAACCAAAAATCAAAACATACATATCTCTTTACTAGCCTAAAATCAGTTCTTATTGTAAGTCATCTCGCATCCTATTGCTTATTTTCTCGAGATTGACGGAGAGAGCCCTCTCCTGTCCTCGTAGGGCTAGCTACGAGGCTGAGCGTGGTTTGATGTAGCCTCGAGTTTTACATCATTTCAGCCTGAGGTAGATTTGAGTGCTAACATAGTGGCGACCATACTGGGGAAAAGTCTCAATGGTTTGCTTGTTGATGTGTTTGTTCCACGAGTCTTAGACGGAGTCTGAAGTCACGCCAGGTAGCTTTCGAAACGCTTTTGTTATGCATAAGCGGAAGTAGATAAACGCTGCTTCAGTCGATCTCCGGTAAGCTTGTGTGTTCAGTACTTGATTTGTAAATCACCCCAGTATACTTATTCGTTCTAGACCTTTTGGATGATTGAGTCTAGAAGTCGAAAGGCTGAAAATAATTGATTGTGTTCCTTGTAATTTTTTTTTTCCGAGAAGATCAATACACTGGCTTCAAGAAGAAATACTAGGGCGAATCCTGACCCTGATCCACCAACAATATTCGAAAATCCGAATCTGATTCCAAGGACCCTTAGAAAACAAGGGAGCCAAGAGAGTTCTGAAAGAGAAAGCCAATTGAGTTTTGAGAGTTCCAGGGTGCTTACCCGATCTGCATCCTGTCCTGTCAAAATCATATATGTTGATGAAATCCCCTTTGATGCACGGTTTGAAACATCCTTGTTTGTGAATTTTTCCGAAACTGAATTGTCAAGATTAGTCCCAGATCCATTGTTTACCGAATATTTGCAATATAGATTTGTTTCACAGTACCTGGATAGACAGCTGCAAAGTTCTATTGAGGATACTAACACTTTTGAATTTACTGAATCTGCTTCACAAGTTCTTGACCCATATGAAATTGCATCAAGTTCACGGATCCCTACTGAACCTCCTTTTATCCCTACCATTCCGGTTCAGCCTGAGTTTTCTGATCAACAATCAATAGTAATTTCTCCGTTTCCATTGAATACATCTCGTAGACCAACTGCTCCTACTCCTCCTGTATCTCCTCGACAACAGATTGTCTTCAATCCACCAAGAGCTATGGCTGCTCGTTTTTCACCTCTTGTGTTACCCCAGTAGTTGAATGATATGCCCGCAGACTATCAGAGCAAGATCCCGACATTTGATGGCACTCCACAGAGTCTTCCTGCACAACAGCATGTAGACAATATGGCAGATTTCTTTGATCGTTTCGAGATTGATGAAGAAAATGTGACTATGAGGCTTTTTGTGCAAATCTTTGGAGGAGAGGTAAGGAAATGGTTCAGAGCCTTGCCACAAAGAAGAATCGATATGTTGGCAGAACTTCAGAGGCAGTTTTTAGACTGATGGGAGATGAAAAAGGATCCGCTGCAGATTACTTCAGAATATACAAACCTCAAACGTAATCCTGGTGAGTCTGTTCAGGATTATATCATTAGATTCAATACAGTGTATAATGCTATTCCAGATGACTTGAGACCGTCCAAAAAGTCTGCTCTCCTTAAATTCCCGGATGGCTTTGATCCGAAGATGGCTTATTCCCTTCGTGATAGAGATCCACCTACTTTAGAAGATATGCAGAAGGTCGCTGTTAGTGTTGAGGCAAATCTGAATGATAAAAGAGCATGGTTGAAAGCAGAGAAAAGAGTGACAATAAAGGAAGAGCCTTCCACATCTATATCAGAACAGCACTTAGCTCGTGAGTTGGAAAAGGCTTTAATAAGAATAAATCTTGACAAAGCAGAAACACAGTTTCGAAATCCAAATTTCCGTGGCCAGCAGCAGCCACAGTTCCGAATTAAGCAACGTGAACAAAGAGCTCAAGAGCCAGCAGCCCAACAGCAGGTCAAGACTCCTCTTTTGCAGAATTTTGTGAGTCATGATTCCGATGATGATGATGATGTGTCAGGTGAGCAAAATCATTTCTTCACTCCTGATGATTTGCCTATTTATATCACTGAGGATGAAGAATATGGTGAAAGTTCAGTTGTTCAGAAAGATGAGGATTTTATCCTAACAAATGATGCTGATTTAGAAGAAGAGTCAGATGAATACCAAAGAGGATATTTGAATGCATTGACTGCCCAGCAGAAACAGTATTCATTGAGAAATCGAGATGTGCCTATAAATCACATTCAGAAAAGAAAGGAAGCTTCAGCACCGAAGACAGATTCACCAATACCACAGAAAAGAGGAAAAGAGACAATTGACCCCGCAACAAGTAAAGTATCATCAGCTGAGAAGGTAAATCAGTCAATTATAGTGAAAGACAAGGCTGAAAAGAAGGAAATTCCAGTTAAAGAGGTCGAGAAGGTTTCAGCATTTAACTTGGAAAATGAAATTTCCAAACTGAAAATATCCATTCCTTTGACGGAGATTATGAAAAACAGCAGCTACCGTAGTCAAGTCACCAAAATTCTGAACTTTGATCCAATGATTGACACAGTAAATGTTGACGATGATCAGCCGGAATTGATTTTTGGGCCTGCATTAAATGGTGAGTCTCCTGACAGTAATGTTCCTCCTTTTTACATCAGTTTGAGGTTGCATGAATATATATTGCATAATGCTATGCTCGATTTGGGTGCTTCGCACAATTTGATGCCAAAGGCAATCATGGAAAATTTGGGATTAGACATTACAAGAGAGTATCATGATTTGTATTCATTCGATTCCAGCCGGGTAAAGTGTATAGGACTCATCAAAGATTTGGTGGTAAGTTTAGATCAAATTCCAGCGAAGAATGTTTTAATGGATGTGGTGGTTGCCGATATTCCTCCACGGTTCGGGATGCTCCTTGCAAGATCTTGGGGGGCAAAGTTGAAAGGTACACTTCAGTTAGATTTCTCTTATGCTACAATTCCAGTCTTCGGTCAAATGAGAAAGTTGTATCGAGAGCAGAAGATGAAATACATGATAACTAGCAAAGAGAAGCCAGTCAATCATCCTGTGAATTATGTACATACTGATTTAGAGTCGTTTGTGTTGCTTGCTGATAGTTTTAATGATGTAGAAAGTCAATTAGTTCAGGCAGAAGACATACCAGAAATAAATGAGAATTTTAGAGAAGTTTTGCAAAAGAAAGAAGAGAAAAACAAGCTGTTTTGGAGCAATCAGCTGAAGACAATGGGCAGCAAACAGGAAAAACAGAGCCGACACAGTTTCAGCATTTAGAGGACGATGAAGATGGTCTTTGGACCATGGATTTTGATGGTGCAGTGGGCAGCGATGGTGCTGGGATTGGTGTGTGGATTCGAAGTCCATTTTCCGCTCCCGATAAAGTTCCGAGCAATGTGAGAGTGTGTTCTTACAAGCTTGCATTCGATTGTTCTAATAATGAAGCGGAATACGAGGCTCTTATTGCTGGTCTTAAGATTCTCAAGAAGCTGAATGCGAAAAGGATTGCAGTATATGGTGATTCAGAATTAGTGATAAAGCAAGTTAAGTTTCAGGCTAAGCATCCTCGCATGAGGGATTACCGAAATGCAGTTTTGGATATTCTGAAATTATTTTCTGATCATACTTTGACATGTGTGCCCCCCGCATAAAAAATGGTGTTGCTGATGGACTTGCTAAGGCAGCAAGCAATCTTAATATTCCAATGAATTCCAGCAACAAGTTTGAGATACATGTGAAACACCGGCCCACCGTTCCAGACAATCAGCGATGTTGGCAAGTTTTTGAGGATGATGAGGAGATTAGTGAATTTCTGCAGAATAAGGGTAAGTTTAAAGATACCTCCATAGATACAGAATTTGATGATGGTATTGATGACATAAAAATAAATCAAATGGATGTGCTGCAACTGAAGGATAACATCATTCCTAAGGGATTGATTCCTTTGGAAGAGTTGTTTGATCAAGATGATGTAGCTCGTAAGCCTACATTGAGGCCAACAGAGAAAGGTGTCGAAGAGGTAAATATTGGGACAACTGAGAATCCCAAGATGGTGAAATTGTCAAAGTCATTGTCACCAAAGGTAAGAGCAGAATATGTGAAATTGTTATCTTCATTTTCTGATGTGTTTGCGTGGGATTATTCAGATCTTAAAACATATGATACCAATATCATCCAGCATACTATTCCCATCAAACCAAATCAGAAGCCTTTTCGTCAAAAGTTGAGGAGGATCAATCCAAAGCTGCTACCATCGATTGAAAAAGAGGTAAATAGGTTGTATAAGTCAGGAATTATTGTGCCTATTCGATTTTCAGATTGGATATCAAACTTGGTGCCTGTGAGAAAAAAGACAGGTGAGATCCGTTTATGTATTGACTTCAGAAATCTGAATAAGGTATCATTAAAGGACAATTATCCGCTGCCAAAGATGGATCACATATTGCAGCGAGTAGTTGGAGCATCAAGGATGTCACTACTCGACGGATACTCAGGTTATAATCAGATTTTAGTGCAGGAAGATGATCGTGACAAGACTGCGTTCACCACTCCTTGGGGAACATTTCATTACGCAAAGATGCCATTCGCTTTAAAGAATGCAGGCGCTACCTTTCAACGTGCAATGGACATGGCTTTTGCCAATGAGAAAGATGTGTTTTTGGTTGTTTACCTTGATGATCTAACTGTATTTTCTAATTCTGATGAGGAACACTTATATCATCTGAAAATTGTTTTCCAGAAGTGCAGAAAATATGGCATTTCGCCGAATCCAAAGAAGAGCCTTTTCGCCATGGATGAAGGAAAGCTCCTTGGCCACATCATCTCGAAAGATGGCATTCGAGTTGATCCTGCACGTGTTGAAGCCATACAGCAGATTGAACAGCCCCGGAACAAGAAAGAGATACAGTCTTTTAATGGTAAAATGAATTTTCTGCGTCGTTTCATTCCCAATCTTGCAGAACACCTTAGAGAAATCACGAACATGCTGAGAAAGGACAGTCAGGTAAGATGGACAGAAGAGGCAGTTAATTCATTCAATTTGGTAAAGATATTCGTCATTTTATTTCTGTTTTCAATTTGTTTCATTTCCACTATAAAGAAGAGTTTAAACAGTGTTAGGGCCTATTGTTTATCAGTAACCTTCTCTGGCTGAGAAATCTTTATTTAAACGTTTTCTTTCTGCTGTGTTATTTGAGAATGATTTAATTCAGTCTAAGTACAGAGATGCTGGCGTTCCCTCATCTTTTCGTCACTGCTGAATGTTATTTTTAAATGTTACTTTCATATATGTTGTGTAAGGAATGAATTGAGGAAATCAAAGGTTAGCCCCGAGTCCCTTTCTTGTTTGCTCAACTATTT
This sequence comes from Pinus albicaulis, assembly GCA_034641835.2. NCBI lineage: Eukaryota > Viridiplantae > Streptophyta > Pinopsida > Pinales > Pinaceae > Pinus > Pinus albicaulis. The sequence goes on along the minus strand of CM076578.1, from coordinate 958,800,591 downwards.
GTCTGTTTCCCTTAGGATGTGTCAAAAGCTGACTAGTTTCAAAGTACTTATCAGATCTTGGGCCATTCTGTGTTATCTTGGTGATTGTCTTGGAAGTAACTAAGTAAAGAAGAACTAGGAGAGGATCAGGGTGAGTCCCAGCCCACTAGTTTCTGCTCCAAAGGTTGCCTTCAAGTTTCCCTTCGTTTTTAATCTATGTTCTATTAGAAGTGTATCAAAGGCTGGATAGTTTCAAAGTACTTACCAGATCCTAGTTTGCTTGTATGTTTTTCTTAAGTGCCTGGTCAAAGGCTGGCTAGTTTCAAAGTACTTACCAGATCCTGGGCTGCTCTTTGTTTTGCATCTGTCGTTTCCCTTTCTTATTGTATCACCCCATTCCATAAATCAAACTTTAAAGAGATCCTTAGGCATAGATGACTTGCCCCATAGATTACTCTTGAACCTGAATGTTTCAATTAAATTCTCTTATGACTCCATAGCCCAATGGATTGAAAAATTGCCATCATCTTTCTTTATAATCAAAGCTTATTCTGTTTACTTGCAACTTCTCACCTTTGAACCTATTTGCATATAGATCTTTCCGCCTCAGACAACAACTATGTTCAACCATCCGAGAAAACCAAACAAAACCTTTGGCCTTCATAACTAGCCTAATATCATCACCCCAAACTTACGACTCCATAGCCCAATGGATTGAAAACTTGCCATCATCTTTCTTTATAATCAAAGCTTACTCTATTTTGCTTGCAACTTCTCACCTTTGAACCTATTTGCATATAGATATTTCCGCCTCAGACAGCAACTATGTTCAACCATCCGAGAAAACCAAAAAAAACCCTTGGCCTTCATAACTAGCCTAATATCATCATCCCAAACTTCAAAGACAATATCCATCTTTGTACATATTGGAGAGATCCCTCTCTGGATTCAGGAGGGCTATATCCTAGAATCCCAAAGTTGGTTGAAATGATGTTAACTCTGTGATCGGAATTTGTCAATATTGCTTGTTACAGAGACCTAACATTTCTGGCGACTCCACTGGGGAACCCTTACCCAGAATCTTCATAACATCTTGAGAGTAAAAAGCAGCCTTTTCAAGCACTACCAAGAAATGGTAATTAAGATGAAGCTCAATTGAATCAGTGACAAACTAGGTCAGCCCTAGGATTCTTTCGAGTTTTTATCTAACCTTGGAAAATCAGCTAGCTTAGCCATAAGGATAGACTGTCTTTGTTTCATAACCGTAGCTAAGTTTTGAGGCAGATTTAGAATATTCTTCTGAAACACCAATAAAACAATTCAGAAAATACCAAAAACATTTCAGATTGGTAGTAAAACACTAGTTTTGATATCTTGTATACGTCTTTGATGTGTTTTACCCTATACTCTTAGACAGAGTCTGAAAAGGGCCAGGTAGCCTCCGGATCTCATCCTCTTTTAGGGGTGACATATCTGGTGAATGCCCTCCCAGTCAATCTCTGGTTAGAGTTTGTTGTGTTTTGAGATATCCTTGAAAAGGAATGTTTCACAAACACTGTGGTGGACAGTGTACTCCTTTGAAAACACCCTGAAATTTCAACCTGGCGACTCCACAATCCTGAACAGACCTTAAGACTCCACTGGGAAGAACCATTATCCTTATAAAATCATTCAAAATCAGTGAGAGGACTGTGGGATTTAAAAATTGTAAAAACAGACTGGTTAACCTCCTAAATATTGTTATATCTGGTTGAACTTTTCCTGTTTAGTTGGGTCTAAACATATAAACATTGTGGCTCCTAAAAAGATTCACACTAGAGCTCATCCTGACCCTGATCCACCTGAAATAGTTGATAACCCAGAAAGAATTCTTAGGAAGTCTCCTAAGATTCAATTTTCAACTATTTTCAGACCACCCCTAAGAGCTAATTCATTCCCTGAAAACCTTTCAGCTCTTCATGAATCAAAAATTGACTTATTGAACCCATTCAGAACTAGGTCATTTGGTGATTTAGATCAGTTAGATTCTGAGCCTTCACTTTCATCTCCTGAAACAAGTGAAACCCTTGGGAATAGAGAATCAACACCTCCTGACTTACATTTCTTACATAATCTAGGTGTCTCTCATCCGAGATCAGCTCAGAGATCTACTGCCGTTCCATCCACTTCTGTTCATCCTTCATCCACTGTTCAAACCACTCCACTGAAACCCACACCTCCTCTTGTAAATCCGCCCCCACCACATATCATGGCAGCATGGTATGCTCCCTTAGTCCTTCCTGTACCATTAGTCAATCTTCCACAGGACTATCAGTCCAAAATTCCATTATATGATGCTAGTAATACTATAACAGCATCTCAACATGTGGACAAGATGAATGACTACTTTGACAGAAATGAAATTGATAATGAATCTGTCAAAATCAGACTATTTGCTCAAAGTTTGGGGGGAGAAGTGAGAAAATGGTTTAAAGGTTTAACCCCCCATAGTATTAACGACCTCCAAGCCTTCCATCAAACATTCTTAAACAAATGGGAAGTAAGGAAGAATCCTCTCCAAGTCCTTGCCGACTATAATAATCTCCATAGGAACCCTGGGGAAAGTGTACAAGCTTATTGCACCAGATTTAACAGTGTGTATAATGCATTTTCCCCTGAACTAAAACCTCCTCAGGGCTCAGCTTTAAACAAATTTCCTGAAGGGTTTGATCCGGACATGACATATTCACTCAGAGAAAGAGTCTTTGCAACCCTCGAAGATATGCAACGAGGTGCTCTTTCTGTGGAAGTTAACCTCATGGAGAAGAGAGCAAGGATGAAAGCTGAAAAGAGAGTATCTTTTAGAGAGGAATCTACCCCTTCCACTTCAAGCTCGAATATGGAAAGAATGATGGAAGAAATGATGAAGAAAATGAGTATTCTAGAGAGAGCACAAGCAAGTCTAAATCAAAACGCTCCTCAAAACAGAAACCAAAACCAGAATCAGAATATTAGAAGAAATCAGCCTCCAAACAAACTTAGGGAAGATGATCAACAGATCATTCCTCCCTTTCATCAAAACTTTTTAAGTGAGGTTGAGGAAACAGATGAAACAATAGAGGATAATGATATAAAATTATTTGGGGTAGATGCTGATGACTTTGAGGTTCATTATGATAAAAAACAAGGTCTTTATACACCGTACGATGACAGAAGAGATGATAATGAGAATTACTATCAAAATATGGAAAATGCTGTCATAAAGCCTTCAAGGGAATATGAACTCAGAAGTAGGTCTAATCAACCAACCCCCAACAATAAAACCTCTGACAAGCCTTCTCAAGACAGCACTGCAACCAAGTCTAAAATGATCAAACAAAAAGACAAAACAGTGGCTGACAATTCTAGTAGCGGTAAAGTGAAAGACACTCAAAATATTAAAAAACAGAGTGCAAACATTAGTAGTACTAGCACCTCGGTTAGTACTCCTGGTAAAACAACTGTTCCAACTGTAGATAAATCAAGTCAGCAAGTTGTTATCGCTGATAAAGTGGCAGCAAGAAAGGCTGAAATCAATGTTTTAAAGAGTCAAAACCTTTTTAGCCTAGAACAGGAAATCTCAAAAATCAAAATCTCTATTCCTTTGACTGAGTTAGCTGCCCAACATGTATATAGGTCCAAAATTCTGAAAGCTTTGAACTTGGAAGATGATGAAGACTCACTCAATCTTAATGATGACCAACCAGAGCTGATTTTTGGTCCAAAGATTGAAGGAAAGTTCCAAGAGGGTCCTGTCCCTCCCTTTTATGTAAGCTTAAACGTTCATGACAAAATTCTGCACAATGCTATGCATGACTCAGGCGCTTCTCATAATTTAATGCCAAAAGCTGTAATGGAAAGCCTGGGTCTTGAAATTACCAGACCTTACAAAGACTTGTACTCCTTTGACTCAAGCAGAGTTAAATGTTTAGGATTGATAAAAGATCTCTGTGTTAACTTAGCCCAGATTCCAGCCAAATGTTTAGTCATGGATGTGGTTGTGGCTGATGTACCCCCAAAGTATGGAATGCTTTTATCAAGATCTTGGGGTGCTAAGTTACAAGGGACCATGCAAATGGACATGACCTATGTGACTATCCCTGTTTTTAATCAGACTAGAAGACTCTACAGGGAATCCCACATGCAGTACACGGTGACAAGTCAAGATCGGCCTCAAAACTCCCCTCTCTATGCTATAAATACGAGCCTGGATTCTTTTATCAAGTTCAATTATGAAAAACGTAAAGGACACATCATTTCAACAGAATCAATGGCTGAAACGGAGGGAGAGGAATACAACGTTGAAATGCCGGAACAGTCTATTGTGTCTGAAGATCCTAGCAAACTAAACATAGGTCTTGAACTGCAAGTTATTAATCCTTCGAACTTAAAACCTGATAATCAGCAGGAAAACCCTCAACACGATGTAAAACTTGAGGAATCAAATTATACACAGCCCATCCACCAAACTGAAAATGCTCCTCTCTGGACTATGTATTTTGATGGGTCATGCACCAAAACAAATGCTGGTGCAGGTGTCTGGATCACTAACACTGAAAATAATCATACAGAATGTATTTCATGCAAATTAAACTTTTAGTGTTCCAACAACATAGCAGAATATGAATCCCTTATCTTAGGCTTGCATCTTCTGAAAAAGTTAGGTGCCAAGAGAATCAATGTATATGGGGATTCTGAATTAATCATTAGGCAAGTTAATGGGGAATATAATGCTAATCACCCCAGACTTAGGGCCTATAGGAATGATGTCATAGATCTTTTGAAAACATTTGAGGAGTCCACATTGTCTTTTGTCCCAAGAAAAAGAAACATTGCTGCCCACAATTTAGCCTTTGCTGCTAGAACCTGCCCAATGCTATATGATGACACCTCTCAGATAAAATTCAGACCAGCTATCCCTGATAACAAGAAATATTGGCAGGTATTTGATGGAGATAAACAAATAGAAAACTTCATGCAATTCAGAAATGAGTTTGAACTCCATAGCTCAGATTCAGATTATGATACAGACTACGTGAAGAAAATTTTCTTGGCGAAGAAGAAGCGTCTCCACAACTGGTAGATATAAACCTTCAGACTACCAAACTTAGAAACCAAACAGAATCAAATGCAAGATCTGAAACAGAGGAATTGGAAACCCTGCATTCTAAGGATGATAGTTTACCCAGGGGTTTGGCCCCTCTAGAAGAACTGTTTGATTTTGATGATGTGGCCAACAAACCGAAACTGGAACCTGTAGAAACTGAAGCGGAGGAATGTAATATAGGCAGTGAGGAAAAACCGAAATTGATCAAACTGTCTAAAACTTTACCAGCTCACATTAAACTCAAATACTTAGAGTTGTTCAAAGAATTTTCTGATGTTTTTGCATGGAGTTACAAAGATCTTAAATCCTATGACACTGAAATAATACAGCATAAAATCCCTCTTAAAGAAAACCAAAAACCATTCAAATAGAAACTGCGCAGAATCAACCCTGTCCAGTTGCCATTGGTTAAGAAGGAAATCATGAAGATGCACGATGCTGGTATTATTGTCCCTATTAGATATTCTGAGTGGGTATCTAATCTGGTGTCGGTTAGGAAGAAGACTGGAGAAATTAGGCTTTGTATAGACTTCAGAAATTTAAACAAAGCTTCATTAAAAGATAACTACCCTTTGCCCAAGATGGATCATATTTTGCAAAGAGTGGTGGGGTCTAAAAGAATTTCTTTGCTGGATGGCTATTCAGGGTATAATCAAGTCCTAGTCCACCCTGATGATCAATTAAAGACAGCTTTTACTACCCCATGGGGCACTTTCATGTATGTGAAAATGCCTTTTGGTTTAATGAATGCTGGAGCAACCTTTCAGAGAGCCATGGACATAGCATTCTCGGAAGAATTGGGCTTCTTCATCATTATCTATCTTGATGATGTAACTACGTTTTCAAAAACAGATGAAGAACACTTAGAACATTTGAGGAAAGTTTTCGAGAAGTGCAGAAGGTTTGGGATATCTTTGAACCCTAAGAAGACTTTATTTGGTCTCCAAGAAGGTAAAGTTCTTGGACACATCATTTCAGAAGAGGGCATAAAGATAGATCCCATGAGGATTGAGGCTATATTGCAAATCTCCCATCCTCGAAATATCAAAGAGTTGCAGTCTTTTATTGGAAAGGTAAACTTTTTGAGAAGGTTCATCCCCAACTTGGCTGAGCTCCTTAGGAATGTCACAAACATGTTGAAAAAGGATCAAGGGGTAAAGTGGACCTCAGAAGCAAAGACATCCTTCGAGCTGGTGAAACAAGCATTAACCAAAACACCAGTTCTCATAAGTCCTGATTTTTCAAAAGATTTTTATATCTTCTCATTTGCATCAAAACATACAGAAGACAGAATGAATCAGAGCAGCAGTTGTGTGGATAGATTGGCGGGGATTACGGCTAAGACGGTTATCAAAAGCCTAATCCCCGGCTTCGAACACAGATTAAAGAAAAACCTAAAAGTGTTCATCAGACATATTGCCTCCACCGCCATACTTCGAGGTGAATTGATTCCTCAACCACCGCAGTGCCACCTATTGCCTCAGAATGCTCAAACCAGAAGATAAATTTATTGAACCAGATCAGATATTATGCCTCGGAACAACCAAAGAAGTTATTTCTGCACCAGATTTAATGAAAAGATGTTTGCAGAGTAACCCTAACAGTACGCAGAGCCTCAAATGTCAACAAAAGCTCCTTCCGAGCTTACTTCATAAGTATAAGCGCATAAATGCAGTGGAACACCTGTATAAATTCTTCCTCCAAACCTCGGGCAGAAGATAATTACATGGTAACTGTTGAGATCTTTTTATCAGATCTCACCTCCTCATCCTTCTATAAATACTCCAGAAGAAGATGAGTGAGGGGTTGGATTAGTTGGTTGTCAATATAATTGCTGAAGTGTTGTAGCTGTTTCTGAGTGGAAAACTCTTGACTGTAAATAGTGGTTTCATAGGCTCTTGGAGCTTTGCTTGTAACATATAGGTTAGGTTGTGAAGAGAGATGGATTAAAACATTGGATTTGAAGATTGTAACCGGTTTGAAGCAATCAATACAAGCTGATTTATGGGATCCTGGTCTATGCTGATGGTGATGTTATTCTCACTGTAACTTGTGTTTTGTTTCTGTTTTCAATTTGTTTCATTTTCCACAGTAAAGAACAGTTTAAACAGTGTTAGGGCCTGCTGTATATCAGTAACCTTCTCTGGCTGAGAAATCTTTATTTAAATGTTTTCTTTCTGTTGTGTTATTTGAGAATGATTTAATTCAGTCTAAGTACAGAGATGCTGGCGTTCCCTCATCTTTTCGTCACTGCTGAATGTTATTTTTAAATGTTACTTTCATGTATGTTGTGTAAGGAATGAATTGAGGAAATCAAAGGTTAGCCTTGAGTCCCTTTCTTGTTTGCTCAACTATTTGACTGTTTCCCTTAGGATGTGTCAAAAGATGACTAGTTTCAAAGCACTTATCAAATCTTAGGCCATTTTGTGTTATCTTTGTGTTTGTCTTGGAAGTAACTAAGTAAAGAAGAACTAGGAGAGGATCAGGGTGAGTCCCAGCCCACTAGTTTCTGCTCCAAAGGTTGCCTTCAAGTTTCCCTTTGTTTTTAATCTGTGTTCTATTAGAAGTGTATCAAAGGCTGGATAGTTTCAAAGTACTTACCAGATCCTAGTCTGCTTCTATGTTTTCCTTAAGTGCCTGGTCAAAGGCCGGCTAGTTTCAAAGTACTTACCAGATCCTGGGCTGCTCTTTGTTCTGCATCTTTTATTTCCCTTTCTTATTGTATCACCTCATTCCATAAATAAAACTTTAAAGAGATCCTTAGGCATATATGACTTGCCCCATAGATTACTCTTGAATCTGAATGTTTCAATTAAATTCTCTTACGACTCCATAGCCCAATGGATTGAAAACTTGCCATCATCTTTCTTTATAATCAAATCTTACTCTATTTTGCTTGCAACTTCTCACCTTTGAACCTATTTGCATATAGATCTTTCCGCCTCAGACAGCAACTATGTTCAACCATCCGAGAAAACCAAACAAAACCCTTGGCCTTCATAACTAGCCTAATATCATCATCCCAAACTTCAAAGACAGTATCCATCTTTGTACATATTGGAGAGATCTCTCTCCGGATTTAGGAGGGCTAGATCCTAGAATCCCAAAGTTGGTTGAAATGATGTTAACTCTGTGATCGGACTTTGCCAATCTTTCTTGTTACAGAGACCTAACATGTCACATGATGGCCAAAATCTTTCAAGAGTAGCCAACGCAGTCTTGTGTCTTGCTGCCCGGTATCATAAATCTGCAAGTGGCTTTCCAACCTCTTGCTCATCAACATCACCCATCCAACCCATGGTGAGTGTCTATCATCATGTCCAAAAGTGGCATCCCTCTAATGGAGAATACCATCCTTCCAAATCATATTTTTTGTCTTTGAATTTCATGGGATGTTGAAATGCAATCTCTTGGAGATCTCCAAATGAATAACACTCATCAGTGACCAAGTCGACCCCATAAGGATCCAAATAGGTGGTAGGAAAATACCTCCCATCATGATGTAAAAGATTCATCAAGAAATATCCAGCACAACCATGATAGATGTTATCCATCATAAGATGTCCCTCAACAACTATCTACCCATCCTTTGTTATACAGATGGGAAGGTCATTGGAATGCTCCAACAATGGTTGGGCCCCCAACTCATCATTGTTGCTCATTGATAGCGTTGTCAACTTCCTCAATGGTGTCTTTACTATCTCATGCTCAAGCTCAATGCTGAAAATCGAGTTCTGTATTGGATTGATTAGGAAAAAGCTCATCCTATCCTCCACAAGTCCACACCCCAAGTGTTGTGTGCAGCTCAATAATGACACAGGAGGTTGGTTTCTTATCCCTTCCTTGAAAAACTCAAGGCTGCACAATGCAGTGCAAGTCTACTGCTCCAAATCAACAGTATGTGTTGACCCTTGGTCATGCAAAGGCATATTTCCACAACCCTCCATAAGATTTGTTGAAATAACAAAAAGTGGAAATTCATGCATACCTTGGTGAATCTTGGGAACATCCTGTATGGCTACAAGGGTTCCTCCTTCCAATGTGTTGGCTCCCCCAACTGCTGAGGATGATGGCTGCTCCTCCATAGTTGTGTCAGCGCTGGTACAGATCTCCTCAAGTGGTGGTGAAGGCTCCTCCCCTTCTGATTTCTTTGTTTCAAATATTTTCATCACCCTTTGAGTGAAATCTACAAAAGTAGTCACTCTTGCATGACTCGAATGGCTGAACCACCAAGTGCTTGCTTTACCCTCAAGGTGCAGTGCTAAAATCTCAACAACCTCTCTTTCTACCACTGGATGTAGTACGAAGAATTCATCTAGCTTCATTACCCAATACTTTGCTGTACATGTGGATGGTCCATCAAAAGTAGACAATATAAATCTATTTCCTTTCATTCTACTATTGCTAAAATGCCTCCTTTCTTATTCAAGTTGAATAAACTGAGGAAGAGCTAGAGTCTCCTTGAAAGATCTAGGTTGATACTTGTATTATGCAAGGTATCCACTCAGGATCTCATGTTCCAAGTGCCATCCATCTCCATGCCTCTTTTCTTCTTCCTCGAAAGGAAAACGAAAGGTGTAATGCTTTGGAACTCTCTGCAACACTTGTTCATTCTTTTGAGAATAGGAAGTACATATACCTTCCTCTTCTTGAAACCCTCTAGAACTTTCATTGCATCTCTTCTCTTACATCTGCTTAACATCCTTAGAGAGGTTCTTCATAGATCTAAAAAGTGATGAGACCAAGCTCATTCCTTCCACCATTTTAGATCTCTACTCCTTCTCTTCTTCTTCTTATAGCATAATGGCTGAAGACTCACAGGCTGAGCCAAGATTATGCTCTAATACCACTGTAATATTCCCAAATGGGGAAATGCAACAATACATGCATTAAAAAACAATTTTTTTAGAAATGTATGAAACAATAATTAAATGCAGCCCATGGACCCATTCATTTATACAATATAACATCCATATATAAAAGGATATATAAAACAAGTCATGGTAGCTTAGTTAAACGAGCCTCCCAAGCCATTATTGCTCAAAAATCATGCAAAAAGAGGGGCTGCAACCATGAATAAAACTGGAAATACCCTAAAAAAATTATTTTATTACTCCTGCAATAGAAGTAAGTTTTAAATCAGATCTAGAGCTGCTATGTGCATAAAAATTCAGATCTATATTAGATCCATGCACTATATAGGCTCCTTTAATGAACCCCCTTGGGGTTTTCAGCAAAATACCATGTACAAAGTGTAGATATGAGATCTAAGACTATAGATATATGGAAATATTTAGATCTGGAAAGTGAATCTGATCAAATATGAACAGTAGAATGATTTCCTCCAAAATATCCCCAAAGTGAAGGGCAGATCCCCAACACCTACTAGAAAATCAACTCTCCAATTGGTGCACTGAACCACCGTGCAACTGCTACTTCTGAAATTACATAGATCTAGATCTCTTCTACGCTGTAGGGATAAAAATATAGTTGGCCTATAGCCAAGATATGAAGATATATCTCAATACCTTCAATATTGTCCTTCCAATGGATTAGAACCCTTCTCCACTGAAAATGAGTATTGACATGGCCTAGATATTAAGATCTAGTCTCCACTTGATGCAAATTACTGAAACAGAGAAACCCTCAATAGGATCTATGTTTTCAAAGGAAGATGAAGCTTAGCCTTAAGCCAGATAGTAGATAATATGGTGCAAGGCTCCTCCAAGAGCTACTCAATGGAAGAGGTGGGATTCTTGATCAGGAACACCCTATGATAAACAAAACTGATCCAGGTGGATATCGGTGGCCACCCACCTATTCCATTTGGACCAGCACCATCAATTCTTGCAGCTTTTCACATTCAGCACAACTTACTATTTTTAGCAGGTTTTCGGGTCCTCCACTCTCGGAGCCGTTTTGGGGGCTTAATGATCCAGGTGGATATTGGTGAACACCCACCTATTCCATTTGAACCCCCATCATCAGTTCTTTCAGTTTTCAAGTTGCAACAAAACTTACTATTTTTAGCAGTTTTTCAGGTCCTGAACTTCGGGAGCCGTTTTAAGGCCCTAAACGACGTTTTTTGGGTATCGTTTTACCAACGAATTTGATCATCAAATTTGGTTCTAAATTCCGTAGTCCCTGACAGATCTCTAACGAGCTATTGAGTGCATCAAACGGAGATTGGGTGCCAAAGTTATGCTCCTCGAAGTTGAACCACCAATTTACCCAAACGGCGCCCGCGCTTTGGCGTCTCATCTCCTACGGTTAGGTTTTTGGACGTTTCAGATTCTACATTGTTTCTCAATAATAAATAGGCCCTCGAGCCCCATTTTAACACGCTCGCAGGCCTCAGACGCCACATCTCTTCTCGCAGATAGCTACCAGCCGCCTAGCTATTTTATTTCCATTATGTCTCGTAAGCATATTTCTTATTAATGAAATGACGCATTATTTCCGTCGTATCTCTCGTATTTATGGTTATATGTTTATTCTCAAGGTATCTCCGGCATAAATCCGGACTTAAACACTCTATCTCAGCTAAACAGCAAAAGAAAGAAATATGTCTAAACAGAACATATATCATAAAATCATAATCATAAGCTAACCCCATATGGCTACCATCCTCTTCCTTATAAACAATGTGAGCCTTCTCACCTTGGGTCCCACTCATTAGGGTTTCCATATTCATGTAATGAATCTCCCTCCAAAACTGTGATGTCCCATCATCAATACCACTCCTCCGTAACAGCGTTATTTGATTTGGTCAACCTTGATTGGATCTCCATGCAATGTCTTCTTCCACATTCAAGGTGGCTTTATTCTAACTTTCTAAACTGATCCATATTCCTACTGGGTTACTTCATTAATGTTCCACTTCCTCCATACTAGCTTTGTTGACTTGGTCAAACTTGACCTTTTCCACATGTATTTAGCCCTTGTTCACACATGAAGGTGTTTTGTCCAGCTATGAATATGATCCATTTCCCATTAAGTGGGTTCTTCTTGCTACTAAAAATATTTATGGGTTTCTCTACCCATTTGTAATGTTCCCAATTAGCCATTGCTACTTGGAACATTATAATTGCTCGATTTTTGAAATAAGAAGTAGGAAACTCAATAAAATTGATCCCGGTGTGAAAAGGGATTGAGGTAGGTGGATAAAATAAAGTCTCTTGAGTGTGAAAAAGATCAAAAGCAAGGAGCTAGCTATAGTTGACGAAGTCAACCAGCACTGTCACAAGGGAGGGAAAGCTACTAGGGTAGTGCAGTTTTGAAGGTGGAAACTTCTCAAGGAAGCTACATCACCAATGAGTGGGGCCCGGGATGGAGAAGCTCAATTAGGATAAAAAGGAAGGGATAGCAGCAAGAGGATTCATTCATTCATACTTCTTGTTTCAGTCTTATGACTGATTGCAAGCTTCAACTATTTAGTCGGAGTTGCAGCACTATTTAGTGCAAGAATTCTCATACAAGAATTCTAGTTTCATCATTGTTGTAGCTGATTGGGAGATCTAAGGAGGAGGTCTTGAGTTCCATTCTCATAAATTATCTTGAGGAAATCGATCCTCTAACCTTGACAGTGCAGTCAGTTCCAGTGAGTGCATTATTTTTGCAATAGCTGCAGTAGCTGGGGTTGTATCTATCCATTTGTGCTTATTTCAGAAGAGGAGGAGGTGATTTCCACTCTAGGACTTCTATTGAAGGAAGCCTTGAGTGAATTATTGTATTTTGTGTCCCTTTTTGAGCATATAAGATATTTCTCAATACAGATTTGCTGGGTACAACGTTATTTTCTGCAGTGATGTATCTTGTGTTGCTATTTTGTCGAAAACCCTTGCTGGGGAGTCCTAATGTGTTTGTAAAAGAGGTCAATCCTCTTATTTCTGATCTTATAATGAATGAAAGCTCCATATATATGTTATTCCATCTATTTCTGTAGTTTCCATAATAAAAATAATGTTTTTGCTGCCTCCAGCCTTTCTATTTTATGATGTACTACGGTTGTGATGATTTTTAGCATATTTGAGTTGGGGAGATATATTTAATGTAGCTAGAGTTATTTTTTTCTGATGCCATTCTATATTTAAACCAAATGCAGCATATCTTAGAGGATCCCAGCCCTGGACTGCGTTATTCTTGCACTGGTTTTCTTATACAACGTCCTCATTGGAGATATTGTTGAAATTCCTGAAAAGGAATATTATAGTGGTATCAGAGCTTTGCTCTTGGCTCATCTTGTGGTTGGAGGATTTATCTTCAGCATGGAGAAGGAATACATCTCAAATATCATACTTCAAACCCTACAAAACATTGCAAGGGATCTCAGGGAGATGAGGCAGGAAGAAGACTCTTTAGGGTTTTTCCATAAGGAAATCACCAGCTCTACAAATGGCATGGGACATTAAAATAAATCACAATGCTCCACCATGCCTTCATTTTTAACTGAAGGAGATAAGGAGGGTTATATAGGGGAATATTTTAAAGAATATGAGCTCCAATCTCAAAGGTTCAAGGATCACCTGAGCTTTCAAGAGTTTTTCCGGATCAAGGATGGAAGGAGAAATGATCCCCATCAAAGGGAGGATAGCTTGATGTAGGGATCAGCCCTACATCATAGTATGGTAGGGTTCTTCTTGCCCACATTTTATGGGACAACTAAGTACACAGCAAAAGCATGGGTAGAGAAGTTGGACACATACTTCCAGCTCCACAAGGTTTCTGAGATAGAAGCTATCAAGATAGTTGCATTGCACCTGGAAGGGGAAGCTCAATATTGGTGGTTTCATGGAATAACCACACTTTGACACCATCATATCACTTCATACTCAGAATTCACCAAGAATATAGTGGAGATGTTTGATCCAAGGGATTCGGAAGCCCACTTTGCCAAGATGACGAATCTCAAGAAAGAAGGAGATCTTAAGGATTATATTGCTGAGTATCTGCAGCTTTCAGTGATGGTATCCAACCTCAATATGAGCGGGAAGGTATGCATGTTTTTGAATGGTATTTATGAACCATTACAAGTTTTGGTCAAGTCTACCAAACCAACTACACTCCTTGAAGTTGTGGAAAAATCTAGAGATCTACAACACATCTTTCCCAGGGCAAGAACCTTTTTACAACAGAAGACCCACTCAAGGCCAAGGGAGACAATTCCTGTTCATGAATTGGAGGATAAATCTGTTATATGGGAAGCACATCCTATCAAGACCTTCTCCAAGAAGGATGCCAACACTGTACAACCCATAGAAGACTTTGCTCCAAAAGGAGGAATTGTTGCAGCGTTAAGAGGGGTCCCAAAGTATTTAACCTTGAGAGTGAGAGGCACCATCATGGGGCAAAGACTTTTTGTATTGATAGATAGTGGAGCCACTCATAATTTTATTGATGCACAGTTGGTACACAAGAGAGGAATTCCCATGGAGGAGTTTGAGGGATTTTTAGTTTTGGTCCCAGGTGCCATGACTTTGCAATGTTCCAAGTATGTTCCAACGCTGACCATTAATATGGGTACCTATACCTTGAGACATAACTTCTTTGTTGTAGATATTCTAGACACCAATGTCATATTGGGAGTTCAGTGGTTATTCACTCTTGGGAGGTATACCATTAACTGGAGGACTTTGGATATGGAATAGACTATAGGGGAGGATGGCTAGCAACAAAGATCAAGGGTATGAACACTTATCCCCCTCAGGTTGTTTTAGCACAGAGGATGGAGGCAAATTTGTGTAGAGGAAATGTTGCATGGGTAGTGGAGCTACATATATCTGAGGTGAAGAGCAAGGACTCACCGATGCATCCAGATGTTCAATCTCTTTTAGACCGGTTTTCTAAAGTATTTGGGGATATCCCACCAGGGAGACCTCCTAACTGAGGTTTTTAACACACCATTGAGATGGAACAAGGGATCCAAGTAGTGATTACCACTCCTTATAGACATCCCAAGGCCTATAGGGATGAGATTGAAAGAGGTACCCAAGAGCTACTATCACTAGGGCACATCCAGCCTAATACTAGTCCTTTTTCTTCCTCAGTGGTTTTGGTAAAGAATAAATATGGCACTTTGAGGATGTGCATTGATTATAGGGCCTTGAACAAGAAGACTTT
The DNA here is from genome assembly GCA_034641835.2 of Pinus albicaulis. Classification (NCBI taxonomy): domain Eukaryota; kingdom Viridiplantae; phylum Streptophyta; class Pinopsida; order Pinales; family Pinaceae; genus Pinus; species Pinus albicaulis. The sequence continues at coordinate 958,785,368 of CM076578.1, read as the reverse complement.
GAAGAACAGGTACCCTATACCCAGGATCAATGAACTCATGGATGAGCTAAGGGGATCCAAATATTTCTCCAAGATTGATTTGAGGTCTAGGTACCATCAAATCAGGGTGAGGGAGCAAGATATCCCTAAGACAATGCTCACGTGTCACTATGGGTATTTTGAGTTTATGGTAATTCCCTTTGGATTGAATAATGCTCCAGCAACTTTCCAATCCTGTATGAACCATATCTTCCGGGGTCATTTGAGAAATTTTGTATTGGTCTTACTTGATGATATTCTGATCTACAACCCCACTTGGGAGGAGCACTTGCAGCATATTGAGATAGTCTTACATATCCTCAAGGAGCAGCAATTCTATGCCAAGATCTCCAAATGTGAATTTGGCCTCACGAAGATGTTGTATTTGGGACATATAATAGGAGTGTGTGGAGTGAGGGTACATGAGGAGAAGTTCCAGGCTATCAGAGATTGACCTGAACCTAGGAATGTTACAGAGCTCAATGGGTTTGTGGGCATATGCACTTATTACCGGAAGTTTGTGAAAGGGTTTTCATAATTAGCAGCACCACTTACAGACTTGACAAAGAAGGGGGCTTTCCATTGGACACCTACAACATAGAGAGCTTTCGATAAGCTCAAAGAGGTAATGAGTAGTTGTCGTATTTTGGTTTTTCTTGACTTCTCTCAACCTTTTGTGCTAGAATGTGATGCATCAGGTGAAGGTGTTGGGGTAGTATTTATGCAAGGAGGGAATCCTATAGCCTTTGAGAGCAGGAATTTTCTCCCTCATGAGAGGCTATACCCCATCTATGATAAAGGAATGTTGGCTATCATGCATGCATTAGCCAAATTCTAGCAATATTTGGTTGGGAATAAGTTCAAGGTGAAGACTGATCACAACAGCCGTAGATTCTTTCTTGAATAGATGCAGCTTCAAGAAAGACAATAGAAGTGGGTGAGAAAAATCTAGGCTTATGACTTTGACATATAATATGTCAAAGGGAAGAGCTATATAGTAGCTGATGCACTTTCCAGGAGACCTACAGTGCTGTCCTTGAGGGGCATGGACGCAGATTGGAAGGCTCCACTCTTAGTTGAGTACTCCAAAGATGACTTTGCATGTGGGATACTTGATGGGGTGGTATCGGATGAGATATTTAGAGTAATGGATGAGGTTATCTATTACAAGGATCATATCTACTTTGCTAATAATTCTAAGCTCAAGGAGAAGATCTTATTAGCATCATATGATTCACCACTTGTCGGGCATCAAGGTTTCACAAAAACTTACAGATCTATCATGGAGAGATTCTCATGGAAGCGTCTCAAGGAGGATGTGCTCCGGCATGTCAAGGAATGCACCACTTTCCAATAGAATAAGGGAGAGCACACTTATCCTGTGAGGTTGCTGTAGCCACTACCTATTCTGGATGGGAAGTGGGAAAGTATCTCTATGGACTTCATCACCAGCTTACCGACAGTGCAGGGTAAGTACTGTATCTTTGTTGTTGTTGATAGACTAACAAAGTAATCTCATTTATTTTCCATTTCTACACATTATACTACTTCACAGGTAGCTGATCTCTTCTTCATAGATGTATTCAGACTCCATGGTCTCCCTAGGACCATAGTGAGTGATCAGGATGACCACTTCATGGGTGGCTTTTGGTAGGAAATTTTCTGATTATTGGGGACTAATTTGACCCCCAGCACCAGTTATCACCCCCAAACTGATGGGCAGACTGAGATAGTGAACATGTGGCTAGAAGGCTACTTGAGGAACTGTGTGGGAGGGCAGCAAAAAGCTTGGTTGTGGTGGCTCCACTTGGGGGAGTATTATTACAACCATACTCAGCATATCTCTATTGGCATGACTCCATTCAGAGCCTTGTATGGATATGAGGCACTTTCATTTGCTAATGTTATTTTTGGGGCAAGTAAAGCTCCAAGGGCAAGGGATTGGATTCAAGAGAACCATGACATACTTAGGGAACTCAAAGATAACATTGCTATTGCGCAAAACCAGCAGAATATGTATGAATACTGTGGTTGAATAGAGAGACAGTTTGAGGTGGGGGATCTTGTCTACCTACGCCTTCAAACTTACAAACAGTCGACACTCAAGGTGAAGGGAGTTGAAAAGCTCAAACCATGTTTCTATGGGCCTTACAAGGTGAACAGGTGTATCGGTAAGGTAGCTTATGAGCTAGAGCTTCCTAAGGGGAGCAAGATCCATAATATCTTCCATGTATCTTGCCTCAAGAAGGCTATTGGGAGGAATGTAGTTGAAAACATGGAACTTCCTCCTATTGATGATGAGGGTCATTTGATCTTGCAACTAGAAGCAATCTTAGACACAAGGGAGAGGCAGTTGAGAAAAAAAGTCATCAAAGAATATCTGATTCGATGGAGGAATCTACCAGATGAGGATTCCACTTGGGAGGGAGAAAAGATCTTGCAGCATCCTTATTTACTACTTCTTATGGGCAAGAAAATCTTGAGCGTGGAGGACTATAATGTTCCCAATTAGCCATTGCTACTTGGAACATTATAATTGCTCCATTTTTGAAACAAGAAGTAGGAAACTGAATAAAATTGATCCTGGTGTGAAAAGGGATTGAGGTAGGAGGATAAAATAAAGCCTCCTGATTGTGAAAAATATCAAAAGCAAGGAGCTATCTATAGTTGACCAAGTTAACTAGTGCTGTCACAAGGGAGGGAAAGCCACTAGGGTAGCACTGTTTTGAAGGAGGAAACTTCTCAAGGAAGCTACATCACCAAGGAGTGGGGCCCAGGATGGAGAATCTCTCTTAGGATAAAAAGGAAGGGATAGAAGAAAGAGGATTCATTCATTCATACTTCTTGTTTCAGTCTTATGACTGATTGCAAGCTTTAGCTATTTAGCTAGAGTTGCAGCACTTTTTAGTGCAAGAATTTTCATGCGGGAATTCTAGTTTCATCATTGTTGTAGCTAATTGGGAGATATAAGGAGGAGTTCTTGAGTTCAATTCTCATCAACTATCTTGAGGAAATCCATCCTCCGACCTTGACAGCGCAGTCACTTCTAGTGAGTGCATTATTTCTACAGTAGTTGCAGTAGTTAGGGTTGTATCTATCCATTTGTGCTTATTTCAGAAGAGGAGGAGGTGATTTACACTCCAAGAGTTCTATTGAAGGAGGCCTTGAGAAAATTCTTGTATTGTGTGTCCATTTTTTAGCATATCAGATATTTCTCAATATAGAGTTGCTGGGTACAACATTATTTTCTGCAATTTTGTATCTTGTGTTGCTATTTTTCCGGAAACTATTGTCGGGGGGTCTTAATGTGTTTGTAAAAGAGGTCAATCCTCTCATTTCTTATCTTATAATGAATTAAATCTCTAGAAATATGTTATTCCATCTATTGTTGTAGTTTCCATAATAAAAATAACGTTGTTTCTTCCTCCAGCCTTTCTATTTTATGATGTATTAGGGTTGTGATGCTTTTTAGCATATTTGAGCTGGCAAGATCTGTTTAATGTAGCTAGACTTATTTGTTTCTGATGAAATTATATATTTAAGCCACATACAACATATTTTAGAGGATCCCAACACTGGAATGCATTATTCTTGCACTGGTTTTCTCATACAACGTCCTCATTGGGTATATTGCTGAAATTTCTGAAAATGAATATTACAGTGGTATTAGAGCTCTGCTCTTGGCTCAGCTTCTGGGGGGAATATTTATCTTCAGTGTGGAGAAGGAAACATCTCAAAGCTTTTGTTTCAAACACTGCAGAACATTGCAAGGGATCTCAGGGATATGAGGAAGGAAGAATAATATCTAGGGTTTTTCCATAAAGCAAGCACCAGCTCTACAAATGGAATGGGACATTAAAATACATCACAACGCTCCACCATGCCTTCATTTTTAACTGAAGGAGATAAGGAGGGTTCTCTAGGGGAATATTTTGAAGAATATGAGCTCCAATCTCAAAGGTTCAAGGAGCACCTGAGCTTTCAGGAGTTTTGCTGGATCAAGGATGGAAGGAGAAATGATCCCCATCAAAGGGAGGATAGCTTGATGTATGGATCAGCCCACACTGCAATATGGTAGGGTTCTTCTTGCCCACATTTGATGGGACACCTAAGTGCACAACAAAAGCATGGGTAGAGAAGCTGGACACATACTTCTAGCACCACAAGGTTTCTGAGATAGAAGCTATTAAGATAGTTGTGTTGCACTTGGAAGGGGAAGCTCAAGATTGGTGGTTTCATGGAATAACCACACTTGGGAACCATCATATCACTTCATAATCATATTTAACCAAGAAGATAGTGGAGAGGTTTGATCCAAGAGATCCAGAAGCTCACTTTTCCAAGATGACCAAGCTCAAGCAAGAGGGATATCTTGAGGATTATATTGTTGAGTATCTACAGCTTTCATCGATGGTATCCAACCTCACTATGAGTAGGAAGGTATGCATGTTTTTAAATGGGATGGCTGAACCATTACAAGGGTTGGTAAAGTCTACCAAACCAACTACACTCCTTGAAGTTGTAGAGAAAGCTAGAGATCTACAACACATCTTGCCTAGGGAAAGAACCTTTTTACAACAGAAGACCCACTCAAGGCCAAGGGAGACAATCCCAATTCAGGAATTGGAGGAGAAATGTGTTATAGGGGAATCACATCCTATCAAGACCTTCTCCAAGAAGGATGCCAGTGTTGTACGACCCATAGAAGACTTTGCTCCAAAAGGAGGAGTTGTTGCAGCGTTAGAGGGGTCCCAAAGTATCTAACCTTGAGAGTGAGAGGCACCATCATCTGGCAAAGAGTTTTTGTATTGATAAATAGTGGAGCCACACATAATTTTATTGATGCACAACTGGTACACAAGAGAGGAATTACCATGGAGGAGTTTGAGGTATTTTTAGTTTTGGTCCGAGGAGCCATGACTTTGCAATGTGCCAAGTATGTTCCAGTGCTGACCATTACTGTGGGTACCTATACCTTGACATACCACTTATTTGTGGTAGATATTCTAGACACCAATGTCATATTGGGAGTCTAGTGGTTAGTCACTCTTGGGAGGGTTACCACTAACTGGAGGAATTTTGAGATGGAATGGACTAGAGGGGAGGATGGCCAACAACAAAAGATCAAGGGTATGAACACATATCCCCCTCAGGTTGTTTCAACACAGAGGATGGAGGAAGATATGCATAGAGGAAATGTTTCATGGGTATTGGAGCTGCATATATCCGAGGTGAAGGGCAAGGACTCACTGATGCATCCAAATGTTCAATCTCTTTTGGACCGGTATTCTATAGTATTTGGGGATATCCCACCAGGGAGACCTCTTGATCGAGGTTTTGAACACACCATTGAGTTGGAATAGGGGGTCCAAGTAGTTATTACCACTCCTTATAGACATCCCAAGGCCTATAGGGATGAGATTTAAAGATCTATCTAAGAACTGCTAGCACTAGGGCACATCCGGCCTAGTACTAGTCCTTTTACTTCCTTGATGGTTTTGGTAAAGAAGAAATATGGCACATTGAGGATGTGCATTGATTATAGGGCCTTGAACAAGAAGACTTTGAAGAATAGGTACCCTATACCCAGGATCGATGAACTCATGGATGAGCTAAGGGGATCCAAATATTTCTCCAAGATTGATTTGAGGTCTAGGTACCATCAAATCAAGGTGGGGGAGAAAGATGTCCCCAAGACAGCGTTCAGGTGTCAATATGGTTATTTTTTAGTTTTTGATAATGCCCTTTGGATTGACTAATGCTCCAGCAACTTTCCAATCCTGTATGAATCATATCTTTAGGGGTCATTTGAGAAAGTTTGTATTGGTCTTCTTTGATGATATTTTGATCTATAGTCGCTCTTGGGAGGAGCACTTGCAGCATATTGAGACAGTCTTACATATCCTCAAGGAGCAAAAATTCTATGCCAAGCTCTCCAAATGTGAATTTGGCCTCATGGAGATGTTGTATTTGCGACATATCATAGGAGTGGATGGAGTGAGGGTACATAAGGAGAAGATCCAGGCTATTAGAGATTGGCCTGAACCTAGGAATGTTATAGAGCTGAAAGGGTTTGTGGGCATATGCACTTATTGCTGCAAGTTTGTGAAAGGGTTTTCAAAATTAGCAGCACCACTTACAGACTTGAAAAATAAGGGGGCTTTCCATTGGACATCTACAATGCAAACAACTTTCGATAAGCTCAAAGAGGTAATGACTAGTTGTCCTGTTTCTATTTTACCTAAATTCTCTCAACCTTTTGTGCTAGAATGTGATGCATCAGGTGAAGGTATTGGGGCAGTCTTGATGCAAGGAGGGAATCCTATAGCCTTTGAGAGAAATAATTTTCTCCCTCATGAGAGGCTATACCCCATCTATGATAAAGAAATTATGGCTATCATGCATGCATTAGCCAAATTCTGGAGATATTTGGTGGAGAATAAGTTCAAGGTGAAGACTGATCACAACAGCCTTAGATTCTTTCTTGAACAGAGGCATCTTCAGGAAAGAAAATAGAAGTGGGTGAGAAAAATCCAGGCTCATGACCTTGACATAGAATATGTTAAAGGGAAGAGAAATATAGTAGCTGATGCACTTTCTAGGAGACCTAGAGTGTTGTCCTTGAGGGGCATGGACACATATTGGAAGGCTCAACTCTTACTTGAGTACTCCAAAGATGACTTTGCATGTGGGATACTTGACAGGGTGGTATCAGATGAGAGATTTAGAGTAATGGATGAGGTTATCTATTACAAGGATCGAATCTAGTTGGCTAATAATTCTAAGCTCAAGGAGAAGATCTGATTAGCATCACATGATTCACACTTGCCAGGCATCAAGGTTTCACAAAAACTTACAGATATATCAGGGAGAGATTCTCATGGAAGCATCTCAAGGAGGATGTGCTCCAGCATGTAAAGGAATGCACCACTTGCCAATAGAATAAGGGAGATCACACTTATCCTGTGGGGTTGCTGCAGCCACTACCTATTTCGGATGGGAAGTGGGAAAGTATCTCTATGGACTTCATCACCCGCTTACCAAAAGTGTAGGGTAAGGACTGTATCTTTGTTGTTTTTGATAGAATAACAAATTACTCTCATTTCTTTTCCATTTCTACACATTATACTGCTTCACAGGTAGATGAGCTCTTCTTCATAGATGTATTCAGACTCCATGGTCTCCCTAGGACCACAATGAGTGATCAGAACAACCGCTTCATGGGTGGCTTTTGGTAGGAAATTTTCCGATTAGTGGGGAATGATTTGACCCCCAACACCAACTATCACACCCAAACTGATGGGCATACTGAGATAGTGAACAAGTGGCTAGAAGGCTACTTGAGGAACTATGTGGTAGGGCAGAAGAAAGCTTGGTTGTGGTGAGTCCACTTGGGGGAGTATTGTTACAACACTAATCACCATATCTCTATTTTCATGACTCCATTCTGAGCCTTGTATGGATATGAGGCACTTTCATTTGCTGATGTTATGTTTGGGGAAATTAAAGCTCCAAGGGAAAGGGATTGGATTCAAGAGAACCAGGACACACTCAAGGCACTCAAAGATAACATTGCTACTACTCAGAACCAACAGAAGATGTATGTAGACCGTGGTTGGATAGAGAGATGGCTTGAGGTGGGGGATCTTTTCTACCTACGCCTTCATCCTTACAAACAGTCCACACTCAAGGTGAAGGGAGTTGAAAAGCTCAAACCACATTTCTATGGGCCATACAAGGTGAATAGGTGTATCGGTAAGGTAGCATATGAGCTGGAGCTTCCTAAGGGGAGAAAGATCCACAATATCTTCCATCTATATTGCCTCAAGAAGGCCATTGGGAGGAATTTAGTTGCCAACATGGAACTTCCTCCTATTGATGATGAGGGTCATTTGATCTTGTAGCTAGAAGCAATATTAGACACAAGGGAGAGGCAGTTGAGAAATAGAGTCATCAAAGAATATATGATTCGATGGAGGAATCTACCAGATGAGGATGCCACTTGGGAGGGAGAAAATATTTTGCAGCATCCTTCTTTACTATTGCTTGTGGGCAAGAAAATCTTGTGCAGGGAGGACTGTAATGTTCCCAATTAGCCATTGCTACTTGGAGCATTATAATTGCTCCATTTTTGAAATAAGAAGTAGGAAACTGAATAAAATTGATCCCAGTGTGAAAAGGGATTGAGGTTGGAGGATAAAATAAAGCCTCTTGAGTGTCAAAAAGAGTAAAATAAATGAGCTATCTATAGTTGACCAAGTCAACTAGCGCTGTCACAAGGGAGGGAAAGCCACCAGGGCAGCGCATTTTTGAAGGAGGAAACTTCTCGAGGAAGCTACATCACCAATGACTGGGGCCAGGGATGCAGAAGCTCACTTAGGATAAAAAGAAAGGGATAGCAGCAAGAGGATTCATTCATTCATACTTCTTGTTTCAGTCTTATGACTGATTTCAATCTTTAGTTGTTTAGCCGGAGTTGCAGCACTGTTTAGTGCAATAATTGTCATGCAGGAATTCTAGTTTCATCATTGTTGTAGCTGATTGGAAGATCTAAGGAGGAGGTATTGAGTTCCATTATCATCAAATATCTTGAGAAAATCCATCCTCTGACCTTGACAACATAGTCACTTCCAGTGAGTGCATTATTTGTGCAGTAGCTGTAGTAGCTGGAGTTGTATCTATCCATTTGTGCTTATTTCAGAAGAGGAGGAGGTGATTTCCACTCTAGGAGTTCTATTGAAGGAGGAATTGAGCCAATTTTTGTATTCTTTGTCCCTTTTTGAGCATATCAGATATTTCTCAATACAGATTTTTTGGGTACAACATGTTTTTCTGCAGTGCTATATCTTATGTTGCTATTTTGCCGGAAACCCTTGCAAGGGGGTCCTAATGTGTTTGTAAAAGAGTTAAATCCTCTCATTTATGATATTATAATAAATTAAAGCTCAAGATATATGTTATTCCATCTATTTCTGTAGTTTCCATAATAAAAATAAAGTTGTTTCTACCTCTGACCTTTCTATTTTATGATGTATTGTGGTTGTGATGCTTTTTAGCATATTTGAGCTGGGGAGATCTGTTTAATGTAGCTAGAGTTATTTTTTTTCTGATGAAATTATATATTTAAGCCACATACAACATATTTTAGAGGATCATAGCCCTGGAATGCATTATTATTGCACTATTTTTCTTATACAGTGTCCTCATTGGAGATATTACTGAAATTCCCGAAAAGGAATATTACACCATTTATTCATTTAACTATGTGTTTGGAGAAAAGATTAATATTCTAATTAGTTGCATGATAATTTAAGAATATTAAATTCTATATTTTCATTGTTGTATGGTTACTCTAGGTATAATAAAATTTTAGTTCATTTGGATGATCAGGAGAAGACAACCTTTGCAACACCCTGGGGTACTTTTATGTACGCTAAAATTCCCTTCGGATTGAAGAATGCAAGGGAAAGTTTTAGAAAGTGATCGATATGCCTTTTCCAATGAAAATGATGTCTTTTTGGTCATTTATCTTGATGACATTACTACTTTTTTAAAGATGGATGAAGAAGAGAGGCTGTACCTTGCATATCGTTGAATCCAAAGAAGATTTTGTTCACAATGGAAGAAGAGAATTTCTTGATCATATCATATCTAAAGATGACATCTGGATAGATCCTTCAAGGATTGAAGCAATTCATAATTTGGACTATCCTAGAAGCAATAAGGAAATCCAGTCATTCAATGGTAAAATCAATTTCTTGAGAAGGTTTATTCCTAACCTTGCTGAACATTTAAGAGAAATTACTGATATGTTGAAGAAATACAAATAGGTGAAGTGGCACAATGGGGAAAATAAATATTTCAATCAATTTATGTTTGCATTGTCTCATGCTCCTATTCTTATCGGCCTGGATTATACACTTGATTTCATCATTTTTTCCTTTTCTTTTGAACATACTCTAGTTGTTGTCCTTATGCAAAAGAAATATCAGAAAACAGAACATCCCATCACCTACTTCATTATAACCATAATAAACGTAGCCTTGAAGTACAATATCATTGAAAAACAGGCCTTAATGCTAGTTAAAGCATTGAAATACTTTCAAGTCTATATTATTCGCTCATGTTCTTGCATGTGTCCCAAACGTTGTTGTCAAAGATATGCTAACAAAAAATGATCCCGAAGGTCGGTGTGACAAGTGGATAGTTTCCATGTTGGAGTATGACTTGGAAATAAAACCTACAAAACTGATCAAAGGACAAGGCTTCGCTAAGCTCATGGCATACTCAAACTTGCATGCCTTGGACATCAATTTCATTGTTTCATTATCTGAGGAGTAAGAGGTTGATTCATTACCTCAAGTATCTAAAATGTTTTCTTCATCGCCATGGTATGTTGATATTATACATGTGCTACAACATTTGAATTCTCCTCCCGGCTTACCTAGCAATAAAGGTAGATCTCTGAATTTGAAGGCTCTTAAGTATTTCATTCTTAACAATGTTTTGTATTGGAAAGACCCGGGTGGAGATTTTTTGAACTATTTGGTAGGTGAAGTTGAAAACGTGATGAATGAATTTCATAAAGGTGATTATGTTGGTCATATTTCCTGGAATACTACAACAAACAAGATACTGAGAGCTTTCTTTTATTGGCCAAGTTTTTTTTCCAATGTTTATAAAACTGCCATGAGTTGTCATGAGTGTTAAAAAATTTAGGGAAAGAGAAAGCTCTTACTGTTTCCCTTGAAACCAGTTTCAGTTCAAGCACCCTTCCAACTGTGGGGGCTTGATTTCATTGGCAAGATCCACCCTCCATCATCATCTCAACATAAGTGGATACTCACTGCCACCAACTACTTCACAAAGTGGATTGAATCCATCCCCATGGGGCAAGCTACAAACCCTATAATTATTCAGTTTTTGGAGAGAAATATTTTGTATCGTTTTGGTTGCCCAAATAAAATTATCACTGACAATGCAGTCACCTTTAATTCCAAAAAAATGATTTACTTTTGTGATAAATATCTCATAAGACTTGGGCATTATACAACATACTATCCTCAAGGCAACGTGTTGGCTGAATCGTTAAACAAGTCATTGGTGAACATAATCAAGAAATTGTTGCAAGAGAAAAAAAAAATTGGCACAAAAAGCTCATAAATGATTTATGGGCAGACAGATTTAGCGCGAAGAGATCAAACAATATATCACCTTTCCAGCTAGTGTATGGTGTCGACACATTGTTTCCCCTTTATTTAGCAATGTTGATGATGAAAATTATGAAAGAGATCAAAAGTGAGCCAAATGACATCCAGCGAAGAATCAGTCAAATGATTCATTTACAGTAGTCAAGAGAAGAAGTTTTCAATCATACTTCAAAACTGCAGGAGAAAATCAAGAAGATCTATGACAAGAAAACCAAAGTTGATGATTTCAAATTGGGAGATTTTTTTCTTCGATGGGATGCCTGAAATGAAGAAAAAGGCAAGCGTGGTAAGTTTGATAACCTATGGAAAGGTCCATACAATATTACAACACTCAGGGGTAATAAGGTGTTTTTTTTAGAAATCTTGATGGGTAGGAAATTCTGGGAGAACTGGTGAATGGTAGGTTCCTCAAACATTACCTTACCTCATCTTGAAGAAAAAGGTTCACTTTCATTTTAAATGTCAATTTTATTTGTTGTCAAAGAAAAAGGAATTTGTTGCAGAATTTTGAAGCCCGAGGAGAAGGCCATGAGACTTTTATGATCAACTAATGTTTTATTTTAAAATATTCAAAAAGTCAAGTCATTTTTTGAGTCAAAGTCATTTTATGTTTTATTTAGTGAATTCAGTTTCTAGTTTTGACTCCATTTCCTAATGGATGAGGCTACCTAATCTACGATGTTCTTGACACCTCATGAAGGAGCTTCCATCCCTAGCTGTATCCAATGCTAGTGTCTAAATTTTCAGTGATCAATTGTTATCTTTCAGGGTTTCTTGGTAGTGGTCCTAGGTCAAAGTTTTTTGTTTTTAAACAAATTCTTAAATGAAATTTTGTTCACTGAATGTTGCCTAGGTATGAATGGTACTCCCTTCACTCCATTCATGGTCATCATCATCTCAAGGTCATGAAATTCATTATCACCTAGGGTCATACGTCAATAAACATACCTCCATATAGGTCATGGTCTAGGTTTACATTGTTTCGCCACCATAATGTCTAATAATGTCATGAAAGAAGGACAAAAAGAGTCATTTTAACCATACAAAGCATCCTCATTGGGATTTAGAAAAGATGGGAAAATAAATTAAAGACAATTTTTATTTCCTCAAAGAAGTATGCTACATGATGAAGTTTTCAAAAAGCAAATTTTTTCAAAGTATTTATGATTTCACTAGAAGACAAAAAAAAGAAAATTTTGTGATTTTACAAAAGGAAATGAATCTTTTTGAAGTCATTTCATCCTTTGATGTTCAAAGAGCTCCTCTCTTATCCTCACGAAAACTCCATAGCTATCAAAAGGTTGAAGAAAATGAAAAAAATTGTGTCAAACTGCTCTGTGTTATGCTTCTGGCACACTATGCTATGCTTTTGTCTTGTTGTGATATGCTTCTGGCAAGGGTGCTACAATTTTGGTTTGAAGGTTCAAAACAGCCACCCAAGGGTCAAATCAGCTTGTCTCAAGGTTCAAAGACCTCCAAATAAGTAACTGAATTCTCTTCATACCTCTTTCAAGCCAAAATCTTAAGAAAAGGGTGGATTCCCTCCTTATGGTTTTCTTCACTACATTTTTGGTTTCCTACATGCTTGGTTGGTTTCAGTCAGGAAAAATATAATTTCATCATCTAAAAGCCTTCATACATCATCCATATGCCTTATAACAATGATACCTATCACTCATATCCCTCCTTACCACCATTTTCACTCAAACCCTAGTTTTCACTACATTTTTGCAGAGAAACTAGAGAAAACTTTGTGTTTTGACCTTTTGGGAACTTTTCTCATGCCCATTTAAAAACATTTCACTTGCATCTTGTAGCCAAATTGTCATGCTACCTCCCCAAATTTTTAGGGATTTTCCCCTAACTTCCTTCCATCCCATTTTTATCCCTAAAACCACTCAACCATTATCCCTTGTTTCCTATTATTCCACCTTCCCTATCCACTACGTCATGCTAGGCTTTTCTTTGTTGAAAATTATCATGGAGGGTGAGAAGAGGGTCTGTAAGGGAGGTCATCATTTCAGGTTTGATCCATCCAAATTTTAGGAGATCAATGCTTCTCCTTATGTTAAGAGTTATTTTTAAAATAATGGTTGTTTGAGGTTTTGTGAGGGAATCCAGGAGGTAGGCTATCATTCTCAATTGACAAGACTTTTTTCCACCAGCTTCAGGAGAGATAAGTCTATCATATCAGATATTGAATTCACATTATCAACATATTCTATTGCCTCAACAACACACATCCCAAACCATGGATAAATATGGTTCAAAGTGATGGACTTGGACATTGAGAACTACAAAATGTTCTTAAAACCTCATTGCAAATATTCTCCTGAGCACATATTTCCTTTTAGGCATTTACTTGATAAGTATGCCCCTTTGATGATTCTAATTATGAATTATTTTACATGTGATGGGAGATTCTCAAGATTGTACCAGTACCATATAAGGCTATTGATGCATTTCACTTCCACCAAGCCACTCAATTTTCCTAATTATCTATTCAGGAGTTTGGTCAAAATGACTTAAAAGGTATAGAGTGAAGGAAATTATTGTCAACCTAGTTTGTTCCACCATGGTTTGTTCAAGCTTATTATTTTTCATTAGCTCTCAGAAATTAATATTTCTTGGGAAATTTTCATTTAGACAGTTGCATCTATTCCTACTACTATTCCACCCGTCATTTAGACTATACCATCAAAATTAACACAGCCAAAGGAGGCTGGATCTTCAAGTAGACAAGAAGAGGTTCCAAAGGCACCTAGGGTTGAAATCACTCAAACGTATGATAAGGGTGAGAGGATGGTTTTTTCTCCTATGGTCACTAAAGGTGTACTTTCACCTGAAACTACAGATGAGAAAAGAAAAGCCATGGATCAACCACCTATTCATGAGAGTGAGCCACCTATGCATGAGGATGAGTCACCATTGCATCAACATGAGGAGAAAGCACCTATGGAGGTTAACATGGCAGAGCAGGTAGAATAAAAATCAACAGAGGATATAATAATGGAAAAGGATGTAGAGATAGGAGAGCTTAAGGACAACCTCTCAAGGAAAAATTCATGATTACCTTCCTACAACAAGAAAACATGCAGTTGAAGGTGAAGCAGCTTCTCTAAAGCAAACCAAAGGCATATTTTGAGGTATAAAAAGGTAAGGGAAAATAATAGGTATATTTTGATCAGTTGCAAGAAATAGAGGCTGAAACAAAGCCAAAGAGGCCAATAACAAGAGGATTAACCAAGAAAAAAGAGCAATAAAAAGAGTCATCGCCTCCATTATATCAATTAACCTTTGATGAGTTAATCGCTACTGATATTGAGAAATACAAAGAGCTAATGCTTGACAGGATTGATTTTCATCTTGAGAACCTTTTGAATAATATAGATAGGAATAATAACGTGTAGAGGCACATGGTGAGAGACTATTTCACTAGGAACCAAATCGCCAAAGTCAGGCTGAAGAATTTGAGGAAAAAGCTTAAAGAAATCATAATTAAGCTAAAGGAGAAAGATAAATTTGGATTTTATAGTTGAGGCCTCACTAGATGTCTATTTTATCATCCAAATATGTCATGGAACAAAATTCAGCAAGTTTTGGACATTTTGGGTATTTTTTGGGAAGTTTGGAAAATTAACCTTTGCAGAAGCGGCGCGATGCTTTTCATCAGAGCTTCCAAATGAGGAATTTTTTATATGGATAGATTCCTCTTAAGAAATAGTTTCTAGATATGGCCTTAGGCTTTGATGACACCCCCATTTTTGGAGAAAAATTTAAAAAACCACCTCTTTTTCATGCTTCTTCCACTATTTTTGCTTGTGCATGGCGCTTCTAGAGTAAGGTTGGGAAAATAGATTTTTGAAGGCCTTCCATGAGGTATTTTCTTAGTTTTAAGGTTGGGATGGATATAGGATACATAGGGCTACCTATCCCAATATTTATATTTTAAGGAGGATGCCTTAAAGTAAACCAAAATCACCCTCAAAGTGGCGTGACGCTTCTGCCTTGGATTCTTTTTGGATAGGTGTCAAGCCGTAAAGGTCCAAGTTTCAAGGTTGCAGTTGTCATATGAGGTGTATTTTGGATAAGAGAGTTTATTTTTTCCTCTCATTGTTGAGGAATCATGTAGTTAATCAAGGAGACCTACACTCCTAGTTATTAGCTAAATTTGGGGGAACTATTTCTAACTTCCCTAAATTCTAGGTAATGACTCATACAGTGCATTTATGATGTATTTTGGATCAGGTTTCTACCCAATGAGGTTGCATCTCTTCTATTTTGCATATGTATTCCAACTCAAGTCATTTTATAGTTTGGATAGTTTTTATTTGCAATGTGGATCTTTTGTACAAAAGTTTTCAGTGAAATCAAAGACATGTTGTAGTTACTTTTTCATGAATGTGTTTCTCCACTTCTGATGAATGAGTTCATGTAACATGCTCATTCAGACTCTCTCTCTATTTTCAAATCTTATAAAAAATTAAAATTAAATTATTTTCCTAATTATACCTACCTCGCCTCATCTTCATCTCTGGATCTGTACCTTTGAAATCAAACCTAAAACCTAGACCTAGTTCCTTGACTATCATTCCCATCCAATAAACACTAAAAAAAACCCTAATTCACTGAGATTATACCTAGACTAAGATCATTAAATCTTTAGTCATCTCATTGACCGTAAAAGTGACATTGACAAAGCCCTCTCTGGTTTGGTTGGGCTAGCTACCAAATCTAAAGATTGGTTTAAGGTTACATCCTTTAGTCTCCATTCTCAGCCTTGGGAAATGGAGGGAGTGATAAAACCATCCACTCCACTTCCAAACTCATCTCGCTCAAACAAGCCATCCACTCCACCTCCACCTCCACAACCAGATTCTGATATGGCTACCTCTATGAAGTTACCTACTTTTTTTGGTATTGGTAACAAAGTCACAGACCAATTATGGTTTGTTACTGACGTTGTATGGACAACACAATAGGTTAATAACGAGGATGTTAAGAAGGAACAACTGGCTACTACTTTTCAAGACCGTGAGCTAGATTGGTAAATAAGGTATGTGGCAAAAAACCCTAATGAAACTATCGATAATCTGAAGGATGCATTAAAATAACAATTTAAGAAGCCAAAATCATTTTCACAATGTGTAACTGAGTTAAAGCATATTCGCCTAGAATTAAACGAAACCATGTGGGACACGGATCGACGACTGAATTGCACAATTAGTGATGGAGGATTTACTATTGATGGCACACAAAAAAAACAATGGTTCATTTCCATGCTGCTATCGGATCTATGCCAACCCCTAAGTCAATAGAAGATTTCCATGCAGACCGAAGTTGTAGAGATTGCAATGAAGCTAGAAGCTTCATCGGTACCGGCCAGTTGGAGGCGATGCATTTATAAATATAGAGTGTGAAAAAGGATAATGGAAAGGAGGAATTCACATATATATGGCGTATACGCTATAATTTTTTTGGGCATCACAAGGATCAGTGCCCCGTATTCAATGACTATCTGCAAGCTGGACGAACAAGCCCACTAAAGAGAATGATAGGACTAAGTGGAAATCCCATGTTATGGTGTGCAATTTTTCAAGTAATGGGTATGCATATTACATATTTTTTCTTGTGGATTGGTAAATACATCCCTGATGTTAAGCAACCTTTTTGCAAATGTTTCTCATTGGTGGGGCATGACGAGAAGCACTGTCGCAACTTCGATTTATTGATTGACCAAGCTAACATTTTTAGGATGCACGCTGAACCAACCTCACCAGAATATTCTTTTGGTCACGTTGGATTCCAAATTAGAGTATGATGAAGAGGAGGAGGAGATGGTCGAGGAACGGGGAAACTCATCTGCTACAATTATGGAGATGCGAGTCATTATGTGTGTGATTGTCCAAATATAGCATGCCAGTCTTGCAGGTACTGTAGACAATTTGATCATGTTATTGAAGATTTCCCTGTTTTGACTGCAAAAATACAAGAAAAGAAACAACACACTCCCACTCAAAATATTCAGATGGTAGGAGCTGAGTCGCGTGAAGAAGAACCAAGTGTGAATTTTGTCACTAGGAGCATTGCGGCCACTAGTGAAGACAAGGGGAAAAATCCTGATGTTGATCTATGGATCCGAAAAGCACCTGAAAAGAAGTAAGGATTAAACATACAATGAGAAAGAGAAACTTTAATAGAAGCGAGAAATGGTTTCATAGAAGTGGGAGCCTCAACATCAAGAAAAACTATAGATGTGGTTGAGGTAGACAAAGAGATAAGGCCTTCCTACAGGCTTGTATCAAATTGTTGTTTTTGGCTTGAGGGATCCTAACCTAGGTTCAGTTTTTAGGTTTTCCAACAAACCTCTATACTGCTGGCCCTTTCGGCAATGGTCTGCTTGCACCGGTCAAGGTCTCACTCGAAGTAGTATAGGAAGGTGCTGGAACCAGGTTTCTACACCCTGAGAGAGAGAAAGTTAATTGAAAGGGGTTTGTTTAGATCTATTAGGCCTACACCGGAAGAACATCAATATAGAAACCCTTAACAGTGTATCAATGGAATATCTCCAAAAAAGCTCGTAAATCATTAAATATTATAATAACAAAATAAAAAATCCAAATCTAACCAGATCTATGTATTGACCATCTGATATAGTATCGCATCCATGTTCAGATCAACAATCATCAGTATACAGTAGATATATAGAAATAACACAGAGCGCAGCTAATAATCATAACACAGAACAATTCAGTTATCCCAAACAATATTCTCATTCATTAACATCTAGATCCAGCTTATAGACTCTATTTACTAGCCCGCGCACACAACCAGTGGGGTCCACACATAGTAGGACTTAGGGTCTCCGTGAACACAGCCAGCAGGAGCCCTTACCCATACAATTGACACAAAATATCCATGAGTTCGTATCCAAGCTTATTCCAAACATAAACTTACCTCTAGACTCGATTTATCCATCTATTTATAATATATTAGCCTACGATATCCTATGGTCCGCAAACTGTGGTTTGCATACCCTTAGTCTACCCATTGACCGATTACAATTCGTTGGGGAGTTTGACCCGCCCCAAACCCCCTGTGCTTAAACTAGATATTACAAAATATTCAAAACTAGACAAAAATGAATTTAGGGAACCCTGTTCCAATAGTCCCCTAATACAATCTTGTGACTTTTCCTGAGTCACAGGGCCGACACAGTCTTCATTGTTTCCTTGAGTTGTTCGATTGCAGTAGTTAACAGGGAAAAAAATGAAGGCTCTACATGGTAGTGGTCTACGTAATATCTAATAGATTTTGCGAATTTGGTGCTTCAGTTACAACAGTGACACTATCCAAGGTCTGGTTCAACTATCACACAACCCCCTCTAATTCCTATGAAATCCTAAGAGCTTCATCAACCCAGGGTGTCCGGTTGTCACTGAGTACCTGTTTCTTGCACCTGAGTCCCATAATTTCACTGCGAAGCATGTGGCTGGTTTGAAGGTAGGCTAGCTGCTGGCCTGGAACAAGGATGGTCATCATCGGTTCCATCTGTTCAAAATCTTGTTCCTTATGGTGCAACTCTTGATCGATTTGGCAGAGGAGAGGGTCATGTTGTACCTGGGACCATAGTTCCATAGCAATTTCAAACAAAGTGATTCCCTTACTGATCTATGTCATAATAGTGGTCTTGGCTCCTATAACCAAGGCTGCTCTCTAGGCACGTACTTTCAGAGGGGTCTCAGGCTGGAGCTTGGCCTGCAATGATGTAATCTGAAGTTCAAAATCATCCTTGACAACCTATACCTTAGTCTGAGACGCCTTCAAGGAAGTGACCAATCTCACAACCTTGGCTTGCGGCTCAATAGAGGTGGGAATTACTTCTGGCATGTCTTCACAAAGCCAGTTGATCAGCTGTTCTAAGGTAGCTTGCTGTGCGATGGTGGCGACGTGTGTGACCCGAACCTGGGTGGATTCAGCCTCTTGAGTCATAATATTCTGCTCAGCATCATTGAGGTTCTGTTGTGCGTGGAGTTCTCAGTGCTGAAGTTCATTGGTGATGGCGGTAAATAATTCATGCAGCTTCACACCTATTAGTCGACCAATATCTATGTCGATGGATGAGCATGCCTGGACTTGGGTGCACACCTCAGCGGGTTCCATTCTGAAAGAAGCTCTAAGGAGAGGGTAGGTTTGGTTGTTTGTGATGGTCATTAGGGTTGTAATGGGGATCGGCTGGCCCATGTGAGTCTGCCTCACTTGTTCCACGCTCACGTGATTCTTCCTCGCTTGAAGGTTTTCTGCTTTGAGCCAGAGTGCCTGTAGCTCTACCTGCAAGACCTCTACAACTACTTTGTGTTGTTCTTCCCAAGTAGTCCACCAATCAATAGATGCAGTGGTGATACTGTTGGAAATCCTTTGTCATCCTCTGTCAAAGTTCATCCTCTGTCAAAGTAGCCTCTGTGTTGGTGTCAGTCTTACTAGCCTTATGCTTCCTCTGAGGCCCTTGAGGCAGCCCATGGGTACGCTTGAAACTATGCAAGGTTGACGTATATGTGTCATCAATATCATTTATGTGCTAATCTGGCAGGGAGTCTGTTTCTGGCTGTGCAGCAGTGCTTTTGGGGTTCGGCTGCTGCATGGAAGCAGGAAGCACTGAATTTGTTGTTGCGCTAAGCGGAGTGGTAGCTTTGATACTGTGTTGCGTCCATACGTGCCTACCATGTCCAGGTCGGCTGGCTAGGTTGCAACCTTCCACTCCGGTGGCCAAGTGGCAATTATCCACTCAATCTCAGCTTCAGTGGTCATATACGGAAGGTTATGATAGGTGTGATCTTTACAGGCCCGAATTTGCACATTGTGCATGGTCACTTTAAATGTTGTAATATGCTTGTATTTGTTGTAGACTGTTGGGGACAAGTGTGGCTGGGAATCAATGGCCACAGATATGGCCCCATCGTAGAGTATCCAAAATAAATTATTCTGCTCAACACGCTTAGGGTCGTTTGAGTCCCATAGGATGGAAAATTGCTCCCCCTCGCACATGTCGGGATCAAGAGGGGGAAAGATCGCTTCTTTTGGAGTCTCCTATGCAACTAATATGATTAGTAGGATCATCCACGAGTAGTAGAAATCTTTTCCCTAATCCTGAGCCTCACGTGCGTTGTCGAGAAATTCTTCAACCATGTACTGGGACCAATTAAAACAGACTCCCTTTTTTCATTTGCTAGTGATTTGAATTACATGGGTGGGGACAACCATTACCTAGAATTTTCACATCAACTTGCATGCAAGAAGTGAGGTACCCATGCATGTCCATGGATCACTAATTTTATCAATCTGAAAGCCCTGCTTGTTGTGTGAGACATGGTACCTTTTTTAGACATCTTCAGCAATATGCTGCTCGAATTTCTTGCCAGTACCTTCCCTGGGATCGGGTCTGTGCATAGGAAGGTCAGTAATTTGGTGAATGAGAGCGGCATCAATTGGTATGCAGCCCTGGAGCCATAAGCATCCATCATGAATGAATACAAGTAGCTAGTAAAAAACTAGGTTGGTGATGTTGTATCGACCAAAGTGGGTGAGGTGCAGCAAGTTCAAGATGCCTTCTCCGGCCAGTCCCTTGACCCAAAACATTGGCTCTACTTTTAGTACATCATCTTCGACAACCTGTTCCATGTATAGGTGGGAGGCTAATGTAGGGAAGGATTCAAAGTTCCCTAGGTCGTGGTCATCGAATTTTATATGGGGGATGTGTTCAAACATTCCTCCTAGCTAGGGAACTTCTTCTGGGACCAGAGGCATCTGAAGGTAGGCGCAGATGATATCAACATTGGGCATGCATGCTACTGTTCTATGTGGCTTAACATAAGGTGGTAACCAAGTCAGCGGAGTTGCCTGCAGGCCTTCTGCTATGAGCACCATTAGGGGTTGGGGTGCTGCAACTGATTTCCCCTTAGGAAATTTCTGAGGGGAGCACATAATCTGATGGGAAGTTCAAGGCTTTCCGCCAGCCCACTTCGCCTATTTTACCTTTTCTTGTCCCTTCTACTTTACCGGGATCAAGATGATTTCCTCTACTTCAAGGGTTACTTCCAGGGCCTCATCAAATCCTATTTCCTCAGACATTGTTGCAAGTGGAGGTCATTAGGGTTTTTAGCAGTCATCCTTGCTTGGAAGATGAACTCGGTGTTGCTACTATCAGATGGTGTAGCTTGCTCATTCATGCGGAAGACAAGTAGACATATGAGATGATATTTATTGAAGTGGTTAAGGCGCAAGGAATTCAGATAGAATTGAATCCCACAGAACTAACAGTTCTCATATTATAGCCTTGGGGAAGGAAAATTGACTTGTTTAGCCTTATATGCATTTCATCATTACAAGAACGGTAAAGAACCCTCGTAAATTGCTACATTAATTTCCAGTCACCCACTTCGTCGAACAAGAGGCGCGGTTTTTGAAGCTCCTACTCCATTTTAACGGCTATTTTGTTCCACCGCGCACAACTCTTGCACTTTTATTGCACCCACCTGCACCTCTAGTCCTTCGCACCATCCCTGTGCATCCATGACTAGGTGTGTGCAGTATCCATTACATAGCTACTCCGGCCATATAGTCATTTGATTGACACCAAGGAGTCCATGTAGGGCTTCAACCGACTCCCATTAACATATCCTAGTAGAGAATCGCTGCACAACATGGAAAATATAACCACACTACCATTGGTAATCTGCTTTGCCACATATAGACCTAACCAGTGTTGTCAGAACTTCCCTGGGGCTCTCGCAAACTAGCTATCGTAAAGTAGTACCAATTGTTCCTCCAAAAATACCTTCTGCCGAATATGTCGATCATGCCAGGATTTTTCTTGTGCCTTTTGAAGTTGTTGGTGGAATTGAGTAATGAAACGGTCCTCTTCCAAGGCCACTAGCTATGCCAATCATTCCTCCATGATGTCTAGGTCCGCCATATTAGTGAACGCCAAGATGTGCAAGCTGGGAACGATGTATTCCATGGGCATGATAGCCTCCATTCCATAGACCATTCTGAAAGGTGTCTTCCCCATGAGCTTCTTACATGTATTCCTATAGGCTCATATTATAGAGGGGATGCGCACATCCCAGTCACTTTGTTGTGTGTTACAGACCTTGGTGAGCACATGTTCCAAAATTCTATTCAATGCTTGTACGGTCCCATTTGCCTATGGATGATATGGGGCACTCTTTGCATGGTGAATCTAGAATTCCTTGGTCAAAGCCATTATATTTTCATTAATTAAATGTGTACCTATGTCACTCATCAGGATATTTGGGCACCCAAACTAGGTTAGGATATTTTCAAAAAATAAGTGCACTACCATGTCCGCAGTACAATCCTTGATAGCTTTGGATTCTGCCCACCTGGCAACGTAATATGTGGCAGTAATGATATACGAAGCACTAGTATTTCTTTCCTGGAGGATTAATGGGGCCTACAAATTCGATGGCCCATTTTTTGAATGCATGCAGGGCCATATGTGGTTGTAGGGCAATCTCATCCCTTCCTGAGGGCTTCCCGATTCATTGGCATGCGTCGCATTTAGGGCAATACATATGAGCATCCATGTGCGGTGTGGGACACCAGATCCTAGCCCTTAATATCTTCTACATAGTATCCTTACCTGCGTAATATCCCCTCGCAATTCCTTCGTGGGTTTTAGCTAGGATAGCCGGTCTTTTGTGTTCTAGGACATATCTTTGTAGCACCTCATCTTCCCCCACCTTGTAGAGCTGTCCTACAATGATAATGAAGTCGGTCACGTGTAAAACCAATTCCTTTTTTTGTGGTACTGAATAGCCATCAGGGGCCTTCCCTGTGGTTAAGAAATGGATGATATTGGCAAAGTGCTCATCAATTACCTTGACTACAAATAGTTGTGCGTCAGGCAACCTGTCGTCCAAGGTAGTTAGATCTTCCCCATTCTTGATTCTAGAAAAATGATCAGGTCCGGCATTCAACCTCCCTAGTTTCAAGATGATTTCAAAATCATATTCTTGAAATAGTAGCAGCCATCGACATATCCCCCCCCCCCCCCCCCCAACACTGGCTTATTAACTAGGTATTTTAAAGGTGAATTGTCTGTGAACATCTTGAAGTGTCCTCCGAGTAAGTAATGTATGTAATTTTTTAGGGCATATACCATTTCCAGCCCCCCCCCATTCCATACTAGAATAGTTATGTTCTACGTTCAAAAGATTTATGCTATTAAAGGACACCGGGTGATCAATATGTCCTTCTCTAGGCTATGCCAAAATAGTGCCCAAGGCGATCCCTGATGCATCTACATGGACATGGAAGATATTTTCCCAATAGGGGAATCAGGATAGGAGTAGTCACCATATTTTCCTTTAGTAGCTCGAGGAGTTTCTGGCACTCATCATCCCATAAGAATGACACATCCTTTTTCAAAAAAAATTCCATCGAAGTGATGATCAAAGCGTACCTCTAGATGAATTTTTTGTAGTAGCCTGTGTGGCCAAGGATGGAGCGTGGCTATTTTTTAGTGGTTGGAACTGCCAAGTTGATGATGATCGTGATTTTGGCTGGGTCAACAATTAATCCTTGCTGACATACTACGTGTTCTAATAGAATCCCAAACGGGACATAGAATATGCATTTCTTAATGTTGAGCGAAATTTGGTGTTTTCTGCAGGCGACCAACATCATGCGCAAATTTGATATGTGGTTATTTACTAATCCAAACATCTTCCAATCATCAAAATAGACTTATAGGAACTTGGGAATGAATTATTTAAATACGGATACAACAACTTGTTAAAAGATGGCGGGGGCATTCTTTAATCCAAAGGGCATGAGAGTGTACTGAAATGAGCCCCACAGCATCATGAAAGTCATCTTGCTGCAATCCTCAAGTGCGATGCGTGTCTGATGGTACCCTGAATACCCATCAGTAAATAAGTAAGCTTCCTAACCCCCTACATTATCTAGGATTTCATCGGAGAATGGTGTGGGGAATGGATCATGTGCACAAGTGTCATTTAACTTGCATAGGTTGACGCGGATCCTTATTTCCCCTTTAATCTTATTTTCCTGGATCACCATGGGACTTACCCAATCTGAATATTCTACTCGATCGATGATACCTGCAGCTACCATTTTTTTGATTTCCTCCCTAACATTTTGTTTGTATTTCGGATTTATGTGATAGGGCCATTTTTTGACTGGCCGCACATCTAGCTTCAATGTGATCCTCATAACTCCCATGTCCCCCATGATCCCCTTAAGTTCAAAAAACTTGGTTGGGAATAGATCTTGATATTTAGTTAGCAATTTTGAGACTTTTCCCACAATGCCATCATCCCAGTGCTAGCCACCTACAAAATTTTTCATATCAAATGGTGGCTAAATAATTTTTGAAGCCTTCAAGAAACAAGTTTTATTGCCAAAATTGTTAGTTCTTGAAGTCTTGTGAAGATGACTTATCCTTGATTTAATCTTCACTACTATTTCCCTTTTAAATTATGAAAATATGTTTTTTTCCTGAAGAAAATACTGCTGCAGAAAACCCATTTTTCCCTTCATTTTTACCCCTTCTTCCACTCAAGATTAAGATCCATTTTATCCCATGAATTTCCCATGAATTTCCTCTATTTTCGCTCATTTCCCCTCTTTCCTTCATTAAAACCCCTTTGATAAGGTTTAAAACTCCTTTTTTTCCTTATCGGAAGCTTTCAAAATCCTTAAAAATCCTTGAAAAATCATAAAAATGAGCCTTTTTGTGCTAAGGCTTTAGCCCCCTTCAGCTAAGCCCCCAAACCACTTCCCCACCATATACCCACGCCCAGGACCAAGAGTTAAAGTCCCGAGCGCTTATCGCAATCGGGCGTTCATGTGAAGCGCATGTCTTTTTGTTACAAAAATCCCCCGATGCGATTGGATCCTTTTATTTATATCCCCCGATCCCTTTGCCTCTTCGCAAAACCAAAAGCCCCACAATCGGGTGCTAAAACCTCATATAAAACCCCTCCCCAATGTGCACTTTCCTTTGTATTTTATTTTAAACCCCATTTTTTATATTATAATGTGACCCGCCAGTTCATTGGTTGGGCGAACCTCCACCGTTGATCTTAAACCAATCAACGATCGACAAAATATTGCATTAGAGATTTAATTGGGCGCGTTTAAATATTTTATTGCCCCCCCCTCTGATTTCCCGCTTCTGATGGATTCTCTACCGTTGATATATTCCACCATTCCCAGATCCGACGGCCCACATTGATATGATCTTAAGCCCATCCCCCCGCCTTTGGACCTATGATTCATTCCCCGCCATCGATCTGGCCCTCAGATCAAAAGTCCATATATAATCGCATATGTGCCCCTTCCTCTCTCCTCCTCCAATTGAAAATATTCTGATTGTATCTGAGCCATCCATACACTAAGATCCGATGGTCCAGATCAATCCTTGCAACCTTTCTTAAATTCATGAACCTCGTTGTTTAAAGTTTTGAAATGAATCTCCGCTATTGATATCTGAAGATCAACGACCCTCATTAACCCTTTCTCTGCCTGGCCCCTGCCTCATATTTATTTTATTAACCTCGAGATTAAATCTCCACCGTTGATCAGTTTCATCCAACGGTCCATAATAAACCTGGTAGGCCCACTCCTTTGGGTCCTACTTTTCTCTAGATCCAATCTCCGCCATCCATCCCTGATCAGACAGTCCCGATTAAAACCACCCTACCTCTTTCCGCCCGCGCATCTTGTCTTATCGCGCTGTCCTCTCGACCGTTCGATCTGATGCCCCAGATCTAACTGTCAGCGCGCAGTTTCGCGTAAATTTATGACCGAAGGTTAATAATTTAAATTTACAGAATGTAGGTAGTTTTAAAAGGCCACGTGTTGGCCAGTAATGCATATCGCATTCGAAAATTTAAAACTTCCCTTCCTCCATTTTGCAGCACGACAACAGTGGTTTCTATACCCGAAACCACTTTACCCCATTTGTATTTCATTCCATAGCGTTTATTCTTCGCCATTCATCTTTGCAGATCAACAGTCCCAGTTTTATCTTGCATTGGTTCATCGCCCTCTGCCCATCCTCCAAGGGACTCCATCGATCAACCTCTGTCGTTGATCTCTGAGGCCGATCTCATCAAATGGCCCAGAATCCTTTTGAAAACCCCAAATTTCATCCGTGCCTTTTTCGCTGCCGATTAAGGTTTGTGCCCGTTTTTCTTATATTTTCCATAGTTTCATTATAAAGTGACCCCTCCTCTTTATATGTTTACAACTAATCTCAACCATTGATCTCTGTAGATCAACGGTTCTGACTTAATCTCTCCACCGTTATTTCAAACCACCTCCCATATGACCCCCACCAAGCAATCCTCACTGTTGGATGCTTCCATCCAATGGCTGTGATATAACCCCAGCCTCCAAAGTAGTTAAACCCAAATACGTAGGATTTTTCTAATTTTTTTTTGGTTTATGCAGGTTTTAATAGTTTTTCAAATGTTCTAAAAAGAAAATTGAAGGTCGGGGATGACGATCCCCCAGGCCTCTATTCATCAAAGAAAATAATTCTACAGGTTCCATACCATGTTTCATTAGTGCATCATGAGCACTAATTCCATTTTAAAACCCTCTGCACACCTACACATCAACAAGACATAGCAAAATTTAATCAAGTAAAGGGTATCAGTGTGAAAGGATCCAACCACAACAAAGATGAATAATTGAAGACTGTTTACACAGTTTTGAGGGATTACAGCCCAAATTGACTATATAAAGCCTAATCCACTAAATTAACACAGTTTGAAGAATAGATACAGAAATTAGGCCTAATTAATCTTAACACACAGAGCTAAAGAAAATTAACAGTGTTTAAAGAAAAACAATAATATCTATCAATCCAAGAAATCTTCCACTGCCACATCAGAGGCTAATTGAATCCTCTCAGCTACCAAAAGACACCTACAGCCTCAAAGCATTCAAAGGAGGTAGAGTTATTACCTCAGTCAGTGATATTTGCCTCAATATAGCTGAATAGTTAATTCAGCCAAAGGAACTTATTGTAAACTTTCCGCAGAGTTATTGCAAAGATAACTAAGAGCCTTAAAGTCAACAAATCTTCCCAGTGAGCTTAATATTTAATGTAATCCAATTAATACAGAGAAATATCTGAAATCTTCTCCATTAAGCCCCTCAAAGGCCGAGAAACATTAAAATGTATTAATTTAGCCTGTAGATCTTTTCTCTCATTCCAACTCCTCATTTTCCTAGAAAATCTTTTTGAGGAGCACATTGTAAAGGGTTGGTTGCAAAACTTTGATGTAATACTTGTGCTCGAAAATTTCTACATGTAAATAGTGTTCAGAGGCTCTTGAAGCTCTGTTTGTGATCAAATAAGTTAGGCTGAGAAGAGAAGATGATTGTTGTACTGAAACATTGGATTTGAAGAATGTAACTGGATTGACATCAATGTACAAGCTGATTCTTGGGATCCTGGTCAATATCACTAGTGAAGTGCTTCTTTCTGTGTTATTGTTTTCCTTTCATGTATGGAATTTTTTCCATTTATTCTCTGATAAAGAACAACAAGCATAGAGTTAGGATTTACTATTTACAGTACCCTTCTCTGACTAATAAGCTTTATCTCAATGTTTTCCTCTAAATTGTGTATTTAAGAATGACTTAAGTTAAGTGTAAACATTATCAAGGAATGTTGGTTTGTCCCTGTCTTGATGTGAAAAAATTGAAAGGAAGTTCTTGAATGTTATTTTCATTATTTACTCAGTAAAGTTAGACTAGAAAAGTTTATGGTTTACCATGTCTTCTAGTTTCTTTATCCAGAGGTAATTTTGAAAGTTTCCCTAAGAGTATGTTGAAAGTTGTTTAGATTTAAAAGTATCTTATCTAATCTTTGACTACATTTTTTTTTTCTTATCTTTTTTCATCCCTTCTGAAAGTAATTATGTGGATTACTAGATTGTTTGTCTAATGAGTTAGCTTTAATACGAACTTTTCCATATAATTCTATGGTTAGCCTTGTCCTTTGGTTGGTTTTAAACAATTACTTAAAAGGCTTTTCTTGTTTGGAAAGACTGTTAAATCCTAGTTGAAATTATTTTCTTTTTACACTCCTTCAACACTTTTATTGTTCCATACCATCATTTTATCTAAGAGATATTGTGATATAGATGACTTTCCCCTTGGACCACTCTTGAAATCATTGCACAATTAAAACCTTTTATGACTCCATAGCCCAATGGACTAAAAACCAATGTTATATCTATCCTATCAATCAAAGCTTGTTCTGATTACTTGCAACTTCACACCTTTGGAACTCTTTCATTTTAGGACTTTCCGCTCAACTAAAAATCATTCTCAACCATCAAAAAACAAACAAAAACATCGTTCTTCATAACTAACCTAATATCACATTCAAAAGCCTTAAAGATCAATCAATATTTGCACATATAGAGAGATCCCTCTTTGGATTTAGGAGGGTTAGATCCTTGAATCCCAAAGTGGTTCAAATTTTCTCTCCGTAGCTTCAGTCTCATCAATATGCTAAAATTACTAGGAGATAACATTTCTGGCAACTCCACTGGGGATTTCTGAGTTAGTGAGAATCTAAGTACACCTTAAGACTCCAGAAAGCCCTTGATTCAAGAACATCCTTCAGTGTACTATAAGTAGCCCTTTTCAAGCACTACCACAACAAATGGTAATCATGATAGCACTTATTTTGAATCAGTGATAAACTAAGGAAGCCTTAGTATTGTCATAAGAACTTATCAAACCTTGAAGGAACATCTAGCTTAGCCATAAGAGTAGACTTTCTTTGTCTCATCACCGTAGCTAAGTGTTGAAACATATTTAGGACACTCGTAGAACCCATAGGACTGAAAAAAACTGAGAAAACCCAAAAATATTTCAGATTGGTATTCAAATAAACATGTTGGTGGACCATAAAACCTTTTACCTCTAAAAGAGCTAAAAATTTCCACCCGGTGACTCAACAATCCTAAACAAACCTTAAGACTCCACTTGGAAGACCCATTATCATAATAACATCATATAAACTCAGTTAGAGGACTTTAGGATTAAATTTTGCTTGTTTAAAAGATCAGTTGGCCTCTTAAATATTGTCATTTTTGGTTAAATTTTTCTTTTTTTAGTTGGGTCTGAAAAACATAGCATAGTGGCTCCAAGAAAGATTCATACTAGAGCCTATCCTGACCCAAACCCTCCTGAGATAGTTGATAACCCTGAAAGAATCCTTAGGAAGTCTCCTGAGGTTAAATCTTCAATTTTTTTCAGATCACCCCTTAGAGCTAATTCTGTTCTTGAAAACGTTGCAACTCTACAACAATCACAAGTTGACTTAAGGAATCCATTTAGAACTAGGTCGATTGATGATTTAGATCAGCTAGATTCAGATTCTTCACTTTCATCCCCAGACAGAAGTGAACATCCTAGTAGTAGAGAAACTACACCACTAGATTTGCATTTCCTACATAATTTAGGTGTCTCTCATCCAATGTTTTCTCAACAATCTATTACTAGTCCATCCACATCTGTTCTTCATACATCCACTGTCCAATCCACTCCACTTCAAACCACTTTCCCTCTTGTTAATCAACCACTTGTAAAACCCCCACTGTTTCCACAACCTCCTAGCATGGCAACATGGTATGCTCCCCTTGTCCTTCATTTACCTTTATTCAATATCCCACAGGACTATCAATCCAAGATACCATTGTATGATGCCAGTAATGCTACTACTACTTCAAAACATGTGGATAAGATGAATGACTACTTTTACAGAAATGAAATTGATTATGAAACTATCAAACTTAGACTATTTGCTCAGAGTTTAGGGGGAGAAGTAAGAAAATGGTTCAAAGGCTTAACCCCTTATAGTGTTAATGATCTCCAAGCTTGCCATCAAATATTCTTAAGAAAATGGGAAGTCAGAAAAAACCCTCTCCAAATACTTTCAGACTACAAGAATCTCCAAAGAAACGTAGGGGAAAGTGTACAGGCCTATTGCACTAGGTTTAACAGTGTTTATAATGCCCTTCCCCTAGACCTAAAACCTCCACAAGGCTCAGATTTAAACAAGTTTCCTGAAGGATTTGATCCTGAGATGGCCTATCATTTGAGAGAGAGAGATCCTTTAACCCTTGAAGATATGCAAAAAGGAGCTCTTGCTGTGGAAGTAAATCTAATGGAGAAAAGAGAAAGAATGAAGAATGAGAAGAGAGTGTCCTTTAGAGAGGAATCTACAGCTTACACATCTAGCTCAAAGATGGAAAGAATGATGGAGGATATGATGAAAAACATGCGCATACTTGAGAGAGCACAAGCTAGTAAAAACCAAACAGCTCCTCAAAACATATATCAAAACCAAAATTAGAATTTTAGAAGAAATCAACCTCAAAACAGACCAAGGGAGGATGATCAACAGATTACTCCTCCTTTTCATCAAAATTATGTGAGTGAGGTTGAAGAAACATTAGAACAAATAGAGGAAGATGACATAGATATGTTGGGAGTAGATAATGATGACTTTGAAGTTCATTACAATAGGAAGCAAGGTCTATACACACCCTATGATGACAAAGGAGCAAAAGATGAATATTATTATCAGGAAATGGAAAATGTAATCATAGAAACCACAAAGGAATATGACATTAGGAGTAAAAGAAATCAAGAAACTCCCAAAAATAAAACCTTTGAAAAATCTGCACAAAAAAACACTGTAAATAAACCCAAAGTTACAAAACAGAAGGACAAGACAGTGGCTGGAAATTCTAATAAAGGTAAAGAGAAAAGCACTCAAAGTATTGAAAAACAGAGTGTAGACCATAGTAGCGTTAGCATGTCAGCTAGTGCTCATGTTAAAACAATTTTGACAAATGTAAATAGCGGAAATCAGAAAATTGATTTTGTTGATAGAGTGGCAGTTAATAAGGCTGAAACAAGCACTTCAAAGAATCAAATCCCTTTTAGTTTGGAGCGAGAAATTTCCAGAATCAAGATCTCTGTTCCTCTCACTGAATTGGCTGCCCAAAATGTATATAGATCTCAAATTTTAAAGGCTTTAAACATAGAAGAGAATAATGACACTGTCAATCTTAATGATGACTAGCGAGAGCTCATTTTTGGTCCTAAGATTGAAGGTAGATATCAAGAAGGACCAGTTCCTCCTTTTTATGTTAGTTTAAATGTTCATGACAAAATTTTGCACAATGCTATGCATGATTCAAGGGCCTCTCAAAATTTAATGCCCAAAGCTGTAATGGAGAGCCTAGGCCTTGAAATCACCAGACCTTATAAATATCTTTACTCCTTTGACTCAAGCAGAGTGAAATGTTTAGGATTAATCAAAGACCTCTGTGTTAACTTAACACAAATTCCAGCCAAGTGTTTAGTCATGGATATTGTAGTG
The DNA here is from genome assembly GCA_034641835.2 of Pinus albicaulis. Lineage (NCBI taxonomy): Eukaryota > Viridiplantae > Streptophyta > Pinopsida > Pinales > Pinaceae > Pinus > Pinus albicaulis. The sequence goes on along the minus strand of CM076578.1, from coordinate 958,753,673 downwards.
GCTGATGTACCCCCAAAGTATGGTATGCTATTATCAAGATTTTGGGGAGCTAAGTTACAAGGAACTATGCAGCTGGACATGACATATGCGACCATCCCTGTTTTAAATCAGACTAGAAGACTTTACAGGGAGTCCCATATGCAATACATGGTTACTAGACAAGAGAGACCGTAAAATTTTCCTATGTATTCTGTGAATATAGGCCTTGACTCATTTATCCTTTTCAATGATGAAATATTCAGTGAACAAGTGACCTTAACCGAATTAATGGCAGATAGAGAGGAGGAAGACAACACAGAAATATCAAAACAGTTTGCTAAAACTGAAAGCTACAACAAACAAAACACAGGTCTAAAGCTACAAATCATCCATCCTTTGTTTTAAAACCTTGAGAGTCAATAAAGTAGTCCTCAACTCAATGAAAAACATGAGGAGTTAAAACAAATTCAACAAAGTACTGACCTTCAAGAACAATTCGAAAGCACGATAGTTGAAGAGGATGGTAACCAAACTGATGAAACTAAAAATAGTCCTCTTTGGAGTATGAACTTTGATGGGTCCTGCACTAGGAGAATTGCTGGTGAAGGCTTCTAGATACATAACACTAAGAACAACCACACAGAAGGCCATTCCTAGAGATTAAATTTTCAGTGTTCAAATAACATAGCGGAATATGAATCCCTTCTTTTAGTCTTACACTTGTCAAAGAAATTAGGAGCCAACAGAATAAAGGTTCATGGGGATTCAAAGTTAATAATTAGGCAAGTAAATGGGGAATACAATGCCAAACACCCCAGACTTAGAGTCTACAGGAATGATGTCATGGATTTATTGAAAATGTTTGAGGAATCACAACTGATTTTTTTCCCAAGATAAAAGAATATTCGTGCCCACAGTTTAGATTTTGCTGCTAGAACATGTTTAACACCATTTGAAACCAAAAAATGTACTACCCAAATTAAATTTAGACCAACGGTCCCTAATAACGAGAAATATTGGCAAGTTTTTGATGGAGACAAACAAATAGAGGACTTCCTACAGTCCAGAAATGAATTTGAACTACCAAGTTCAGATTTAGACTATGAATCAGACTATCCTAGTGAGGAAAATATACTTGATAAAGAATAACAGTCTCCAGAAAGAGCTGATGTAAATCTGTTGTCTAACAAACTTGAAAACAAAATAGAAATTAGTTCAGAGTTAGGAACAGAAGACTTAGAAACTATGTAGTCTAAAAATCAAGGTTTGCCAAAAGGTCTAGTCGCCTTAGAAGAGTTGTTTGATGTCAATGATGTGGCCAAGAAGCCAAAGCTGGAGCCTATGGAAACTAAAGTTGAAGAGTGTAATATAGGCAATGAACTAAAAACGAAAATGATCAAACTGTCTAAAACTTTACCACCTCACATCAAACTCAGATACATAGAGTTGTTTAAAGAATTTTCTGATGTTTTTTCATGGAGTTATGAGGATCTAAAATCCTATGACATTGAAATAATTCAGCACAAGATACCTCTCAAGGAAAATAAAAAGCCATTTAAACAAAAACTGCGCAGAATAAACCCTGTTCAGTTTCCTCTGGTTGAGAAGGAAATCAAGAAAATGTATGAAGATGGTATTATTGTCCCTATTAGATATTCAGAGTGGGTGTCTAATCTAGTGTCAGTTAGGAAGAAAACATGAGATATTAGGCTTTGTATTGAATTTATAGACTTAAAAAAAGCCTCATTGAAAGACAACTACCTTTACCCAAGATGGATCATATTTTACAAAGGGTAGTTGGTTGTAAAATAATTTCTTTACTAGATGGCTACTCAGGATACAATCATATTTTAGTACATCCTGATGATCAATTAAAGACAAATTTTACTACACCTTGGGGCACTTTCATGTATGTGAAAATGCCCTTTGTTTTAGTGAATGTTGGTGCTACATTTCAGAGAGCCATGGATATTGCATTCTCATAAGAATTGGGCTACTTCATCATTATTTACCTTGATGATGTCACTATTTTTTCGAAAACAGATGAAGAGCACTTAGAACACTTGAGAAAAGTATTTGAGAAATGTATAAAGTTTGGGATATCTTTAAATCCTAAGAAAACACTGTTTGGTCTCCAAGAGGGTAAAATTCTTGGGCACATCATATCAAAAGAGGGGATAAAGATAGACCCAAAAAGGATGAGGCCATATTGTAAATCACTCATCCTAGAAACATCAAGGAACTCCAATATTTCATTGGAAAGATTAATTTCTTGAGAATGTTCATACCCAACTTATCTGAGCTCCTTAGAAAAATTACAAACATGTTGAAAAAGGAATAAGGGGTTGAGTGGACCTTAGAAGCAAAGAAGTCTTTCAAGCTGGTAAAACAAGCATTAACCAAAACACTAGTTCTAATAGGTCCTAATTTTTCAAAAGATTTTTACATTTTTTCATTTGCATCAGATCATACAATAGTTTTTGTCCTATTGCAGAAAAATCCACAGGGACCAGAGCAGCCTATTACATTCTTTAGCAAGGCATTGAGAGATGCCCCTATGAAGTACAACATTATGGAAAAACAAGCCTTTGCCTTAGTCAAACATTTAATTCAGAGTTTATATTTTTCACTCTCACATCATTGCCTTTGTCCAAAATTTAGTTGTGAGAGACATTCTAACACAAGACCCAGATGGTAAGAGAGGTAAGTGGATTGATGTGATACTTGAATATGATTTAGAAATCAAGCCCACTAAACTCATTAAAGGCCAAGGACTAGCAAGATTAATAGATGAATCAAATTTTGAAGTTCTTGAAATAAATATGATAAATGCTTTAGATGAACAAGAAGAATTCTCAATTCCCATTGTTGAAGACCATTTTATGAATTTCTCTTGGTATGCTGATATTCTATATGTTTTTCTTAAATTGAGTACACCTTCTGGTTTATCAAAAACAAAGGCAAGGTTTTTAAATTTAAACGCTATAAACTACTACATTATAGATAAATGTCTTTATTGGAAAAACGCAAGTGGAATATTGCTTAAATGTTTCCCTGCGAATGATGCAGAGAAGGTTAAGCACGAGTTCCATGAAGGAGAATGTGGAGGCCACCTCTACTAGAAGACAACAACCATCAAAATCCTTAGAGTTGGTTACTATTGGCCCACCCTCTTTCTAGATGTATACAAGATGATAATTGCATGTCATAAATGCCAAATTTTTGAAGGCAAAAGAAATTTGCTACCCTTACCTCTGCATCCAATCATTGTTGAAGCTCCATTTCAACAGTGGGGACTTGACTTCATAGGAGAAATCCATCCACCCTCATTTTCCCAGCATAGATGGATTCTCACTACAACAGACTACTTTACCAAATGGATAGAAGCCATCCCTTCTAGACAAGCTAATGACTTTGTCATCATAAAATTCATTGAGACTCATATCCTCTCTAGATTTGGCTATCCTAGGAAGATCATCACTGATAATGCAGCAACATTTGGATCTAAGAAAATGGTTGAGTTCTGTCACAAATATCAGATTACATTGGGTCATTCTACTACTTATTACCCTCAAGGTAATGGGTTAGTAGAATCCTCAAACAAAATTTTGGTGAACATAATCAAGAAGTTGCTGGAGGACAACAAGAAGTCTTGGCACACAAAGCCAATACATGCACTCTGGGCTGACAGATTGACACTTAAGAAATCTATTGGAATGTCACCCTACCAGCTTGTGTATAGAATAGATGCAATTTCTCCAACCAGCCTTGGTTTACCAGTTATGAATTTGATCCAAGAATTACAGTCCAAAGATAATGACATGATCAGAAGAATAAATCAGACTATATAGCTTTAGCAAACCAGAGAGGAGGTTTATAACGGAGCATTACAAAAGCGAGAGAGCATCAAGAATATTTTTGATAGAAGAACAAAGGCCAGCAATTTCAACATTGGGGACAAAGTGTTAAAGTGGTATTCAAGGAGAGAAGATAAGGAAAAGCATGGGAAATTTGATAACTTATGGCTTGGCCCTTATCTCATTCATTCTTCTGCTGGTAACAATTCCTATTTCTTGCAGAGATTGAATGGAGCTAAACTGTTTAGGGGTCCTGTCAATGGTAGGATGCTCAAGAATTATTTCTCTTGATCCTATCATGTTTTAAAGCCATTTTATCTTTTTCTCATTATAAATATTTCATCCATCATTTCATTCAAAATTAGAAAAATAAAAAATACAGAAACAATAGAAAGATAAAGCGGGCAAATTTTAAAAACAAGAAAGGTACAACCCAATACGAAAAAAGAGAAACAAAATCTGAAAGTGTGCAAGCTCAAATGCCACTCCTAAAAAACACACTCCTAGTTAGTCATACAGCCTAATCATGACTAATTAGTTTTTAAAAATTTACTGTTGATAGGTTAGTGAATTAGATTTTCCAAACAACTTAATCTTGGCTTATCATTAGGGAGATTAGGATAGAAAATAAATGTTCAAACAAGATCAGAATTTGAACCTAAGATTCCAAAAGAAAAATGACTCTAATCTATTTAAATCCTGAGTTAAAAGTAAATTGGTTCTAATAAGCCCAAAACATGAACTAGAAAAGAATGTAAAATAGCTTAAACAAACTAAAAAACAGAGCTTAAGAAAAGAGAAGGATGTTCCTAAAAATTTCAGATCTTAAGCCTTCACCATTTTGATTTAATTTTCTACAAATAATAATCTATGTGCAGCTTGTTTTATGCCATAGATCAGCAACACGTTAGACTGTTCAATCCTTACTTGTATGCTTTTTAATTTTCTTGTTTTAGAAGTTAGAGAATAAAAATCTGTTAGACAGTTTAATCCTAAAAGATAGTAGTTAGGTAGAGAAGTTTATGGGCTCAACTGTTTAATCTGAGTTCATGGAGAAATAAGAAGTATACTTAGATTATTTTTTTGCTTTCAAAAGAATAAAATGCTTGTAAAAGAGTTTTCCAATCCAAATGCACTCTTAAGAGAAGAAAAAATGTTAGATTAGTAGGATTGGGTAGGTAGAAAGCTTGTTTTGATAAAGTTCCATTGTTTTTCATGGCTGCTAACATTATCAAAATAGAATAAGATCATCCAAGTAAATAAATTTGTAGCCCAATGGATGAGGCATTGATCAGCTCCCAGAGAATACAAGTCTGAAGTTCTTGATCCCCATGTGGAGCCACTGTTAGCCACCTATAAAATTTGGCATATCAAATGGTGGCTAAATCATTTTTGAAGCCTTCAAGAAACAAGTTTTATTGAAAAAATTTTTAGTTCTTGAAGTCTTGTGAAGATGACTTATCCTTGAGTTAATCTTCACTACAGTTTCCCTTTTAAATTCTGAAAATCTGTTGTTTTCCTGAAGAAAATACTGCTACAGAAAACCAAAATTTCCCTTCATTTTTACCCCTTCTTCCACTCAATATTAACCTCCGTTTTATCCCCCTTTTTCCCATGAATTTCCTCTATTTTCCCTCATTTCCCCTCTTTCCTTCATTAAAACCCCTTTGATAAGGTTTAAAACTCATTTTTTTCCTTATCGGAAGCTTTCAAAATCCTTAAAAATCCTTGAAAAATCATAAAAATGAGCCTTTTTGTGCTAAGGCTTTAGCCCCCTTCGGCTAAGCCCCCAAACCACTTCCCCACCATATATCCATGCCCAAGACCAAGATTTAAAGTCCCGAGCGCTTATCACAATCGGGCGTTCATGTGAAGCGCATGTCTTTTTGTTACAAAAATCCCCCGATGCGATTGGCTCATTTTATTTATATCCCCCGATCCCTTTTCCTCTTCGCAAAACCAAAAGCCCCCTAATCGAGCGCTAAAACCTCATATAAAACCCCTCCCTGATGCGCACTTTCCTTTGTATTTTATTTTAAACCCCATTTTTGATATTATAACTGTTTGGTCTCAATCTAGTCTCCTAAACTGAGCTCATTTAATTGTCAACCAGGATTTGTAAACTGCTGAAGTGAAGTGTACTGTATGTACCTAGGTGCTTGTTTCTTAATGCGTTGTGTGTAGTGTTTTATGATGTTTTTTTGGTCTTTTGTGGTTTTATGTTTGCAAGAAAATGCCTAGAAAGCTAATGGAAAGAAGCTGGTGATTAAAAACAGAGTTAAGTCTAATTGATGGAATGACAAATGGCAAATGCAATTGGGAATACTGAATCAAAATTAAATCTAAACTATGACTAAATAAAAGCAAAGCTTGATAATGACTTTTAGACAAATGATTAAAAACACAAACTAAACTTGAGAAATGATCACTAAGTATGCAAATTTTCTAAATAAACAGTGAAACAACTAACTTACAATGATGCAATACTTTGTCCTTGATTAGAGATTTGAAACATAATTAGAGGAAAGACATTGTTATCATCATAAGATCTTCTATTCTAGAACTAGCTCCTATCTCTATTCTTCAATTTAATTGAATGACACAAAACCTTTACTCAAGAGTTATTGATTTCTTTTCAAAGTAGGCTTTTGAGGGAGGACTCTGTTTATGAAATGATAAGGAAATTGCAGAGGTACTTCAATCCTTAGAATGATGTTGTCTTCTGTTCATATGGTTATAGATCAATTAGGGATTTTAGAACAAGAAGAGGTTTGTGAATAATGAAGGTTGTCTTGTTAATCCTAACAACTGAAGTAATCTATTGTGCAATGGATGACAATTTGAATATGAAGTGCAAGTGCAATGAGTTAATCTAAGAATGAACCTAAGATGCCACTAATCTAGAACAATGTTGAACTATAAGTCATCATAAAACTCGAAACAAAGTAATTGAACATGATTTAAATGCAATGAAACTCCGGAGCATTCTAACTATGCTAACATGCATTATTATATGAAGTTACACAATCTGTTTGTTCATCATTAGTGATATTTTGGAAGAGTTCCTTCTTTTGGAAGAGGTAGAACAATTCTGACTGTGTAATTAGATGCAAATGCAAATATAAAGGACTGAAAGTGATTGAAAAACTAAGATATCATGTCCATATCCTACTCGTCATTATGATGTCTTGGGCAAGCGTTTAAGAGCAAGAACAGAGATGATTCTTAGTACAAACACACAACTAAATCATTCATTATCACGGTCATGTCTTGAACTTCTTAAGAATTTCTTGGAAGAGTTTCTTCTTGTGGAAGAGTGATTAGAACAAGTGTAACTGTGATAGTGAACAGCAAAAACTACAACTAAATCCTACAGTACCATAGCTATTCATCATTCATCGTTATAATCTTTTGGAAGAGTGTCTTCTTGTGGAAGAGTTAGAATGAATATAACTACAGTAGCTAGTTAAAACAACTATAAATTCAACTCCTAATCCTACAATACTATAGTCATTCAACATTCATCATTATAGTCTTTTGGAAGAGCATCTTCTTGTGGAAGAGTTAGAATGAGTACGACTACAGTAGCTAATTAAAACAACTATTAATTCAAATGCAAAACGTAAAGGCAGCTAAGAAACTTATCTAATTTACGCAAAATAAATCCGTGCAAGAGGCAGGGGCCCTCTACCACCTGACGGAATTCAACTCCAAATTAAATCACGCTTCAGAACAACACGGTCTGCTCCATTAAAGATGAAAGAACTTGAACATAACACTCTGCGTCTTCAGAAATGTAGCACAGAGTCTAAACAAAATCTAGCAGCAAATCTAACATAAAATCTCTAACATAGCTCTCGGTCTCCCAAGCGTTTATAAAGCAAATGCACATAACAATAATTGCAACAATTCAGGAACACTATCTTTCCTTATCGGAATCACGTTAGGACTCTTTCAAGTGGCTGCGTGAATAGGAAAAGACATCTGGACTGAGATAGTCCTAATAGAAGTTTTCCTTCCTAAATGTGTTCCCCACGTTCAAAACCATACCCAGAATTCGTTTCTTCCTCCATGATGAGCAGCGAACCATGTAGACATGACGTGGATCATGCCCATATGCGGTTTTTCTCAAGAGGCCACGTGGAACATACTCAAACATGAAGGCAGCTGCAGAATCGTCGGTTAGCTACGGAATGTCTGCATTCTACAGCTAGTTCCGGTCAAAATGCTTTACAATGGCAAAAATCACAAAACTTAGCAATTCAGTCATGTAAATCATTCTAGAAGTAATTTTAACTATATTCATTGATCAATTGGGTCTAAGATAGCAATGGACAAGGGAAAATGAGGTAAAATGAGGTGAAGGAAAGCACAATTTTGAGGCTCAACATACCCCCACTGTTGTCTCTTTGCATGTCCTCATGCAAATTATCCTATGAATTCAGAGGCTTCTGCAAGGACATCTAGTCCTCTCCTTGTCCTTTGTCTGGAAGCTAGAGATCTTCTGGGTTTTCTGATAACAAGTTTGAACCTTAGGTTGGTGAGTGCCCTGATTAGCTTTTTGTTCCTTGTCTTCAAATTCTCATTGGTCCTCTCCACTTTGTCTATATGCAGGGATAAGGTTGAGTTCATTTCAGTTTTGAGCTTGACTTGATCCTTGAGAATTTCATTCTCATTTTTGATGTGTCTATTCAGTAATTCTAACTCATACCTATCCCGTCTTAATATATATATTTCAGACAGTGGAGGACTGGGGGTTCTCTCTCTACTTTCTAAAGCTCTCCTCTCCAAAGTTTCCACATAGTCATAAATTTCCTGTTGAGCAGGGTCAATTTCAGGGGTTCCTTCATAAAATTCTTCTTCAATATCTTCTTCCATGGATGTTTCCTCGTCTTCTATATCAATCACCCCTGTTTGTTTGATTAATGTTTTCTTCAGTTTTCCCTTTAATATGTGGCTCCTCCTAGGTTGAGAAGATCCTTCTCCTTTCTCCATGGCAGATTTCTTTATTACCTTTCCTTCCTTAAGTTTCCTCTTGATTTGGGTCAACTTATCTAAAATGATTTCCTCACTGCTCTCTTGGACTGGTTTGTCAATTTCAACTTTTGAAGCCCTCCATTTCCTACTTCTCTTTGTAGGCTGTGGTTCAGGTGATGGTTCTTTTGCTTCTTCAAAATGATTTCTTATTAAGAAATCGTCCCATGTATCATTTGTTTTAGCTAGATGATGTTCAATCAAAATTTGGACCAAACCATGATGATATAGGGTTGTCTCTAAAAATTGAACTCTTCTCTGAACACAGGAAGTCATCTTCTACTTTGGAAGTGTAACATGGTGAGAAGTTTGGTATCTTCGCTGTCGTAATTAGTCTAATGTAGACATAATGTTCATATCTACCTACATGTACAATTTTTTGGTGAAGAAGTAGGTATTTCTCCATTGTTTTTCAATGCGTAACCGTGGAATTCCTTTCTAAATATCACATCCATCCTGTGATTTAAAATTTGTTTCCGTGAGTCATTGTGGAATTTCTATTTTAAATCATCTCTTCTGTATTTCCAGTAACTTAGCCTGTCAAGAAAACTGTGGACAAGAATTTTACATCTCCTATTTCAACTTCGGTTCCTTGAAATGATCTTGCAAATGTTTTAGTGACTTCCTTGTGGAAGCCATTAAACTTTTCCAAAAATTGAAGCCATCCTATTTTTTGTAACATTTCTTTGCATTGAGGGTAGCCTTCTAAATATTTTGAACCCACTGGTTCAGTCCTTACAATGAAACCCATGATTGCTTCTTCAATGTTCAAATTAACACTCTTATACTCACAAAAACAATGACTTTCACTTTCGGATTGAAATGGCTTTAAGTTCTGAATGGAAATGGTTTCAATTTTGGAATAACATACCTCTGATTTATAGTGGCAACAGCTTCAAAACCTCGGGCTGATATGCCTCTGTTGACAATTGAACTTTGGATTGATACGTCTCTGTTTAATAGTGACAACTGGCTTCAACTTCTTCACTTCAATACCTTTGGCTCTTGGTAGCAAATGGTTTTGAATTCAACACTGCAACAGCTCTGTCTCTGGTAGCAAATGGTTTCAATTTCAACACTGCAATACCTCTGTCTCTGGTAGCAAAAGACTTCAAACTCCACGCTGCTACACTTCTGTGTTTATAGTAAGAATGCTCAAACTCTGCCCATAGTGATACTTTGTATACCCACGGAATCAAATGGCTTCAAATTCTCACGCTGTTATGCTTTCAAATTTACCCTTTTGCTCTGCTCTGAGTTTACAATGCTCAACGCTATTCAAACTGATATCCTTTGGCTCTGCTCTCGGTGATAATAATATCTCTGTCTTCGGAATGGAATGTCGGCTACAGAATGAAGTTATGGCAGTGGTCACGGAATGAAGTAGTGGAGTGAGGTGGAGGGAATGTATTAATGATTGAAGAGACGGCGGAGGATTTTACGATGGCAGAGGAAATCATCATTGAATGATTTGGTTAAGAGACGTGGAGAATTCAAATACCTCGGCCATTTTTTTAACCGCTTAAATGATATCGGATATGAAATTTGAAATGGAAGATTTTAATCCAAAGTCTGTAGAGGGTTTGTTGGTGTTGATCAATAAAAACAATTAAAAAATCCTTTTAGAACAATCCATAACTAAACTATGCTAAACTTTTATGAAATGCCATTATAATTTAAACTTGTTACCTCTGCCTTTCATTTGTTTTTTTTTTTTTTTTTAGCCTTTGTCTTCTTGTTCACCTTTGGAGGAGTCTTCATAATTTTCTTGATGCTTTTGATTCATGGATACACTGGGTCACTTTGTTTCAATTCTGATGTCTGCTGGTTGATGCCTTCAGGATTTGTAGCTGCGGAAAGACTGTCTGGCTGCAGAAAGGCTGATCAGCTGCAGAATGTCTACTGAGCTGCAGAATGTTCCTGTAGAGCACTTTAATCATGAAAATGGAGTGTTTTTGGAATATGGGTGAAATGTTATGTGGTATGAATGAAAATGGATGATGTATTATGATATGTATGAAGTGGATGATGAAATGGAATGTATTCAGTTCATGAAATGGAGTGAAAGAACATAAGAACTGTACTGCAATTCATGACATGTTTTATTCACTTACAGCAAGATATCAAATTTTGTATTTTGACATGAAAATGAGATGGATGGAAGATGGAATGAGATGAATGAAATGTGGAATGGAGTGAAATATGAATGATGGATGAGATGGAGTATGGATGAATAAGTGGATGGAGTGAAATGAAATGAAATGAATCATAAGCACTATGGAACTGAACTTATGATTTTTGTAACAACTGCTTGTAAAAACAAATATGGGAAAAGTTAGAGTGTCAGAGAGACTCTGATTTTCACCCTATCTTTTCTGTATAAACATGCCAATCAATGATTGGTTTTCATGTTTATACCTTTATTTATTTATTTATTTATTTATTTTTCAAAATAAGAACTGCTTCAGAAAATTTAATCAAGTTGATGAAGAAGAGAGACTCTTCTTCATTAACTTCACATCATTACTTCCTTGGAACTTCTTGACAAACTCTTCTCTTGAGAGTGGCTTGTGGTATAGCTTCAGTCTATGACCATTCACAAGAAAAGTGACCTCTTCTTCATCTATAGTTCTGATTTTTACTGCTCCATTATCAAAAATTCGAACAATTTCATATGGCCCAAGCCAATGTGTCTCAAATTTCCCTTGAAAATCCTTGAATTTTGAATCAAACAAGAGAGCCCAGTCACCCTCTTTGAATTTCTTCTCCTTGATGTACTTGTCATGCCATCTAGCCCTCTGCTGTTGGACTAGACTTGTTTTCTGAACTGCATCTTGTCTGATCTCATCCAATTCATTAATTTTCTCCAGTCTATGCTTTTGTGCCTCCGTTAAATCAAGTCCTAGCTGAACTGCCATTTTGAAAGTTTGAATCTGGAACTCTATGGGAAAAAAACTTGCTTTCCATAAACAAGCTCATAAGGAGTATGGCCTGTTGTGTTTCTCCATGTAGTTCTATAGGCCCACAAGGCTTCAGGAAGCCTATCTACCCAATCTCTTCTATGTAGATGAACAGTCTTTGTTAGGATTCCTTCAATGACCTTATTAGTGGATTCCACTTGACCATTTGTTTGTGGATGATAAGGAGTAGATGTTCTATGTATGATTTTGTACTTCTCCATCATTTTCTCCACTAGCCTTGATGTAAATTGAGCTCCTTGATCTGTAACAATTTCCCTTGGGACACCAAAACGAGTAAAAATATCCTCAAAAAGAAAAGTAACTATAGATGATTCATTAGCAACAAGTAATGGTTTAGCTTCTACCCACTTAGTAACATAATCAGTGCAAACTAATATATATTTCTTTTGTCTTGATGGAGGACTAATAGGTCCTACAAAATCCAAAGCCCATTTTTCAAAAGGTTCAATGTGTACCTGAGGTTGTAATGGCATCTCACCCGAAGGAGAAGGTTTCCCTACCCTTTGGCAACTGTCACACCTTTTGACATATTCCCTTGCATATTTAAACAAAGATGGCCAATAATATCCTAAGTTAAGGATCTTATAGGCTGTCCTCTTATCTGCAAAGTGTCCGCCACAAGGTTCATCATGACATGCCTTGAGAATTTCAGGCATCTCATCTTCATGAACACACCTTCTAATAATCAAATCTGGACCTGTCTTGTACAACTCATTAGTGACCCATGAATATCTTGCACTATCATTAATGATTTTTCTTTTATCCCTTGCATTCATAATTGAAGGAAACTTTCCTGAAACTAAATAATTAGCAATATCAGCAAACCATGGAGTTTGAGTAGAAACTGCAAAAAGATATTCATCAGGAAATTGATCTTCAACCTGAGTGTCATCTTTGATATTTTGAATTCTAGACAGGAAGTCAGCCACAGTGTTTTGTTTTCCAGGCCTATCTAGAATAGTAATGTTGAATTCTTGCAATAATAACAACCATCTTATAACTCTACCATTAGTGATTGATTTATTCATTAAGTATCTAATGGCAGAATGATCAGTGTGAACAAAAGTTTCATAGCCTGTTATATAGTGTCTAAACTTGTTTATGGCATGAACAACAGCTAAAAACTCTTTTTCAGTTACAGTATAGTTTAACTCTGCAGGAGTAAATTTTTTACTGATATAATAGATGGCATAGGGAATCAAATCTTTCTGTCCCAATACTGCTCCTAGAGATGTATCGGAAGCATCTGTCGAGATATGAAAAGGTAACTTCCAGTTAGGTCCCCTTAATATAGGTGCTTCGGAAATTTTGGTTTTCAGGGTTTCAAAAGCTAACTGGCAATCAGAAGTCCACTTAAATTCACAATCTTTGGTGAGTAATTTGAAGAGTGGAGATGCTATTTTGGTGAAGTTTTCTATAAATCTTCGATAGTACCCTGTAAATCCTAGAAAACTTCTAACATCTCTTTGTCAACTTGGAATGGATAGGTTAGAAATAACTTCAACTTTCGCCTCATCAACTCTAATCCCATCCCCTGAAATGTGGTGTCCTAAAACAATACCTTCAGTAAACATCATAAAACATTTTTCATGATTAAGTGAAAGGTTTGCTTCTTGACATCTTTTTAAGACTTTTTCCAAGTTTTCTAAAGCCTCTTCAAATGTGTCCCCATAAACTGTGAAATCATCCATGTACACCTCTACACAGTCATGTATTAGGTCCGAAAAAATTCCTAATACTACCCTTTGGAATGTTGCAGGTGCATTGCATAATCCAAATGGCAATACTCGGTAGGCATAGGTACCCCAAGGACAAGTAAATGTGGTTTTATATTGGTCTTCAAGTGCTACTTGGATTTGATTGTAACCACTAAACCCATCTAGGAATGAAAAGTACTTTTTACCTGCTAATGTATCTAATACTTGATCTATGAAAGGTAAGGGAAAATGGTATTTAAGAGTAGCTTTATTCAGTTCTCGGTAGTCAACACACACCCTCCATTTTCCATTTTTCTTAGGCACAATCACTAAAGGAGAAACCCACTGACTATCTGAAATAGGATAGATGAAATTAACATTTAACAATTTTTGTAATTTTTCCTTGACAATTTCCCTAAGATTTGGATTCATCCGTCTTTGAGGCTGTCTGATTGGTTTGCAATTTGCCTCTATATAGATGTGATGAGTACAAGTCTTGGGACTTATCCCTTTCATGTCAGTGTATTCCCATGCATATGCAGAAGAATGTCTCTATAATATTTTGATTAACTCTTCTTGTTGAGATTTTTCTACGTTTTTGTTTATATTCAAGGTTTTGCCTGGAAAAATTTCACTTGTAGAGCTGCCAAATTTGTCCATAGAATGAAGAGACATCTGCCTAGATGACAAAAACTCAATATTGGATCCCTCTTGAAATGATTCATGTTTGTGTTCTGGAGAGGATTTAAAGTTTTCTAGAGTATTCAAAATTTGATTATCTTCACTAATTTCTGAAATTGTGAAGAGTGGTTGTAAATATTCTTCATCCTCTATCCATTGAGTGTCATCTAGATCTGTAATTGTCCTAGCTAGAGGATATAAAGTGAATTTCTTTGTTGAACTACCATCAGAAATATACATATCACCGGACCTACAACTAATAAAAGCATCAGCTGTAGCCAACCAAGGTCTTCCTAGTATAACAGGATGGCCTCCCAGATTATTCTTAGGATTTAGGATCATGAAATCCACAGGGTACTCCCAAGAGTCTAGGGACACTGGAATGTCTTCTATTACCCCATCTGGTCTGATCACAGATCTATCTGCTAATTGTAATAGTGTGGGTGTAAAGAAAAGATTAGGAAGTTTCAGTTTGTCCATGATTTGTCTACTCATGATATTTATTGCTGCTCCTAAGTCAATGAGTGTGTTTTGAATTTCAATTCCGTTGATGTGAATTTTGACAACTGGATTTCTTGGGTCAAGGTACTTTGGAATAGTAATCTCACCCATCATAATGTCTGCTATTTGTCCTACCAGTTGAATTTTCTTGGTTTCTCTTATTCTTTTTCTTTTTGTCTTCATACTCAACTCCTTTATTGTTTTGGCTAAATTGGGATTTCCTTGACGGCTTGCAATAATGGAATTTTAATGCAAACATTTCTCAATTCATCTAAGAAATCATAATTAGGCACCATGATGTTTTTTTCTACACCTTTATCAATTTGTAATCTTTCCGGAAAGGGAGGTATAGAAGTAGATGTGGATGGTTTCTCTAATACTGGAGTTGGATTTATTGGATCTTTTTGTTTTAGTTTTTCAATGTTTTGATCTTGAAAGGATGTATCTTCCTCAAGACTTTTATTAACCCGTAGGGAGTCTTCCTCAGAATTATCTTGTTCTTGTATGATCACAGAAGGTTTCCTCTTCTCAAGTATCCTTCCAGACCTAAGTTGAACATCACTAAGGTCTAGAGGAGTAATTAAATAAGTTGGAAATTGTTGACCTTCTATCATGTATGTATTATGAGGGTTCTTATTATTGGGGTTTGGTATGGGCTGAGCTGGAAATTGATTGGATTTTTGAGGAAATGGTAATGGAAGTGGTTTATTTTGATGTGGCTGGTTCTGATGATGTTGTTGAGAATTTTGTTGAAAGTTTTGTTGAAGATTTTGAGGAAAATTTTGTTGAGGATTTTGAGGATAAAAATGTGGATATGGTGGATAGGATGGTGGATACTGATAGTATGGAGAGTATCTTCCATAGGGACTTTGTGTTCCTTGTGCCCAATATTGAGATTGATTTTGAAATTGGGGCCAAGGTTGTTGCCAAGAATTCCAAGGTGGAGGTTGATTATACATTTGATCATGGAATCCTTGTGTCTGAGGTCCCTGCCAAGGTCTTCTAGATACAAAGTTAAGAGACTCTGTGGAATCTGTAGGAGTTTCTTCCTGAAAAATAGCCTTGAGACCAGGAAGAGAAGGAAAATTCTTGGTCTCATGTTTCTCAGAACAAATGACACAGGTTTCTATAACTTTTACATCCAAAGGACACTCTCTTAAGGCATGTTTCTTTCTACATTTGGGACAAAAGATTGCCAAAGCATCAGATTCAGCCTTTTGCTTGTTTTGTATCTTAAGGGTGTCTATTTGTTCACTAAGACTCCCTAAGATGTCAGATTTAAAATCATCAAGAATGTGTCCTATTTCTGATCTACTTACTGTCCCAGAAGCAGATTTACTTACCCTTGCAAGAGCAGGATCTCTTGGATCTTTGGCAGTTTTAGATTTCCCTCTTGAAAGGTTGATACATAACTCAGATATTTCAGGTAATGTGAGTTGTGATATATCCCCTTTTCCCATCATGTTTAGGATATCCAACCATTCATCTCTAATTGTTTTCAACAAAAGAGCTTTTAAGGTGTCTTGATCTAGATTTTCCATTTTTGCCCTTTTGATGTTGTAATTAAATCTTTCCAACAAATCTTCTAAGTTTTCATCTTCTTTTTGTAACATCTTGAACACTTCTTCCTTATGATTAACCGGCATACAATAATCCAAGTATCTCTCTGGAAATGCTTGTTTCATGTCTTCCCATGTTCTAATAGAGCTACTGATTAGACTCATAAACCACTTCAATGCTGCTCCCTTCAAAGTTGAAGGAAATAATTTCAGTTTTTGAGCATCTTGTAAGTAGTCATAAGTCCTACACAGCACTTCAAATTCGAATAAGAAAGTTTCAGGATCTTTAGTTTTAAGTCCATAGAAGTTTGGAAGGACAGAGGGCGAAATGTTTTTCATGGTTGTATTGGTTTCTTCATCTAGTATAGGGAACCCAAAAGAGCTTCCTATTCTACCTCTTCCTCCATATGCACCTCTACCTCCTTCTCTTCTTCCTCCTTCTCCTCTACCTCTACCTCTACCTCCTCCTCCAAATAATGTGTGTTCTCCATTAAAAACTCCTCCCCCTCCTTCTTCTGCCATGGTTGACTCTCCTGTGGAAGTAGAAAGGTTTGTGTTCCTAACAAGAGTTTTTAGATCTTCTTCTATGGCAGGTTCAGTGGATGAAGTGGAAGGTTTCTCTAATGGAATAGCTAACCTTAGATCTTATAGAGGTCCAGGATCAGTAAAGGATGGAAGATGGGTTTGAGTTGAAGGTGTACTAGTTCTGGATCTAGATGAAACAAGTGGTGTTCTAGAAATCAAACTTTTGCCTCTGCTGCTTATAAATCTTCCCCTTGAATCTCTCTCCCTACGCATAAAATTTTTTTTGGATGCTAAGAAACAAAGGTTACCTAGTTTTCACTTCCCCGGCAACGGCGCCAAAATGTTTGGTCTCAATCTAGTCTCCTAAACTGAGCTCATTTAATTGTCAACCAGGATTTGTAAACTACTGAAGTGAAGTGTATTGTATGTACCTAGGTGCTTGTTTCTTAATGCGTTGTGTGTAGTGTTTTATGATGTTTTTTTGGTCTTTTGTGATTTTATGTTTGCAAGAAAATGCCTAGAAAGCTAATGGAAAGAAGCTGGTGATTAAAAACAGAGTTAAGTCTAATTGATGGAATGACAAATGGCAAATGCAATTGGGAATACTGAAGCAAAATTAAATCTAAAATATGACTAAATAAAAGCAAAGCTTGATAATGACTTTTAGACAAATGATTCAAAACACAAACTAAACTTGAGAAATGATCACTAAGTATGCAAATTTTCTAAATAAACAGTGAAACAACTAACTTACAATGATGCAATACTTTGTCCTTGATTAGAGATTTGAAACATAATTAGAGGAAAGACATTGTTATCATCATAAGATCTTCTATTCTAGAACTAGCTCCTATCTCTATTCTGCAATTTAATTGAATGTCACAAAACCTTTACTCAAGAGTTATTGATTTCTTTTCAAAGTAGGCTTTTGAGGGAGGACTCTGTTTATGAAATGATAAGGAAATTGCAGAGATACTTGAGGCCTTAGAATGATGTTGTCTTCTGTTCATATGGTTATAGATCAATTAGGGATTTTAGAACAAGAAGAGGTTTGTGAATAATGAAGGTTGTCTTGTTAATCCTAACAACTAAAGTAATCTATTGTGCAATGGATGACAATTTGAATATGAAGTGCAAGTGCAATGAGTTAATCTAAGAATGAACCTAAGATGCCACTAATCTAGAACAATGTTGAAATATAAGTCATCATCAAACTCGAAACAAAGTAATTGAACATGAGTTAAACGCAATGAAACTCTGGAGCATTCTAACTATGCTAACATGCATTATTCTATGAAGTTACACAATCTGTTTGTTCATCATTAGTGATATTTTGGAAGAGTTCCTTCTTTTGGAAGAGGTAGAACAATTATGACTGTGTAATTAGATGCAAATGCAAATATAAAGGACTGAAAGAGATTGAAAAACTAAGATATCATGTCCATATCCTACTCGTCATTATGATGTCTTGGGCAAGCGTTTAAGAGCAAGAACAAAGATGATTCTTAGTACAAACACACAACTAAATCATTCATTATCACGGTCATGTCTTGAACTTCTTAAGAATTTCTTGGAAGAGTTTCTTCTTGTGGAAGAGTGATTAGAACAAGTGTAACTGTGATAGTGAACAACAAAAACTACAACTAAATCGTACAGTACCATAGCTATTCATCATTCATCATTATAATATTTTGGAAGAGTGTCTTCTTGTGGAAGAGTTAGAATGAATATAACTACAGTAGCTAGTTAAAACAACTATAAATTCAACTCCTAATCCTACAATACTATAGTCATTCAACATTCATCATTATAATCTTTTGGAAGAGCATCTTCTTGTGGAAGAGTTAGAATGAGTACGACTACAGTAGCTAATTAAAACAACTATTAATTCAGATGCAAAACGTAAAGGCAGCTAGGAAACTTATCTAATTTACGCAAAATAAATTCGTGCAAGAGGCAGGGGCCCTCTACCACCTGACGGAATTCAACTCCAAATTAAATCACGCTTCAAAACAACACGGTCTGCTCCATTAAAGATGAAAGAACTTGAACATAACACTTTGCATCTTCAGAAATGTAGCACAAAGTCTAAACAAAATCTAGCAGCAAATCTAACATAAAATCTCCAACCTAGCTCTCGGTCTCCCAAGCGTATATAAAGCAAATGCACATAACAATAATTGCAACAATTCAGGAACACTGTCTTTCCTTATTGGAATCTCGTTAGGACTCTTTGAAGTGGCTGCGTGAAGAGGAAAAGACATCTGGACTGAGACAGTCCTAATAGAAGTCTTCCTTCCTAAATGTGTTCCCCACGTTCAAAACCATACCCAGAATTCGTTTCTTCCTCCATGATGAGAAACGAACCATGTAGACATGACGTGGATCATGCCCATATGCGGTTTTTCTCAAGAGGCCACTTGGAACATACTCAAACATGAAGGCAGCTGCAGAATCGCCGGTTAGCTACAGAATGTCTACATTCTGCAGCTAGTTCCGGTCAAAATGCTTTACAATGGAAAAAATCACAAAACTTAGCAAGTCAGTCATGTAAATCATTCTAGAAGTAATTTTAACTATATTCATTGATCAATTGGGTCTAATATAGCAATGGACAAGGGAAAATGAGGTAAAATGAAGTGAAGGAAAGCACAATTTTGAGGCTCAACAATAACGTGACCCGCCTGTTCATTGGTTGGGAGAACCTCCACCATTGATCTTAAACTAATCAACGATCGGCAAAATCTCGCATTGGAGATTTCATTGGGTGTGTTTAAATATTTTATTTCCCCCCCTCCATTTGGCCTCTTCTGATGGATTCTCTACCGTCAATCTATTCTTCCATTCCCAGATCTGATGGCCAACATTGATCTGATCTTAAGCCCATCCCCCCACCTTTGGACCTCCGATTCATTCCCTGCCGTCGATCTGGCCCTCAAATCAATGGTCCATATATAATCGCATCGGTGCCCTTTCCTCTCTCCTCCTCTGATCACAAATATTCCAATTGTATCTGAGCCATCCATACACTAAGATCCGACGGTCCAGATCAATCCTCGTAACCTTTGTTAAATTCGTGAACCCTACTATATAAAGTTTTAAAATGAATCTCCACTGTTGATCTCTGCAGATCAATGGCCCTCATTAACCCTTTCTCCGCCTAGCCCCTGCCTCATATTTCATTTTCTTAACCCCGAGATTAAATCTCCGTCGTTGATATGTTTCATCCAATGGTCCATAATAAACCTAATAAGCCCACTCCTTTGGTTCCTACTTTTCTCCAGATCCAATCTTTTTTGTCCATCCCTGATCGGACGGTCCCGATTAAAACCACCCTACCCCTTTCCACCTATGCATCTTGTCTTATCGCGCTCTCCTCTCGACCATTCGATCTCATGCCCCAGATCTAACGATCATCATGCAGTTTCACATAAATTTATGCCCGAAGGTTAATAATTTAAATTTACGCAATGTAGGTAGTTTCAAAAGGCCACGTGTTGGCCAGTAACGCATATCGCATTAGAAAAGTTAAAACCACCCTTCCTCCATTTTGCAGCGCGAAAAAATTGGTTTCTATACCCAAAACCACTTTACCCCATTTGTATTGCATTCCATCGCGTTTATTCTCAGCCATTGATCTTCGTAGATAAATGGTCCCAGTTTTATCTCGTGCTAGTTCATTGCCCTTCGTCCATCCTCCAAGGGACTCCATCGATCAACCTCTACTGTTGATCTCTGAGGCCGATCTCATTCGACGACCCATAATCCTTTCGGAAACCCCAAATTTCATCCATGCCTTTTTCGCTGCCGATTAAGGTTTGTGCCCATTTTTCTTATATTTTTCGTTGTTTCATTATAAAGTGACCCCTCCGCTTTATATTTTTACGATTTCTCTCAACTGTTGATCTCTGCAGATCAACGGTTCTTACGTAATCTCTCCACCATTCTTTAAAACCACCTCCCATCTAACCCTCGCAAAGAAATCCTCATCGTTGGATGCTTTCATCCAATGAATGTGATCTAACCCTAGCCTCCAAAGCAGTTAAACCCAAATAAGCAAGATTTTTCTAAATTTTTCTTGGTTTATGCAGGTTTTAATAGTTTTTCAAATGTTTTAAAATGAAAATTGAAGGTTGGGGATGACGATCCCCCATGCCTTTATTCATCAAAGAAAATCATTCCACAGGGTTCCATACGATGTTTCATTAGTGCATCATGAGCACTGATTCCATTTTAAAACCCTCTGCGCACCTTCACATCAACAAGACACAACAAAATTTAATGAAGTAAAGGGTATCAGTGTGAAAGGATCCAACCACAGCAAAGATGAAGAATTGAAGACTGTTTACACAGTTTTGAGGGATTATGGCCCAAATTGACTATCTAAATCCTAATCCACTAAATTAACATAGTTTGAAGAACAAAGACAGAAATCAGGCCTAATTAAGCCTAACACACAGAACTAAAGCAAATTAACAGTGTTTAAAGAAAAAAAATAATATCTATCACTCCGAGAAAGCTTCCGCTGCCACATCAGAGGCTAATTGAATCCTCTCAGCTGCTAAAAGACACCTGCAGCCTCAAAGAATTCAAAGGAGGCAAAGTTATTACCTCATTGAGTGATATTTGCCTCAATACAGTTGAATAGTTAATTCAACCAAAGGAACTTATTGTAAACTATTAGCAGGGTATGCAAAGATAGCTAAGAGCCTTAAAGTCAACAAATCTTCCCAACGAGCTTAATACTTAATGTAAGCCAATTAATACAAAGAAATATCTGAAATATTCTCCATTGGGCCCCTCAAAGGCCAAGAAGCATTAAAGTGTATTAATTGAGCCTGTAGATATTTTCTCTCATTCCACCTCCTCTTTTTCCTATAAAATCTTCTTGAGGAGCACAATGTAAAGGGTTGGTTGTAGAACTTTGATGTAATACTTGTGCTCGAAAATTTCTACATGTAAATAGTGTTCAGAGGCTCTTGAAGCTCTGTTTGTGATCAAATAAGTTAGGCTGAGAAGAGAAGATTATTGTTGTACTGAAACATTGGATTTGAAGAATGTAACTTGATTGACATCAATATACAAGCTGATTCTTGGGATCTTGGTCTATATCACTGGTGAAGTGCTTCTTTCTGTGTTCTTGTTTTCCTTTCATGTATGTCATTTTTTCCATTTATTCTCTAATAAAGAACATCAAGAATAGAGTTAAGATTTACTGTTTACAGTACCCTTCTCTGACTGATAAGCTTTATCTCAATGCTTTCCTCTAAATTGTGTATTTAAGAATGACTTAATTTAAGTGTAAACATTATCAAGGAATGTTGGTTTGCCCCTGTATTGATGTGAAAAAATTGAAAGGAAATTCTTGAATGTTATTTTCATTATATACTCAGTAAAGTTAGACTAGAAAATTTTATGGTTTGCCCTATCTTCTAGTTTCTTTCTCCAAAGTTAATTCTGAAAGTTTCCCTAAGAGTATGCTGAAAGAAGTTTAGATTTAAAAGTATCTTATCTGATCTTAGGCTGCACTTTGTTTTTCTTATCTATTTTCATCCCTTCTGAAATTAATTATGTGGATCACTGGATTGTTTGTCTAATGAGTTCGCTTTAATACGAACTTGTCCAAAGAATTATATGGTTAGCCCTGTCCTTTGGTTGGTTTTAAACAGTTACTTAAAAGGCTTTTATTGTTTCGAAATAATGATAAATCCTAGTTGAAATTATTGTCATTTTCCACCCCTTAAACACTTTTATTGTTCCATACCATAATTTTATCTAAGAGATCTTGTGATATAGATGAATTTCCCCTTGGACCACTCTTGAAATTGTTGCACAATTAAAACCTTTTATGACCCCCTAGCCCAATGGACTAAATACCAGCATTATATCTTTCCTATCAATCAAAGCTTGTTCCGATTTCTTGCAACTTTACACCTTTGGAACTCTTTCATTTTAGGAATTTCCACTCAAACAAAAGTCATGCTCAACCATCCAAAAACAAACAAAAACATCGTTCTTCATAACTAGCCTAATATCACATTCAAAAGCCTTAAAGATAAATCAATATTTTCACTTATAGAGAGATCCCTCTCTGGATTCAGGAGGGCTAGATCCTAGAATCAAAAAGTAGTTCAAGTGTTCTCTCCGCAACTTCGGTCTCACCAATCTGCTGAAATTACGGGGAGATAACACCCAGTAATCCTCAATCTTGGCCATTTTGGGCTTCTCTTCTGTGCCAACATTGATTTCTTTTAAGTTCAAAGGTTTGGTGACATCAACTTCTTACAGCAACAAACCCACAACAGCTCATTCTCCTTCTGACTCTTTGATCATAATACTTCGAGGGTTTTCATCACATGCTTCTATTAACAGATTCCTACAGTTTATAATGTCTTGTAGCTGCACATCCTAGGTTGGCACAACATGTTCCTGGTTCGGGCAGGACCCACTAAAGACTAGAGCATCTATATCTTGTAAGCGTTCATCAAGTTTCTTGGTGCCTCCCATTAGTCCAATGTCATGACAAAGTCCTCATCCATTGCTCTCTAATTCCTAGTATGTTGATGCAGTTCTGCGTCTAAATACTAGGAGGTAGGGATTGTTCCTAGTGTGTGAACAAATCTATGGACCCATTCATTCCCTGTGCCTTCATTCCATAGTTCTAGCCAGAGAGCCACGTGCCTACGTGGATCCCCTCACCCTGAGAAGAGCTCTATTGGTGGTCTAACTAGTACATGGAATCGTGAGGTCATCATCCTTCGACATTCCCCCTAGTCCCAGAAATATCCTTTATGAGTTTCCCACCAGCGTGTGGGGTTTGCACACATGGCTAAGTCTAAGGCCCAAAACCTCCATTCCTCGGAAAATTTTTCTTCTATTACTTCAAGGAAATTTTCAAATTTACTAGAGCCATCAAAGTGGGGTAGTTCTCTTACCTCTCGAGAAATACATCGAAAGCCTTTCGTCATCTTAAGACACCTCAGTGTAGACACATCATGCATCTGATTTTTCTAGTTTTCTATTTCTTCATCTGAATCAGATAATCACATGCTATATTTTTCCCAACATAAAATTCCATGATCCGTGGGGTTGATCTAGTCATCGTTCCAAGCGGTCAGTTTGTATATGTGATCGACATCTTTTTCCTCCCATATTGATTTAGTGTACCACTCTCCTTTCACTGGGTCCAACGGGACTATCACCCTTGTGCCTTCGTTTTCAAAGATCATGCTCCTTATTTTTAGATTAATGATACCTCCCATGTCCATAGCCCAATCTAGACCAAAGAGCACAGGATAAGGGTCCATGTCATCTACTTTCTATATTACCTCAAAATCAGCATAGACCTTAACACCTGCAATATCTACCACCACCTTCGTTAGTCTTCCTAATGGGATAATCTTCTGATGATTAGCCATCCGTAGTTGAATAGTCGATCATTCCAGCTTAGGTTCTCCCATTATTTTCCAGGTCTGCTTGGTTAGGATGTTAGCATTTGAGCCCAAGTCAAGGATAACTTGGTCCATTTCATAATTTCCAATCTGCACAGTCATGTGCATTTCTCATCCCATCCTTTTTCTGTTTTTATATATCTTGTTCAAAGTTTTAATCTTGGGCTGTAGAGAAATATTTTTTGCGCAGTTGTCTATTAGGGCTTGGAGATTTTGTACAGCCTTTTGGTTTCTCAACAGCTTCATACATGCCTGGAGGAATGGTTTAACCACTTCTTCTTCCTTTGGATCTATCACACAATTCGCAATGGGTGTTTCATTTTTGGTCATCTCCCTTCGGGCTTCGATGAAGGTTTATTTTTCCTTTTTTAGGTATAAACCTTCCGCTTTTTCCTCACCCTTCTGGATTAATGATTTAGTTTCAACCTTTTCTTTAGCTCCTCCAGTGTAAATTTCACTGCGCGTGATTACATTGATACATGGCCCATCATCCCGTGGTTCTGCCTTAACCATTTGCACATTCTATGTAGGTGTTTGCTGCTTCTCTTTCATTTTTGCAATTATTATTGGGAAGTATTCAATGACGTGATAGAATTTCCTGCAATATCTTAAGGATTTACGTACCGAGTTCAGTTAATCTCGTGCGAAATTTCCTACGTTGTCATTTTTGTAACAGATCTCACGGGGGATTCCCCCCATCCTGAAGGAGACAGTGGTGATGGGCGATCTTCCTACACCCACTATAAATTTCTGCTATCTACCATGAGGTTGAGGGTTTGGTATTTTTTATCGTTAGGACCCACAACGAGTATAATCTGCACCATTTTTACTTCAATTCCAAAACATAAGCACCCAACCATGGGCAATGATCTATATCATACCTTCCTGCCACCTGATAGTCAACACACCATAGCATAGGACTGTTAGGGCCATTCATTTCCATAGTTTGTAGAGGGTCTAGTCCCCTAGCCTGCATATAATCTAATAATAGTGGACATTGATCCTTAGTGTGACCTGGTACCTTACAGTGTATACACTAGACATCTAGGTTGGCTTCCTTACTGCGATCATTCTGTAGGCTCTGAATTTCTAAGTGCATTTCCTCTAGTTGGTTCTTGATCTATAGGGCTGCAAACTTGTTGAAGAGGTAAATCCCCTCTGTGGACAGAGGCGATCCCTACTAGCCCAGATCAAGTCTAGCAACAATCAAGTCACGCAATGATGTTGGTTCCTAGTTACAAAAACATAAAACTTGCGATAAGTAGCCTACCTCAAATCCCACACAGTTGTCGTTGAAGAAAAGATGAAGTTTCCCATCCCTTGCTCGATAGATCACAATCCTTCCATTTGACATGTCCAAACACTTGTACACATGCAAGGAGACAACAACACACAATGTAAAATCTAAAGCATGTAACCATATTTCAGTCAAAGAGGATATAATTCATTGCATTACATAAAGAAATGAACACATGAATGGAACCATAATGAGAGTCGCTTATATTATAAGTGAAAAAAGGGAGATTAGAACCATATGCTCTGATGCTATGATCTTCCTTCGGCGGAGCTAACAGTGGATCGTGTCTCAACAAACCCTGTCGGGAATCTGGACGAAGCTCTCTCTCTTTAGCTTGGCTCTCAAAGGTTACTCGGCTATAGTTTCCTTCCTACAAGTTCAGCTAGCTTGCTAATGGAGAAGGCAAGCTTTTATAGATGGAGGAGAGGAAATTGGGATCCCTATAATCATGGGATAGGCCCTATCTCTAAGGAAGCTTCCATGATAGGTGGAAAACAACCTCCTATACATGGAGATCCAAAGCCAAACCACTCAACTCCTTCTGATGATTCATTTAGGAGTTTTTTGAAACCAAAATTCCACCATTTATTTTTTTAAAACATCCCTTATAAAGCTTGGTGCAAGTGAAACACAAAGACAGTGCTCCAGTTGGCACGCCCTCTATGGTGGATTTCCCCGATTGGCATGAGGGATGAACTGGCTAGTCACGCCAAGGCTAAAACATCTGTTTTTAAGGTTTTTCAGAGGAAATTTTCTTCAAGGGAATGTTTTTCCTTATGCAAGGGGATGCCATGAAGGTGGTTTCAGGTCATGTCACTGCTCACAGGTCACGGGAATAGCCCTCCAATGTGTGGGACAAGGGATTGTAGGGATGTTGACAAAATATTGTGTAACAGATGCCCCCTAAAGCATGAGGCCCGAGAGAGAGGGAGGAGTGAAATTCTTTATGAGAACGCGCCCAACTGAAAACACTGCCGTCAGAAAACCTGCAAAGACAAATACAACTGATATCTCAAATACATGATGTGTGGTATGGGCACAACCATCCATAATAGAGTGTACAATAATTGGGATCCAAGGTATGGACGCAGTCATCTAGTAAAGAAGGATCAACAAGTAGACTCAGGTATGGTCACAGCCATCCAATCAAATGAGTCATGTAACTAATCATGATAATCCACAAAAATCTGTAGCCTGGATTTCATCAGACAAAATCCAGGGTCTTACGCTCCATCTTGACTCAAACAGAGTACAAGTTTGAGCATGTGAATAAGTGAGCTGAAGTCGAACATGTAATAAAATCGTCTGATTACCAACCAATAATGAAATATGTTAAAAGACTTGAGAGGAGCCACCAATAACAAGGATGGCCCTCAAGGTGCTATAGGTAAAATCCATGGAATGTGAATAGTGAGCTGGTGTCGAACACCCGCAGAATCATCTGATTGAAGGCCAATAATGAAAACCTTGCATCGAATGTGAAGAACCTGCCATTGAGGCATGCAGGCTCCAAGGTACCTGAAAGGATTCTCTAGATCATCTTCCTGGATAATGAGCTGAAGTCGAGAGGAAGTGACCTTGATCGAAGGTGGGCCATAGTGTTTCCCACATCATCGATGCGAGACAGAGGAACATGATGTTTGTGAATAAAGATCAGTAGAGAATTAGAGGGAGGTTGAAAACTGTAGAGG
Organism: Pinus albicaulis; assembly: GCA_034641835.2. Classification (NCBI taxonomy): domain Eukaryota; kingdom Viridiplantae; phylum Streptophyta; class Pinopsida; order Pinales; family Pinaceae; genus Pinus; species Pinus albicaulis. The sequence goes on along the minus strand of CM076578.1, from coordinate 958,726,420 downwards.
CCAACTTCTCTTGAACATATCAGCGACACGACAGTGGATTTGGTAGTATTTTACATCAAAGGATTTGAGGTCATGATGACGTGGAAAAGAGCAGATGATCAGTAAAAAAGGATTACCCAAACCCATGGAGGCAAGAAGAGAACGAGATGATATGTCCCCAACCCAACACGAATGCAGACAAGTGCCATGTTCAAGAGTGACATACTGCCAAAATGACGGTGATACTGGTTCCATTTATCCCCACCATTTCTGGCGAGTACCCCAATTATTTTTGGAAACAAGCTTGAAGGGGATAGCATATTCTTGCGATATAAGTTTGTCCTTCGGAAAAATCCAACCTAGTACATTTAACGATCCCCAGGAACGAGGAACTCGAGTAATGTCATTACGACGGAGTCCGATGTCATCGAGTTTTAATGAGTTTGACAAAGGAAGAACTCGACATATTTTCATGTTTAGAGAGTTTGAAAAGACAACGGAAAAGAAAAATCCAACAGTCCCTTTTCGTAGATATTCCCTCAAACCCAAAAAGGTAGAAAACTATATCAGAGAGAGCCTCCTAGTCACGATAGGCTAGGGTATTCCTTTTTCATAAATAATATATCTCAACCCAAAAAAGGGGTAAACATATACTAGGTAGATGTCACTTCACAGCGAATTTCACGAGCTCAAAACGACAAGCGACAAGGCAATATTTTCATTTTTAGAGAGTCAGAAAAGAGCCGAAAGATGACTCCAGTAGTGAATTTTTCATGTTTTTACTGAGTCTGAAAAAGTATAAAATACAACTCGTATCGTCATCCTAGTGGCGTGAAAACCTATCGTTGCACAAAAAGCAAGCGTAAAACCCATTTTTCGATAAAAATTTGATAAAATATCAGAAAAATAAGCTTCAAAACCTAATTTTGATTTCAAAAAGTTATAAATATGACCAAATAGTAAAAACATATTTACTTTTTACTTTTTACCTCTTGTGCAGAGCAATAGTGAGTTTTTCCTTGTGATCTTGTGGTGACGATTGTGGACGATCTAGTGCATCATTTCAGACACTGTCTTTTCCAGGTAAGGGCCACTTCCATTAGCTATGTTTTAATGCATATTTCATAGTTTTCCATCATGATTTGTCATCCCTGAGGGGAGGGTTTGCAAATTTATGTCTCCCATGGTTGGCGTGGGTATGAGGCACAGACCCACGCCAATCGAGCTCTTTTTGCAAAGGGCTCGTGCCAACTGTGCAACCTCATTTTCCGTTCAAATTCCACAAAAAATGAACCAATTAATTGGATTTTTTAATGCCCAAGGGATCTTAAGATGTGCTTGTGACCAATTTGATGCAGGTATAAAGCCACAATGGTGATTGAATGGAAAGAAAGGGAGCACAGTGAAGGGGAGGAAATGGCAATGGGGAATGAGCAATGCATGAATGCTCTCCAGGATTTCGGATTAAAGAAATTATTCTTGACACCATGTCTCATGGAACAACCTAAATTATTGCAATACTTGATAAGTATCTAGGATGAGAATGAAGAGAAGTTTAGGATTTGAGATCAAGAGCTTGAAATCGAAGTGTCCGATGTCTACTTCATCAATGGATTGTCTCACAGATGTCCAGTTCTGATTATGATAGGTACCAGGCCTTCTGGTGAAAATATGTCGATGGTTATGGAGAGATTGTGCCCAAGGGCACAAACAGTATTAGGTAGTGGTAAAGTGGACATCCACATTGTTCACGATCTAGCACTCATAGTGGTGCTACATACTACTATGTGGGCTGCGGGGTCGTAGGCACCACATGAAGCTACCAAAACTCATCTCCTCTTAGCATCAGAATGTATGAACTTGAAATTATTTGATTGGGCTACAGTTGTAACCATGCATATAAAACAACAATTTACTAAGTGTAAAAATGCCAAACTAAAGTAGTTTGGGTACGGATCAATCTTTGTATTGTTCATCCTAGAATGGCTACCTATCTTCCAGGGCCAGGGGGCAATAGTTGCAGATCCACCTTTAAGAGAGCCACAGATGGCTCGATGGGCAGCACCGATGCCCAGAGTAGGAGGGGGGTAGAAAATTTCATGGTGACCCGAGTTCTTCAGATGGCTTCAGCGACATTTGATCATCATAGAGGACTGGCCCTATGCCGGTATTGATTTCACAGGAGACCTAGAGCTTCCGCTCCCAGAAGGAGAGGACTGGGATGAGGAGCTGGGTAAGACTCTTTTTGATTTTATGAATTTTATGATTTTTTTGGTATACATGCATGTTCTAACAATTGATCCTATGTGTATGCAGATGTTGGCCCAGAGAGGCCCGTCGAGATGTTGCCGATCGCCCGGAGGACCCCTCTCGCCCATGACCCTCAAGGAGAGGGGGGCGAGGGGAACAAGCTAGCTCAGAACTTAGAGGGAATCGCCCATGGGATTCCTGATTATGATCGCCTAGCAGATGTCCCTATGGCTTATCAGAGGCACACCATAGGGGTTCCTAGTCGCCTTCATCGCTTACTGAGGCGATTGGTGCGGGCAGTAACATGCTGCCATGAGCACCATGCTGATTAGTGGCCTAGGATTTTCATATGCATATTTTTGAGAGACATGTTGTCTCCGGATGTAACTAAAACAGACATGTATATTTTTAGGATTCTATATGATGCACACACTGCAAACATTTGACATATATATATATATATATATATATATATATATATATATATATATATATATATATATATATATATATATATATATAGATAGATATATATATATATATCTATTTCTGCATGGATACTTTTCGCATATGATGATGTTTTTTAATATGTTATGAAAATTTATAATACAATGTTATCTAATGCATTAGCTGCATAACACATGACCCAATGGAAAAGTTAAGAGTTCACAAAATGCATCACACCACACATTTTATTTTTATATGCAAGCTTAAAAGCACACATGCAAACTATGCTTGGAAATGAGTTTTATTTTTTATGCAAGCTTTAAACACCAATGTAAACTATGCTTGAAATGATAAGGAAAATGGGCATACCCCCAGCATGGTGTCTCAATTTGAGGTACATGCCCCCCAAGCTTTATTCCATAGGAAATGGAGTGAAGGTTCAAAAAACAAGAGATTCGATCGAAATCTAACAAAAATCAAATTGAACGGACCATGTTTCATTATTTTAACGAATTTGACACACTTAAAAGAACTGTCCTCATAGCAGGTTGTTTCATTGTTTTAGGAGCTTGACACAAGAAGAGGAACTATTCTCCGACGAGCTCAAAGGAGTAGGTTTAGGAGGAGGATAACTAGATACGAAACACTCGATACAATCAGACATTTCCCCCAGGCAAGGAATGAATGAGGAACAATGATGTCCATCGCTCCACAATAGATCTTTGAGAGACATAGTCTCCATGATAGATTCGTCAGATGGAAAAAAATATCTCAAAGGATCAAGTGAATCTGCAGTGTCGAGCCAAGGGGATTGAGAATAAACATCAAGAGCCATGATCAAAGGAGAATTTTCAACTGGAGGAGGATATGATGTGGCAACGATCTCGCAATAATTTATTTCAACTGGAGTTAGAGGCATCGATTCTCCAAAAGAGGTAACCTTTTCAGGAGAAGGGATGGTCCACGGGTCATCTGACCTAGAGATCATGTTGAATTGAATGGTATTTGGTGGTGGCAGGGAAAAAATACCCATGAGAACGAGGTCCTTGAAAATACTAGGTCCTACACTGTCAGGGGGATTAGGAATTTGATCCATGTATGGCACATTGTTCTGAGAGGAGGAGGTAAATAAAGACAGCTGATCAACAGTAATAATCTTGCCCTCATGTGGAAACTTCAAAAGCCAAAAGAGGGTGGACGGAATGCATAGCATGGCATGGGTCCAGCTGCGACCAAGTAGAATATTATAGTTGAGTTTGGCATCAACAACTTCCACTTCAAAATTGATTGTTTTACCTTGCAATGTGATCGGTAGACTCGTGAGAACACCCAAGGGTTTTGATTCCCTTCCATCGAATACCTTGAGGGCATTGGGAGATGAAGTGAGGGCTGGAGAGCCGATGGCTTTCCAGCGAGCAGATGAAATAACGTAGGTAGAGGCACCTTTGTCCACAATGGCTCTGTGAATATTGAGGCCATTGATACTGACTTGTAAAACAAGGGAAATCTGGTGCGGAAGTCAAGGGACGAAACTCTCTAGATCGGAGGTGAGAAGACTAGAATCGGTAGGATCAATTCCTCTGGTGGTAGACAATAGAGCTTTCTGCTAAGATGGGAAAATTTGAAGCACTTCCAGCGCAGACATTGCGGAGGGCACCTATGCCAAATCCTCAACAATACAGTAATGCTGAGCAGCATGGGAATTTGGATTATAGGAATACTTTCAAAGAACACCTTTGGAAGGTGGCTGTATAACGCGTTCAGTGCTGGGATTCTCAATTTCTAAAGGATCGAAAGCAAGTGGGGGAGGCGGGCCATCAAAAAATTCCTTCCCAGCTACCTGGCATGATCCTGCATAATCCTTCGATCGAATGGCAATAGAAACAAGTTCCGCACCATTCATCATGAAAACTTGAGACCCAAACGGTGTAGATGGTGAAGGCTGCTCGACCATTTGGGTCTGCTGAGATGGAAAAGGTTCCTTAAGAACTTTTGGAGTTCCCTTAGAGCCTTTAAGGAGTTGACTAACCTCAGATCGTTGGGGACAATATTTGGTGTAGTGGTCTTCATCACAAATCAGGCAAGGGTACTTCGGCTTTTGTTGGAAACCATCATTAGCACGTGGTTTGGAGGATTCTAGTTTTTAGGCATCGGATTTGGCTTTGCCTTTGCACTTCTTCTTTCCTTTTGAATTCTTGTCCATAGGATTAGCCTGAACGACATTGACCTTCGCGGTCTTACCAGAATCTGGGGTAGCGGGAGGGGCATAATTGTTGGAATAATTCAACTTCTGCTTCCCATTAGAATACTTTCGAGAAGTCTGAGAGAAAAAACCAATAACACCATCAAACAATAGGGTAGCTGGTGCTTTAGAGGTCCCTGGCCACGGGGCATTAATCAAGATATCATATAATGTGCCAGACTAAGAGTAAACTAAATCGAGGTACTGGGCACGAGCGATGGCTTGTTCCTTGGTTACACATGCCCCCATAAAAATGTCCTGTGCAATTTTGTTGACAAAGGAGGTAGTGAACTAGTTGGTTAGAACATGATCAAGAATGTCAAACTTGATCAGATGATGATGACGTCTCCACTCATGAATATGATCTGAAATATGAGTGGCTTTGTCCTATTTCAGAGATGTCCGGAGATGCGTCCCAGCTTCATAACGAACCGATAACTAGAAATGTGTCAGGAACACCATAGCTAAAGTATTAAAGTCCTGAAAAATACCACGGGGTAGTTCTATGTACCATTTAGCAGCAGCACCAGTAAGAGTGCGCTGGAAAACACGTAGACAAATTGAGTCATCCACCCGAGAGTTCAAAAAACACCACAAATGGTAGGTCATGACATGTGCTTGGGGGTCTTCTCCAGATTTTCCTTCAAATTTGGGACAGTCACTAGGTACCTTCGTCGGAACCGAAGGCCAATATGGATTATGAAGAATCGGATCATTGGTCAAATTAGATACATCTGGTAATTCCAATGTTGTGAGGAAAGGTAACTGAGGATTAAAAGGCATACCAGGTCCCTGATAAGGACCTGTACCTGTACTCCAACCTGGTTGAGCATAATTATTCCCCCATTGGTTATGTCCTGGAGGATTCTGAACATAGGGGGTATAATCCGTATAATTGGGTTGATACAGTTGCTGAAAACTAGGATACGGGGGTTGATAACCATGGTACTGACCCTAATTATATGTGGGCCCTATTTGAGCAGTGTACGGATTTGACTCTGGAGTATAAGTGTAGCGTGGCTGTTGAAGGTAATAACCAGAACCTTGGGGTGGGCTGTAAATCGGTCGAGACTGACCTTGAAGGTAATATCCGCCTTGGGGTTGAACGAGCTACTGGTAAGTGGGACCCTACTGACCCTGATAAGTTGGGCACACAGGTGGTTTCAGTTGTGGCATAGAATAGACTGGTTGTTGAGCAGGGTTAACGGGTTGTGTAGGTTGTCCTAGTTGAATAGGTTGACCTGGCTATGTAGGTTGCCATGGTTGAACAGGTTGACCCAGTTGATGAAGGACACCAGGCTACCCCGGCTGAGTAGGTTGGCCTAATGGTGGGAGAGGGCCAAGTTGTGCCTGATAACTAGGTTGACCTATGAGAGGACCATAATATGGCCCTGGCTGTGCAACATTTGGACCAATTTGAAAATGAGTTTTCTGAGGTTGCACCAATGGTTGAGAAGGATGGGTTTGCCCCCCAGGACAGTACAATGGCCCAGGTTGATACCCCAGTTGCCTTGTGGGTCCTTGAGGTTGCCCCGGCTAGACAACAGGGTGAGGTTGCAGAGGTTGACCTTGAGGATTATAAGACTACCCTTGCGGGCCATACAAAAATCCCTGCTGGCCCGAAGGTTGTCCCTATAAGGGTTGTCCTTGCGGGTCATATAGATAACCAGGCTGGGCCGAAGGTTGACCCTGGAAGGGTTGTCCTTGTGGGTTAGAAGGTTACCCAGCTTGGGAAGATAGAAAAACGTTAATATACTGATAAGCCTCAGGAGCAGGAAAATGAAGAGGGTTTCCCTACTCATCATATTGATATGGAAATACATAAATAGGGGTACCATCCGGTCCATAATGGGAAAATTAAGGAAGGTTGAGATCTTGAGAGGACTGACCAACCTCGGAGTTTGACGGCTGTAAAGATAATCGATACTCCTCAGGAGAAATAATCTCAGGAATAGCAAAAGCTATGTAAATGTCTTCAAGAACTGACAAGGTCCTAGCTGACTGAGTAGTGATAGCAGGCGTAGACGCAACCATGCAGACAGTAGGTCTAACAGGTACTGATGTAACAAAAGGAGATGATATGAGAGGTGTCAATGGCAACACTCCTAACAAGGGAATAACCAGCCTCATGGATAGAGTCGATATTCCCATAGAGGTAACAATGACCATGACCTGACTTAAAGACATATATCGAGCTAGAAGCGAAGGACCAGGTGAAGACATAACAGAAGATTCAGGGATTTTTTCGAGAAAAAGATGGTAATCTTCTCCAGATGTATGAATTTCCTCACTAGGATAAGGACTGGGTGATTCCATATCTGAACCTACCGCAAGATTTTCTAAAAGACGACGAGGACTAGGAGGTATAATAGCAGCCAAGAAGGGCGATCCCAATGTAAGAGGAAGGAAGTGTTCCCCTACTCCAAATCCAAACCAAGCGTTGGACAAGGGCCAATTGAATTCAACTAGTCCACTAAAGGGAAGCTTAGACATAACCAGTCCCCCATCTGGAAACTCAGATACAATAGGCTGCTGATGCTTAGCATAGGACTGAGATACCTCTGATGAATCGTCTGTGTAAGGACTACCAGTAGATGAAACTGAGGGTTTCGCCACTGTGACAGTAATGAAAAGAGGAAGAGATCAAAACAAAGGCACACAGGAAAAATCAAGGCAAACAACAACAGGCAAAAAAATCAATCTTTAAATGGGCATGCGATCATAGGTGATTAATTTTACCACATTGAAACTAGAAATTTTACCGTTTCATGTTTTTAGAGTCTAGAAACAAGTAAAAGATGACTCTATCTCTTTCAATTTGGAAACAAGCGTGAAAGGAAAAGCGCTTGATGATATTTTCAAATTTAATGAGTCAGTAAAGATCGAAATGACTGCTCTGGTAATCTAGGCAAATGGGTGTACCAGATATCCGTGAAATTCCATATACACCTTGGTTAAAAAATGAAAGAGAAATCAACCAAGGACTTGACGTACGTGCAAGTAATCTCCCTAAATGATGTGTCTGGTGTATCATGGGTAAAAGGCCACAGACTCGGCTTCCTATGGATAAAGGATAGCAACATAGTGGGGTATCCCTTTATATACGTGATGGTACGTGGAGCACAAGTCCATACTAATGTGTCTAAAGCCAGATGGCGAATGACAGCTACTAGGTTTAACGACGCCGAAACACGTCACTAGCCTAGACCTCTAGATATTCTGTTAATGTTTCAATGTTGCCTTAGGTTAATTGAATAAATTTTGTAGTTGATCTTTGAATTTATGTTTCAATTTCAGGCCCTATCAAATTTTGTAGCTCAAAAATCCTCTAAATGCACACTACATGCCACAAAATATCACTTTGTTCGATGAAGAGCTATCTACGGGAGGGATGAGAGCTTTTAAAATAACAACAAAATGAGCACAAAAACATCCAGTACTGTCTCTAGTGCAAGATAATGAACTAGAAAACTTCTCTCTTAGAGTTATATAACACTAACTAACATGAAAGAGCTTTCAATTTTCACTAGACTAATCAAAATGCAAAGAAATTTGTTTTTTTATTTTTCAATGTTTTAGAGCAAATGCATCAAACAAATGAAAAAACTAATGAAGAAACCAATTCGAGAAATGACAGTGAGAGAGCTTAAACAAACAATTTCACTCAATACAAACGCACAAAATGAAGACCTAAACTGATGGAGAAATCCCTCAAATGAAAGAAGAATATAAAAAAGACTCACACAAACCATGTAATCTAGGCTCGGAATGAGACAAGGTGAAACTTGAATGAAAGAGAGAACAATCACTCAACTGACGCAATGATAAAATGGAATCCAGAAAAGCGAATGCAAAGAAGCGAAAATGAATCTGACTGGAAAGGAAAGAACCAAAAACTCCTATGGGAGGCGTAGCACACCATAGCACCTAGAAACCCTAGGGCTAGAATGCAAAACTAATAGTAGAGGGAAAACAACCAGAGGAAAAGGGCCAAACATAGTCAAAAAATACTTCAAGGCACTCAATGAATCAGAACAATGACACAAGGACCAGAAATCAAGCTCAGAGAGCCCAAAAGCAAGTAAACCCTAACACCAAATAGAGTTGGCGCGAGTGTTTTGGCTGTAATCTGCGCCAAAACAGCGTTGGCGCGGGGGCCTAACTAGCAACAAGTGCCAGTTGGCACAACTGTCAAGTGATAAACCGCACCAACCGATTTTACTAGGGGAAGAAGATGAAAAAGGGAAAACAGAGACTGGATCAGGTCTTTTGGGGGCTAAACAGGGGTTTGACACCAAAGGAGGCGAACCAGAAGAGCAAATAAATCAATCAAAATCCAAAAGCAACCAAAAGAAGAAAGTCTAACTCCAACTAACTCTCCCCAGCAGAGTTTCCAGTTTGTTGAAGAGGTAAATCCCATCTGCAGACAAAGGCGATCCCTACTAGCCCAGATCGGGTCTAGCAACAATCAAGTCACGCAATGATGCTAGTTCCTAGTTACAAAAAGACAAAACTTGCGATAAGTAGCCTATCTCAAATCCCACGCAGTTGTCATTGAAGAAAAGATGATGTTTCCCGTCCATTGCTCAACAGATCACAATCCTTCCATTCAACACGTCCGAACATCTATACACATGCAAGGAGACAATAACACACAACGTAAAATCTAAAGCATGTAACCATATATCAGTCAGAGAGGATATAATTCATTACATTACATAAAGAAATGAACACATGAATGGAACCATAATCAGATTCCATTATATTATAAATGAAAAAAAGGAGATTAGAACCATATGCTCTGACGCTATGATCTTCCTTTGGTGGAGCTGATAGTGGAGTGTGTCTCAACAAAGCCTGTCAGGAATCTGGACGAAGCTCTATCTCTTTGACTTGGCTCTCAAAGGTTACCCGGCTATAGTTTCATTCCTACAAGTTTAGCTAGCTTGCTAATGGATAAGGAAAGATTTTATAGATGGAGGAGAGGAAGTTGGGATTCCTATAATCATGGGATAGGCCCTATCTCTAAGGAAGCTTCCATGATAGGTGGAAAACCACCTCCTATACATGGAGATCCGAAGCCAAACCAGTCAAATCCTTCTAATGTTCCATTCAGGAGTTTGTTGAAACCAAACTTCCACAATTTATTTTTAAAAAACATCCCTTATTATTCTTGGTGCGAGTGAAACACAGAGATAGTGTGCCAGTTGGTGTGCCCTCTAGCGTGGATTTCCCCCATTGGCACGAGGGCTGAACTAGCTAGTGGCACCAAGGCTAAAACATCAGTTTTTAGGGTTTTTCAGAGGAAATGTTCTTCAGGGGAATGTTTTTCCTTATGCAAGGGGATTCCATGATGGTGGTTTCAGGTCATGTCACTACTCACAGGTCACGGGAATAGCCCTCCAATGTGCGGGACGAGGGATTGCAGGGACGGTGACAAAATAATGTGTGACAGAACTGCATATCATCCCTTGGCACAACTTCTAATTTCATTTCTATCTCAAGGGCTTCCTCTTAGGAGCTGATCTTTTGCTATCCCATGGGCCCACACAAGTGTGGTAATAACATAGTGATAAACCATTCTTTGTGTCTCTTATCTTCGTATAAAAATCCCCCATCATTGATGACCTTTTTAACCATTGGTCATCTTCCCAGATGGATTTTGTAGATCCCTGCTTAAAGTCCTTTAGTTCGACTACACACTAAGCATACGACTTAGGTTTCCAAATTTTTTTCTTTAGGGCATTCTTAATATCCTCTATGGATGTGTTTGAGTGCTAACCAATATATCCCATAAACCAATCCAGGGCCCTCCCCTCAAAGGCTATGGATAGTTGTGCTCGTTTGATAACATCATTGTTAATGATTTTCATGGTCGATACAGACTCTAATATGAACCATAATCAATCCATGTCTTCATCCCCTACACCGTTAAAAATAGGCAGCTTCATGTGTGTATACATGTCATCGTTTGGTGGTGGCGGGGGAGGTCTAGGAGAGTTCTTACCCTTGTGCTGGTTCGATGTAAGTGTGGCTAGGGGGCTGGTTCCACCTTGTGCAACCCCTCCTTTGTTAAGATCATATGATTCCCTTAAGGGACTGTATATTGATCTATCTCCACTTTGGGTCATGCTTCCACTATGATTAGAGATAATTTACTCGGTGTGGCCACAAAAGACACCCTTTTCACTCAATATCATATTAATCAACAATGGTAAGGTTTTTGAGAAATTGCCTCTAAAACATTTGAAGAACCTTCATTCTGCTTCTAAATATGACACAAATTTATCATCTTCAAATTATGTCACGAATCCGCCCAATATAATCTCAACCCAATGGTTCACAGTTATGGTGATCTTATTATCAGTATTTTCCAATTGTCAGATCAACTCAGGGGTCCACTGTGTGACCCGATCTTCCTTACAACAAGTCTGAAATTCTACCAATCAAGCCAACCACTCTTGCCACTCGTGTGTGAAGGACATAAAGAATATTTCTTGTATATCTGTAAAAATATATCTATCCTTCCACTCTTCCATGGACATCTTTTCACTCTTATTTTATTTTAGGGCGAATTCCTAAATCTTCTTTTCGAACCAGTCTTCTAACTTGGGTTTTAATGGCTTCCAATGACCCCATGGCATTACCCACTCCCTCTCTCAAAATTCTCCCAGTCCCAGCAATGGAACCATTTATTGGCTTGAGGGATCCTGACCTAGGTTTGGTTTTAAGGTTTGCCAACAAACCCCTATACTACTGGCCCTTTTGACAATGGCCTGCTTGTGTTGGTCAAGGTCTCACCCGAAGTAGTATGGGAGGGTGATGGAACTAGTTTTCTGCACCCTGAAAGAGAGAGAGAGAAATTTAATTAAAAGGGGTTCGTTCAGATCTATTAGGCCTACACCATAGGAACCTTAATATAGAAACCCTTAATAGTGTATTAGCAGAATATCTCCAGCAGAGCTTGTAAATAATTTAATAGTATAAGACAAAAGAAAACATCCAAATCTAACCAGATCTATGTATTCACCATCTGATATAGTATTGCATCCACGTGCACATCAACAATCATCAGTATTCAGTAGATAGATAGAAATAACATAGAGCGCAGCCAATAATCATAACACAAAACACTTTAGTTATCCCAAATAGTCTTCTCATTCGTTAACATCTAGATCCAACTTACAGACTCTATTTACTATCCTCGGCACACAGTTAGTGGGGTCCACAAACATCAGGACTCAGGGTCTCCATGCACACAGCCAGTAGGATCCCTTACTCAGACAATCAACACAAAATATCCATGAGTTGTATCCAAGCTTAGTCTAGACTTAAACTTACCTCTAGAATCGATTTGTCTATCTATTTATACTATATTAGCCTGCGATATCCTATGGTATGCAAACCATGGTTTGCGGACTGTTAGTCTACCCATTTACCCATTACAATTTGTTGGGGGTTTTGACCTACCCCAAACCCACTGCTCTTAGACTAGATATTACAAAATATTCAAAAATAGACAAAAATGCAGTTATGGAGACTCATTCCAACAGTTGCATAATAAGAAGGTAGTTGAGAATGTCCAAGCATTGACAGACAACTGCGCAGAGAAAGAACAAACCTGGATGTAGCAGAAGGCTATCAACAAGATCTATAATAATAAAAGAAGAAATAGATGGAAGATGCGCTTGACTGCTGATAATGGTGGATATGAGACGAATCAGGTCATTCTAGATCTAGGATCTGATGCGAATGTTTTAATTAAGAAGACTTGGAAAACAATGGGAGAACCTAAGTTGGAATGGTATACTATCCAACTGCGTATGGAAAAATAGCAAAATATTATCCCCTAGGGAAGGCTCTCACAAGTCTTAGGGGATATTGAAGAAGTAAAGGTGCTCACAGGCTTTGAGGTTATATAGATTGTGGATGATACTAACCCCTATCCTGAGTTTTTGGGTTTATATTGGGCCATTGGGTTTTTGGGTTTCTATTAAGCGAAAAATTATGGTATTTGAGAACAATGGAACCAGAGTTGTGGTCCCCCTAGATCCTGCTGAGAGATAAATATATACAAAGTTGATGCACACAGATGATGATGTCGATCATATCTATAAGTTGACTGCACAAGATGAAGATTGGATTAACCCAATAGCCAATTGAAGACTTAACTAGGAAACATATAGCTCCTACTTTTCAGGCTCAAATGAAGAACTAGAAAAATGGCAGAACCAGCTGCATGAAGTATCTGCGTTGTGATGAAATCAGGTGAAAAAATATATTCAGTGCATATCCTCATAGGTACGATAATTGCCTTATTGTGATGGTATAACTAATGTTAACTTGTTTTTATAAGAGCTTGAAAAGGTTGTTCCAGAAGCACAAAGGTTCCATCCACTTGATATGATGTTGTGCTCAACCCCAATACGCTAGTGGGAGTCACAAAAGGAAAACTTGGCTAACTGGGAGGAATGCACCCGCATGATGGATCTGCGATTCGAGAATCCAAATGCCATAATGGAAGAAATTTATTCCACGAAGGGCGATCCGCACAAAAATTTGGATAGATGGACTCAAGCATCGGGTGAAGAACAAAGGCCAGAATGGGTGCACATATTCATCCACACTTTGGGGAAGGTACCTACAGACTAGTACTTTGAAACTGAGCTACAATGTCAAACCAGTGAATGGACTGCACTAATAGAAATTTTTATCTTGAAATTTAGTTTTGAAAGTGGGTTTAAATGCCTACGTGAGGCACTACAGGATATTCAGGAGGTCATCTTCGACACCACAAAACCGAAGGTTGAGTGAACCTTTCTAGCATGGGATGCACAAATGAAGGACATCGTTAATTATCGAAACATTTCAGTTGAAGTCACCGAGGAAGATCTAAGGAACATTATGATCCTAAATATGAAGGAAAATGCACAGTTGTTGGGCCTATGATTGAGTCACTAGATGTAGCTAATTCTCTAAAGATTCGACAATTCAATATTGGCTCAAAGGAATAGCCGAAATTGGAAAATATAAGGCGTTAATACGATGATGATGCGGTGGGAAAGGTCGTCGAGCTATTGACCGAATATTAGGACTTGTTTCCTACAAAATTTTATGAGCTTAAGGGAATAATAGGATATCTCGGGGTGACTAAGATTACCATGAAACCATTTGCATGACCTATAAAGAAGTGCCCGTATAGGCTAAATCCAAAATATAAGCAGAAATTCAAAGAGGAATTAGAGAAAATGGTTGTTGCAGGAATCATAGAACAAGTGGAAGAATCAGATTGGGTGAGCCCTATGGTAGTGCAGGACTAGAAAACCAAGGGAGAAATAAGGATTTGCATAGATCTACACAAAATGAATGATGCTTGCGTACATCACCCCTTCCAGACCCCATTCGCTGATGGAATCCTGGACAATGTAGGAGGACAGGAGGCCTACTCATTCACAGATGGTTTCTCAGGATACCAACAGATCAGAATTGCACTGGAAGATAGGAGCAAGATAACCTTTGGGACAAAATGGAGATCCTTCCAGTACACCGTCATGCCATTCAGTCTGAAGAATGTGCCAACTATCTTTTTGCACATAGTAGTAGTTGTTTTTGTTATCACTCCAATAATTTCCAAGGGTAGTTATGTGAGTTTAAAGAAATATTATAGGTAACTATCAACCACTTTTAATATTAGGATCTAGCCTTTCTAATGCTCAAAGAGGGCTATCTTTTAATGATTTAACTTTGTTGTTTTAATTGATTTTAGGCTAGTTATGTAAAATTTATTTGGTTTGATTTTGATTTGTTGGTGGAATTACTGATTTATATGAATAGCTACCTGTCTATTTTCCATTGGGATATGGAGTCAATTTATCAATAAAATAGCATAGAAATAAATGATAAAAGCAGTGTTACAGGGAAAGGTAGGTGAGAAAAATCAGATCTTTTAGGCTGAATGGTGAAGTGGTTTTCAATCGGGATCAAGGAGTAGTTAAGGATTCCTTAAACCAGATAATGAAGGAAGGTGAAAGAGGTCAATCAGGATGGGAGAGAAATTAAGGATTCTTAGATCCAAATATCACAAGAAAACAATGAAATTAATAGTAGTTCAGAACAGAGTGTACTTAAACAAATTCTACAATAATGTGCTTGTTATAACATTTAAATTTGGAAAACATGCAAGTTTATGGAATAATTAAGGAAAAAAAATGAATAGTTAAAATATGCTTCACTGAAGTGGCTCAACACATGAATCCTGTAAAGTTGTCTGTCAACTTGGAAAAGTTAAAATAACCCCTATGGTAGTAGATCAATTCAACTATATAAATGTTGAAGGAAGAAGAAATTATCTAAACTCTGAAGGAGCACTTTGCTTGTAGGAACACCTTTCATTGATGAAATTTTGGAAGTCTCCTTAGATACTTACCTGGTATTTTTATCATAATATTCATGTCTCATTAATTTATCATTAATCACCAAAGGATTAGGCAGACCTTTCTGCATCAAAACATCAAATTTCTTCATGAATCTATTCACTTCGAGCTCCATTTTCTGAAATTTATATTCAAGCTGGATCATAAATTTTCTCTTGGAAAGAATCTTCTTCTCCTATAAAATTTTCTTTGTTCTATCTGTTATGCCAAGTTCTTCTAATTTATACTTGTTTTTGGAATTAAGAAACTTTATAATCTCAGTGGCTTCCTCTGGTTTCTTCCCAAGTTCTTCCTTGAATTTTTGGATTGCATCACTTGCTTCCTTTATCAAATTTTTTTGCTCAAATATAACTTGGATATAATTCCAAATATCATTAACATATTTAATGATATTGGCCCATAGGTGTTTCTTTGCTTGGGCTAGTGGCTCTTTCAGTGTCAATTCCTTTTCTAGTTTATGAATTCTATCAATCAATCTGTTGGATTTCTGTGTTTCAGATTTATACATTAATTGAGCCAATTTATTTTCATATTATAGAATGTTTACTTGTTCTTTAAGTCTATTAATCTCAGTAGTTTGGATTGATATGTCTTGCATTTCCTTAATAAATTTACCTGCCTCATCATTGGGATGGGCTGTTGTTGTTGCTAGTGTTGCTGAAACTTCTGTTGTGACTGGAACTACTGTAGTAGTTGGGAATGATGTAGCCACTGAAGCTGAGGTTGAGGATATGGGAATGGAAGTAACAGTAACTGCCTCCATGTTGGCCTTATTTTCCTGCACTAATTTTTCCATTTCATTCTCCAACTCTTTCAGTTGAGCTGTCAATTGAATGATGAGATTCATCATTTCATATTTCTGATTTTCATTCTCCAAAACCTCTTTAGTTTGTGGATGCTCTGTTGGAGGTAGTTTCAGTTGTTTTTTCAATGTATCTATGTCTACATCCTTCTTCTTGATAAGATCTTCCGCTGCTTTGATGTTCTTCGGATCATTTCCAACCTCCATGACTAATTCTTCAAGTGATTTTATTCTATTATCCTTGGCTTGTAAGGAAGCCTTCTCTAGTTTTAATTGTGCTTTTATGTTTTCTAAATAATTTTGAAGTTTTTGGACACTCATAGCTTTGTTGGTCATAGTGTAATAGATCATTTCTCCTTCTTTTTTATGAATTTCAATCTGATCTATTGGATGTACATCTTTAGCTAGAAATTCAAATGATGTTTTCTTGTAGTCTGCTGATGATTTTGGAGCCTGCACTATTTGCTATAAAAAAGTCATTTTCATCTTCCTAGCTTTGTAATCAAAGGTTGAAAGTAACCTATTCTGGTCACTAGGAGTTTGTTTCCAATTCTGGGCATATGTCACAACTTTCAATGCCTCATTCTTCAATTTGATTTCTTTATGCTTCTCCATTATCTATTTTTCTTTATCCACTAGTTTTCTTAAGGATGAAACTTCTACACTATGTTGCTTCTGAATGATCTCAGCACTAGAGGCTGATGGATGGTGTGTTTCCTGTAAAACAGTTAGAGGTGCATTATCCCTAACAATTATATCTATGTCAATGATTACAATTGTGTCAACTATCTCT
The DNA here is from genome assembly GCA_034641835.2 of Pinus albicaulis. NCBI lineage: Eukaryota > Viridiplantae > Streptophyta > Pinopsida > Pinales > Pinaceae > Pinus > Pinus albicaulis. Next base: position 958,709,474 of record CM076578.1, on the reverse strand, counting down.
TCTTGCTCTGTCACTAGATTTAGTTTAGCCTTTTTCCTGTACATTAGTTTGAATTTGGTGTCAGTAGTAGTCTCTGTTGAATAATAGCCTTCCCCCTTTGCTCTCTTCGAGTTTTTGTCTTATGGGGTGGAGTATGCAGGATGGAACTAGTATCAACATGTTTCTCCACCTCTTGAAAAGTATTTTCCAACCACTCTGACTAGTTCGAATACTTTTCATTCTCTCGTTTTGATTCATGGACAAAAGGAGTCAATTTGAATTTGACTCTTAGTTTACTGATGACACCCAAAGGATCATACTACCATTTGAAGCTATTACTGAACTTGAAATATTGTAAACACTTATCTTCTTGTTGACCAGCATTCCTATTATTGCAAATCAAAGGACCAAGCTGGTTCTTAATCTTATACTGAGTTTTCTTCTTTGCTGATAGGAAATTAACTTCATCTGAGTTTAGGATCTATCTAATGTATTCTAATGCAAATAACCTCATTGGGAGGTATTTGGGAAGCTTTTATGGGATATGCTGGAATCCATACACCCTAATTTCAGTATGGTTCTGGTATAAATACCAGTCTCCTATCCTACTTTGTTCTCACAATTGCAACACTTTCTTTATCTCTTCATTGACTCTAGGTTGAATGCTACTCCTTAGCATGTTGAAAATTGGATAAAAAAATGAATCAATGAAATATTTGTAGCTGAATTCTGTGGAATCCTTTCTGATCAAGGATGTCTAGAAGACTACAAATTGGGGGTTACCCTCTGTGTCCAGTTTTTGGAGGCTTACTGCAAACCTTTCTGATTGGAAAAATAAGAACAAATGAAATAAAATTAATGAATATTTAAACACTCCTTCCTCTGGTAATTTAACTAATTTCTCATGGATGGCATCTGATAGATATTAAGAAAAGTTAAATGTTGAGCTGGAGGTTGTCCTGGGTAGAATATGGACAAAAAACCTAAGATAGGAGCATCTACATATTCATCAGTAAAGTATACTAAAATGCATGACAACATTGTGACAATATGTCTGGTTATCTCTGAAAAAATGGAAGCTAAGTATGGAGGATTAATATTTGGGGTTTCTAAAGATGGAGGAAGAAAGGTTTGGAATATTTGGAACCTGTTGGGAAAGGCCAGCGTCAGATATAGTTCAGTGAGGATTTCAATAGATAATGGGGCTTCATCAAGCTTGGGTTGGATCTGTAACATATGATTTATGGATTATGTAGTGATGGTGAATAAAATCTCTTGGATAGGGTTACTCGAGCTCTTTCATTGGGTAAATAATTGATTTGGAAGAGCCTGATAATATTTGGGAACTGAAAGGTATGTGGGAAGATGTACTTGGGTAGGTTTGAGTCCCATACGTGGATATGATCAGCCAGGTCTATGAATTTATTATGGCTCCAATAGTGGAGCTCTAGGAGGTTGAAATCAGTGATTGTATCACTGATTTTGAAGTATTTTTTAGAAACTGGGTGTGTTCAACATCAAGCACAGGTGGTTGTAGAGGGTTAGTGGATAAAATGCTTTGCGATGCCATTGTTTCTTTTAATTTATTAGTTTATTACTTTTTGTGCTTAAATAATGGCTTTTGGAACTTTAGGATTACCTGAAAAATGAAGCTTTGTTTTTTGGAAGGGGTGATGGTCCACAACAGGCTTTAACAGTCTATAAATCTTCAACTTCTTAGTCGGTAATGTTCTGGTAACAATAAGCTTGAATTCCTGTCTAGATTAGCTTTAAAATAGGTCGGAAATGGTTCTTTTGTGCAAACAAACGACTTTTTCATATAAACAACAATAAGGGAAATATTATTTCAGGCAAGTTTTATTACTTCTAACTAGAGGTGGTTAATCATATTGGCGTGGGGTTGAATTTTCAAACAGTGCCTGGTTTGATTGCATAGCGAAATGGTGGTATGGTGGTTATGGCACGATGAAAGGAAGGTTGGTGGTTTTTGGTTGGGGGATGCGATAAAACATGGGACTGACACATGGAAAATTGGAGGGGGTAAAAAACCACCCATTTTGCTCACCCCCCCCCCCCCCCTCCACAGCTTTAAAATTTGAACTGTCGGGGGTGTGAAATATTATATTGGTTGTTGGATCTAATTGGCTATGATCGAGTGAATAGGTGAGTTGGGGTGATTTGATAGGTGGGGTTGGGATCATTATATGCGATGGGGTTTATTATGTATGGGTTTAAAGTAAAGTGGGACCCAAGATAATATAGTAAAGAAGATATGTTAGCATGAATGGGGGGTTAATGAAATGTATAAATCGGATTGGGGAATGTTAAAAACTATAGGTTGTAATATAATAAGGGGATCAGGGAAATATATATACGAGAGGTTAAAATACACTACGAATAGGTGTTAAAATGACATCCAGGAGGGGTTTTCGCAGTGGGGCTCGACATTACTTTAACCATTTAAAACTATGCAAAGTGGGTTTTTGCATGTTTTTAATTGAAAAGGGGAGTTAGTAAATGGGAAGTTAATTTTTCTAAGGGGAAATGGATTTTTAACTAGGGAAAGGGGTTTTTAGGAAGGGAAAAGGGGTAGAATAAGGGGAAAGGGGCATTTCAAGGGGAAATGACTTCCTATGGTGGAAATATAATTTTAGCAAAGGGAAGGGGATTTAAGGGGATATTAGTGATATGAGATTAACCAATTGATGCTTTCCGTTACTTGTAAAAGTAATCTACCTACGCTTCATTTACCCTAACATTTTTTCTTCATTTGTTGGGTTTATTTGAGCTTGTTATCCCTTTTATTTTTCTTTTGATAAGAAAACTAACCTACTTCTAAATTTATAGCTTCCAATGGCTTAGATTAAACTGATGAGCTCATTTTTTTTCTCTACCTAACTACTAATCTGCCAAGATTAAATGGATTAACCAAATATTTATTCACTAACTATCATTACATGAAATTTAGAAGCATGAATGAATCAAGATTAAATTTTTTGACAAGCCGCACACAATTTTTATTTGCAAAGTAAAGTAAAAGTAACGGCATTTGAATGTGCAACACTTTTAGGATCTATTTTTATCTTTTTTGTGGGGTTCATACTTTATATTCTTCTTTGATCTTCTTTCTTTTGGTCTTTTGATTTTTTTTTTAATACATACCCTCTTTTAATTTTTTAATATGGGAAAAAATTTGCTGAAAGAAAAGTATGAACAATATTACAAGACTTTAACATAGTCAACACAAAATTATGATTCCTATTATTATTGGACCCTAACAGTGGCTCCACTTGGGGATGGCATATCCTAGTGAGATGTCAAGAATTTTTTGATCAGCGGCCTTGGAAATTTGAATTTTCTTGCCTTGAAACTACTTTCTGAGCTCTCTTTTATTCAATAATATGATGTTATGCCTTTTAAAGCTTAGGGCCTTCTCTCCGGGATTCAACTTTAGAAGATAATCATCCAATCCAATCTAAACTTTGCAATGGTATTTATAATGAACAAAGTAAAACAAATGAAATAATGGTTAATCTGGAGAAAAGTAGTGCTTCAACATTCTACCGTTGACTGGTCCACCTAGTAGATCCATCCATTCTAACTCCTTCAAGAAAAATGCATTGTTACCTCTGTAACCATAAATGATGTATGGGTCTTTCTAGAGAAAGTAAAATTTACCATTTTTCCCTCTGTATTCTCTTTTGGAATCCCATTTGAGTACTTTATCACCTATGTAGAAATAATATTCTTTGGTTTTCTTGTCAAAAATATTTTTGATTTTGTCTTGGATAACTTGATATTTGATATAAACTTCTTCCCTGGTTTGCTGCAAATGAATTGTTTGATTTATCCTCCTTTAGATATCATTTGGTTTTACTTGTAGCTCTTGAATCATTTTCATCACTAGTTTTCCTAAAGAGGATGGAAAAATAGCATCCATCCCATATACCAATTGATAGGGAGAGGTACCAATAGATTTATTTGTATTTAGTTTGTTTGTCGATAAGGCATTAACCAACCTTTTATTACAGGTCTTCTTGTTATCTTCTAACAATTTCTTGATGATATTAACCAGGATTTTTTTTAGGATTCTGCAAGTCCATTACCTTGAGGGTAATAGACAGTGGAATGGCCAAGGTTGATATGGTATTTGTTAAAAAATTCTATCATTTTCTTGGATTTGAAAGCAACAACATTATCATTAATGAGCTTTTGTGGGCATCCAAATATAGAAAGGATATTGTTTTCAAGGAATGAAATAATGACAGAGTCTTTGGCTTGTCTAGAAGAGATGGCTTCTATCCACTTGGTAAAATAATCGGTAGCTATCAAAATCCATTTATGCTGGGCTGAGGAGGGTGGGTGAATTTCACCAATGAATTCTAAACCCCATTGCTAAAATGGAATTTCTACAGAGATAGGTTTGAGGGGTAATGGTAAGAGTTTCTTCTTCCCTTCAAATATCTGACATTTGTGACAGGAGGTCACATACTTTCTGACATCTTCAAAAAGTGTGGGCTAGTAAAAACCTACCCTCAAAATTTTATCAGCAGTTGTTTTCTAGTAAAGGTGTCCTCCACAGTCTCCTGCATGAAATTCTTGCATAAATTTATCAGCCTCATCCTTCAATAAACATTTTAATAGAATGACACCATGATATTTCCAAAATAAATCATTATCTATGATACAATATTTCATTGCTTTTAATTTTAATAATCTACCTTTAGTTCTAGGTAAACCAGGAGGAGCTTGTAGGTTGAGTAAAACAAATATAATGTCTGCATACCAGGGTGAATCTAAAAAAAATTCACTGATCTGTGGAGTCACCATCTCATCCTGCTCATCTATTTCTGCATTGAAATTTATATTCAACCATGAGTTTGGATAACCTTGACCTTTAATAAATTTTGTAGGTTTATTTCAATATCATATTCCAATATGGTGGCAATCCTTTTGCCTCTCTTTCCATTAGGCCCATTCTGAGTTAGAATGTCCTTTACCAAAGAGTTTGGAGCATATACAATTATGTGGGAGTATAAAGTGTACACTCTGAAATCCTTTATATCTTTCACTAAAGAAAGTGATTTTTTTTCCATAATATTATACTTTAGTGTTGCATCTCTTAAGGATTTGCTGAAAAAAGAAATGGGTTGTTCGTAACCCTCATCATTATTTTGCAACAAAACTATTGCAATGGTGTGTTCTAAAGAAAAATAAAAAAATATAAAATATTTTTTGAAATTAGGACTTATGAGGACAGGTGTTTTAATAAGGGCTTTCTTGATTGCTTCAAAAGATTGTTTAGCCTCTACTATCCACTTAAGTGCTGAATCCTTTTTTAACATGTTATTTAATTCTTTGATTAGTTATGATAAATTAGAAATGAATCTTCTAAGAAAATTTATTTTACCTAAGAATTCCTGTAATTATTTGATGTTTCTAGGATGACTGATTTTTAAGATTGATTCTATTCTAGCTGGATCAATTCTGATTCCCTCTTTTGAAATTATGTGTCCCAAGAGTTTACCTTCTTCTAATCCAAAGAATGTCTTTTTAGGATTCAAGGAAATACCAAATTTTCTGCATGTAATGAAAACTTTTCTCAAATGATCTAGATGTTCATTATCTGTTTTGGATAATACCGTGATATCATCTAGATAAATGACTAGAAATTCATGTATCTACTTTGCAAATTCTATGTCCATAGCTCTTTGTAATGTAGCTCCAGCATTCATCAATCCAAAGGGAATTTTCAAGTACATGAAAGTTCCCCAAGGAGTGGTAAATTTTTTCTTGGCTTGATCTTCAGGTTGAACTAATATTTGGTTGTATCTAGAGAATCCATCAAGTAATGAAATTCTAGATGACCCTACCACCCTCTGTAAAATATGGTCCATTTTAGGAAGAGGATAATTATGTTTTAATCAGACTTTGTTTAAGTTTCTAAAATCAACATAGAGTCTGATTTCACCGGTTTTATTTCTAGTGGGAAATAAATTTGAGACCCAATCAGAACATCTAATAGGTGCTATGATTTGTGATTCATACATCCTTTTTACTTCTTTTTCAACCAATGGCATAAGAACTAGATTAATTCTCCTAAGATTTTGTTTAAAGGGTTTCTGATTTTCTTTGTGTTACACCATTTTTTGGTCATCTAACTTATTATCATTAGATGGACCCAAGTACACTATGTAAGACTAGTTTTACCCTAAGTAAAACTGCTTTCACTATGTTAAAACAGGAAACCCCAAAAGGAAATATTGAACAAACCCATATTTGTTTGATTTTCCTCATGGAATAATTAATTAAATCATAATTTAATGGTTATTCCCAGTCATGTTTAACCCAAAATCAAAGAAATTAATTAGATAAACCTTTATTTATCTTATTAGTTTCTAGGAATAATTATTTAAATCTTATTTAGATAATATTCCTTGTTAAATATGACCAAATCACCCACAAATAATTAAATAAATCATTATTTATTTTATTATCTTCCAACCACTTCCTTAAAAAGATAAATAAATCATTTATTTATTTATTTTTGAATAATCAAGGGATTTGACCCAAGTCAAAGACCCTTTCCCTCCAACAAATATAATAAAGTATTCCATAAAAGGTGGATCTAGATTTGGTTAACATTATTTTAATCATGCACCAAGATCTAGAATGACCCAATATTTTGTTATAAATAGGAGGGTTTTCCCCATCATTCTTCACCTTTTGTTGCCTACTAGATCACTCTGGATCTATACACTTGGTCTCATTTTTCACCATTTGCTCCCATTGAGCTCTATTTTCTGCATTGGGTTTTCTACATCTACAAGAGAGAGAAAGCTTAGATCTGAAGTGCTGAGGACTACAAAGAACCCATCCCATTGAGGAGATCTGGATACACCTTCTTGTTTCCTCCCAGGTGCCCTGTAATATAAAAATTCATTCAAAAAATCGTGTTCTTGTCTTCTCTGTTGGATGCATGGAGCAAACTCTTTACTTTACTGCTTAATATCTTTCCATTTATAGATCTGTTTGTTGCAGCACTTTAACTACTAATTGCAGATCTGAAGATGTTTTGCAGCCATTATTGTTGTTAGGGCTATTAGTTACGCGTAGCTAAAGTGGTTCTTTTTCGTACACTTCGACGAAGAATTCATACTAACAAATGGCGACTCCACACGGGTTTTAAATTACGACCGCTGTCGTTTTTCATATTCCTGCATATCCAGCTACTTAAGGCCCTAGGGCTTCTTTTCAGCTGCTTAGTTTTCCTCTTTTTATGTCATTTTTCTCACATAAAACCCTAAAAACTTAAAATTTCTAACTTCCGTGTGTTTCTGGCCCTATTGCGCAGGTAAGCGACACCAACCGCAACTGAGACGACAACTTTTCTGAAAATCTGCCGCCGAGACAACCGGAACTGGGGGTCGCACTTTTTGGCCCTAAACCTGCGACCTGGACCTCCAGGTCGCACTTTTTAGCCTGTTTCCTGCGACCTGCACTGAAATCAGGTCAGAAACGTCGACCTGCCCTTTTTTCAGCAATTTTTCTGCAATTTTTCTGGGTTTTTCTGCAGCTTCTGTCAGGGTCCTCCAGCCTCTGTCTCAGCCTGTTTTGACCAAGTTCTGATCTGTTTTTACTCATCTAAGTGGGAACATAGCCCCTTAGGGCTTTAATACCCTCCACTTTTGGTGGAAGAGTTTTAAGCTGTTTCAGCCGTCTGTTTTTCAGAGCTTCAGCCTCCTTTTTCCAGATCTGTTACCTCCCTTTCAGATCCTTTGAAATCATCCTTTCTTCCCTTCAAATCACCTCCTGTTGTTTTGTTTGGACCTCCTTTGAAGGCCTCCGCCTTGCCCCTCTGGTTTTTTGCTGATTTCCTTCCTTTTTCCAGCCACCTTGCCTCTGTCTCTTGGCTGTGATCTGCACCTCTTTTCAGCAGCTTTGTCCTCTAGATCCCTGTCCCCTTTGACCTTAGATCTATTGGCCCCTTTTCCGTGTGTTTTACATAGTTTTTCCCTTTCTTTTCAGCATAGTTTTGAGAGACCCCCCTTCTTGGGTTAGATAAATGCACAAGTAGCTGTTATTTTTCTATTATTTCAGCATTATATTCTGTTCTCTGTAGGTTTATTTTCAGCTACGCAGCACACTTTTTTCTTGCTCTCAAAACGGAAAGGGTTTAAAAATTAAAATTAACGCACGCCACACACTGACCCTAAGCGAAGAAGCACCTAGTTAACACCGCCTGGCAAAGACTCTAAAATCAATTGTCACTGCACCTTATCTGCCCTTGACATTACTTGATTCTGTCCCTTTCTACCCCTGTCGGTTTCCTTCTTCCTATCATCATTGCGCCCCCAAGGCGCCTTTCCCGGAGACTTCTTGGCCTTCACCCTCAGTTTCCGGTTGATCGACCTGCTCCGCACCGCCGTCGTCGAGCCAGTCCACCTTCGAGTCCGCACTCTGACTCCTCCCCTGATTCATCGGGTCCTCCTTCTCCTCCTGGTTCTCCCCCTGTCACCTTCACTATGTCTGGTCCAGGGCCTAACGATAGAGGTTCTCCCGGCCCCAATGCCGGCCCTACTACTAGCAGAACCGCCACAGGAACTACCCCGGCCACCCCTGTGCTGCCGTACATTGCAGGCCTCAGCCTCCCCGATTTCCATCAGTTGATCAATGACCCCATTCACCACAATGCTAACTGGCCCGCTATGCCAACCAAGCTCCCCTCAGATATCCCTAAGTTTGAGGGCCTTAATGGAGAAGATCCAACCAATCATGTCCGATCTTTCCACATGTGGTGTTCCTCCAATTCCATTACCGATGACTCCATCCGTCTTCGTTTGTTCCAACGCACGCCAACACGAAGCTTCTAAATGCATTCGAACAAGCCACTCTACCCATACCACCTGAGACTCTTGCCCAAGCCTTTTGCCGTATTTCCAGCCTCCTCTCCGATACGATACTGGTATGGAGCTTTTGACCTCTTTCAAGCAAACCTCTTCGACCTGCCTTTCCACTCATGTCCAGGAATGGCGACAAAGAAGAAGCTTATGTCGAGCTCCCCCATTCGAAGATCGGGTTTATATGGACTGGTTCCTTCGCACTCTCTTAGCTCCCATTGGCAAAGATGTCGCCTCCCATTTCTCTCAAACCGAAGAAGCCGCCCTCCAAATAGCCTTGAAATATGACCTGATCTATGCTCAGTCTGGTTATGTTTATACCGTCCTTCCTGACCTCCCCAGGCCCGGAGGCGCTAATGCCCCGAGGGCATCTCATTCCGCCGACGGTATCGTTGGAGCCCTTTCCCATCCATACGCTCAACCTCCTATGGGCTATGGTCCCCCTCAAGGAGGGGCCAGCCCCTCTGGCACTCTTCCCCCTCCCGGTAGCATGTATCTAGGATACGGCATACCTCCTCCCTTTGCCCAACCTCCTGCTTACCCCAATGTTGCCCAACCCAACCTTTACCCTTATCCGCAGCCTGGTGCGCCAGCTCCTCTAGCATATGCGCTTCCTCCTCCCTTGCCTCCTCAACCCCAGCACCAGCACCTACAGCCCCCTCCAGGGCAAGTATTTGCACAGCAGGGCGCGACTAATTCCCCTTCTTCCCAAAGAAGGCGGAGAGGCAACCAAAACCACCGCCCCCGGTACCGAGTACCCACTGCAGGACCCTAACACGGTAACCAAAGCACAGCATTCAGCCTAAGCCGCAGGACACTTCGCACAAACAAGCCCCGTTCGTGTTGTGGGTGTTTATGGTCATTACACCCACGTACTGTCCTCACTCGGGATGCGGCATGTGGGAGTCTCACACATCGCGCTTGACAACACGTTCTCCCCCATGCTCCTCCTAATGTGGCCACTACCCAGCCAGCTGTGTTTACTGATCCTTTCCCTCAACAAGGATTCGTGGCTGCCCAACCGCCCGACAGCCAGGTAGCTGCCCCCCCTTCTATTTCTGGTTCCTCTGATTACCAGATCCTTATGATGCACTCCGATCCTACCCCATCCGTCGATCTTCACCTTCAAACTCGGTCTCGTCAGTACCCCAAGCCTCCTGCTCAGTCTGCCCCCGAGCCTCCCTCTTTAGGTTCTACAGAGCCTCTTTCGACATCCAGTGGCCCCTTATATATCCCTCAACCCAAAGTTCAAACCCTACCAAGATCCATATGAACCATTATCAAATGATGCTTCTTAAGTATTTCATTATCGTATAGTATAGTAGATTATCCGGGCGCAAGCTTCCCCGTCGCCATTTTCCACACTAGGCAATTCCTCCTAAATGTCTCCTTCCTCCCTCAAAAGAATGCTCTCATTATCGCTATGGGCGCCAGATCCTGGCTGGATGACCAAATGATTATTTTCGACGCCACTCAGTCAGACCATTCTCCCCTTCCTCCTTCTGTCGCCTTCCAAATCCCAGTCAAAATCTGGAATGCCAACGTGTCCCGGTGTATAATTGACGAGGGGGCATCCACATGCATGATGTCCGCTTCGGTTTGGAAGCAACTCGGATCTCCTGAGCTGGCCCCTTCCACGATCACCCTTCGAGCGCATATCATGGCCTCTGCACTCATCGCCTGCTCACTGTCTCATCACCCCGCCTGGGCAAGATCAAGTATGCTGATTGCCGGAGTCATCGATGCCCCGCTAGATTACAACATTCTACTAGGGCGAAGCTACACCTATGCTATGTCTGCTGTCCCATCCGCGGTTTTCCGCAAGATGTATTTCCCCCATAATGGAAAGATAGTCACCATTGACCCGCTGATACATTAGGAGCCAGCAATTCGACCTTCCTCCGAGACGACTATCTTTCGTAGCCAACACAAATCATGAACCAGTGTCTCCCCCGGCGTTTACAAAGATTCCTCCCTGCTTGGAACTTTCCCTAACCCTCCTCCTGCTTCTATCATTGATCCCAGCTTATCGAATATTTGCATGATGCAATCGTCTCAGGCTGCTCTTAAGCGGCCTGCCTCGGCTAGTCAGCCACCTCCCCCTTGCCATCTGCACCCCGCTCCTAGCCATTCCTCTTAGCCAGCCAGACCTCCTCCTTCTGGCCCTCCCCCTACAGCTGGTATCCCTGACCCCCTTTATCCTCCTGGAACGGTTCCCCCTGGCCTTAACCACCTCGGAGCCATCCCTCCTGGTCATTACCCTGCTAGGCAGATACCTTTCCTGGCTCCCCCTCCCGGAGTTTTTTCTGTCCCCGTCATGGCCACCCTCTCTCTCCCTAACCTATCCATCGGCCTACCCGTCTGGTACATTGACCCTCTAGCCGCTGCTCCTCCCGGTCACCCCAAACCTTACCTTGCTTTGACACTGGTTCAACCGGTCCCCCTCGCCTCCTCCGGGCCCCCAGCACCGCCACCAGACCCTACTCCTGCGGTGCCAGCCCCCGGAAAGAAAGGCAAAGCTCGTAAGGGGGAAACCCATCAGGACCAGGCCGCCCCGACCACCCTTACCCCTCCACGACCACCAAAGCCCACCATCCAATGCACTTTGTGTGATATCGTCGGTCACGCCACTCACATGTGTCCTGAATTTCCGCACCTCAAGCTTCTGGTCAACGAGACGTTCCCTGACTCTGACATCCCAGAAGTCTACGTCACTATCCCCGACTCTATCCCGAAACTCAAAAACTTGCGCACAAACCACCCTTGTGCCTTGTGCGATTTTCACGGCCATTACACCAACCTCTGTCCCCGCCTTGATGAGTATCGTTCCTCCTTGGACATGTATCGCCAATTCAAGGCCACTTCGATAGGACCAGAGGACCTTCCTACTCCCATTTACATTCCTCCTCCCACTATCGAGCCAACGGAGGCGTCAACCACCATTTTGTACCTGTCATCCTCCTTGCGAGATGGTTCACCTGCCCTTCAACCCTCCGATCCTCTCAGCTCCTCAGCCGACCTTGGATCTGTTGATATCGCACATTTGAGCCCTTCTCCTCCTGATGACCCATCACACATCACTACTTCCTCGGGTGACCCCTCTTCCTCCAGTCTTCCCATCTTCCAATCAGATGAGGACATTATGGAAGCCATGACCAACCCGGACTTTTCCTGGGATGATATGCACCATCACGCATACTTCTTCCCACAGCAGTCCCATGACCAATTTGCTGTGGAAACCAAAGACTTCATCCCCAATGCTGTCGATTGGTTCAAAAATCCCATCCCTGCCCCTGATGCTTTCGAAGAAGGAAACATGGCCAACATCTCTCCTACCATCAAAATTGACATTTCAGTCACCCCAGGCGTCCAGGAATATATCACCTTAGGTGCTCAATGCACCCCGGAAGAAATCAAATCTTACACCAAGCTTTTCAAAGAATTCCGTGATATTTTCGCCTGGTCCTATTCTGAAATGCCCGGACTTGATCCCGCCATTGTCGAACACCACATCGATACATGGCCGGATTCCAAACCAGTCCGTCAAAAGTTGAGACCCATTCATCCTTCCAGACGTGACGCTATCAAAGCCGAAATCGACAAGCTTAAGCAGGCTGGTTTCATTTACCCCATTGAATACACCACTTGGGTGTCCAACCCAGTTCCCGTTCTTAAGAAACAAGGCACCATACGTGTCTGCACGGACTTTCGCGACTTGAACCAAGCTTGTCCCAAAGACAACTTCCCCACACCGTTCATTGACCAAATCATTGACGAGTGTGCGGGGCATGAGGTTCTATCCTTTATGGATGGTTTCTCCGGATACAACCAAATTGCTATCCGTCCTGCCGATCAACTCAAAACCGCGTTCATTAGTCTGTGGGGAACTTTCGCTTACCGAGTCATGCCTTTTGGCCTCAAAAACGCCGGCGCCACTTTTCAACGGGCCATGTCTTATTGTTTCCATGACTTAGCTCACATTATCCTTGCTTATTTGGACGACCTCACCGCGCGTTCTAAGCATCAGGCGCAGCACCTCCACGATCTACGTACCATTTTCCTCTGATGTCGCAAGTATAATATCTGCCTTAACCTGTTGAAATGTGTTTTTTGTGTTCCTGCCGGCCGTCTCTTAGGCTTCATCATGTCTAAAGATGGTATCACTCTTGACCCTTTGAAAGTTCAAGCCATTCTTGAACTTCCCATCCCACGTACACTCCGCCAACTCCAAAGTCTCCAAGGAAAAGCTAATTTTCTTCGACGATTCGTCCCTGAATATGCCACCACTACACATGGGTTCCTTAGACTCCTCTAATCTTCTATCCCTTTCGTTTGGGATTCCTATGCTCACGAGTCTTTCGACGCCCTCAAGCAGGCTCTCACATCTGCTCCCTTGATCCGCCCTCCCGAATTTGATCGGGACTTCATCCTGTATATCTCCGCGTCCACCTATTCGGTCGCGGGAGTCCTCATCCAGGAAGATGACAATGGTATCGAGCATGTGATCTATTACGTCAGTAAGAACCTTGTAGGACCCCTTGTTTCCTACTCACTCGAAGAAAAATTAGCGCTAGCTGTCGTGTTCTCAGTCCAAAAACTTCGTCATTATATCCTCATGCGCTCCACCAAGGTTGTGACTAATTCCAACCCCTTGGCTTTCCTATTGAGTCGTCGTATCCTCACTGGGAAATACGCCCGTTGGGTCGTTATTCTCCAAGAATTCGACCTCCAATTCGTCACACCAAAGAGTAAGAAAGGCTTAGCCCTCGCTGAGCTCATTTCTGAATTACCTACTGGAGCACCAGATACCCCAGTTAATGATGACTTTCCTGATGAACACTTATTTTCCATTACTGCCGACGACCCGTGGTATGGCGACATTCTTACTTACTTGCGAACCCAAAAGTTTGCCCTTCACCTTGATCGTGAGGCTCGCCGACGCATCCGACACCAAGCCCCCCGATACCTCCTTATCGGCGACGACCTCTATCGTCGTGGGGTTGACACCGTCCTTCGTCGTTGCCTCACACACGCTGAAGCTGAACAAGTCCTTAATGCCTACCATAGCGGCACTTGCGGTGGCCACCTCTCCGGTCTCGCTACTGCCCAGAAAGTCATGCGCGCTGGGTATTTTTGGCCTTCTCTCTTTACTGATTGCATTGAGGCAGTCAAACATTGTCCCAATTGCCAACATTTCGCCCCTAAGGCGCGAGCTCCACCAGCTCCCCTCCATCCGGTCGTCTCAATCGGCCCCTTCTATAAATGGGCCATCGACTTTATGGAGTGTCACCCACCATCCGCTGGTAGTCGACTATTTCACCAAATGGGCCGAGGCCATGCCAACGTTCAACAACACGACAGCTACCGCGGCCCTCTTTTTCTTTAATCATGTTATCGCTCGATTCGGGGTTCCCAAACAACTGGTCTCCGACCATGGCAAACATTTTGAAGATGAGATATGGCGTGAGCTATCCTCACTGTTAGGTTTTGAGCACCAATATTCCTCCTCCTATTACCCCCAAGGTAATGGCCAAGTTGAAGCAGTCAACAAAATCCTCAAAACTATGCTTCAATGAACGGTGAATAAGCACAAAACCAACTGGCATCTCATGCTCTTCCCTGCCTTGTGGGCCTATCGAACTTCTGTTAAAACCGCCACCGGGTTTACTCCTTTCCACCTCGTTTTTGGAGAGGAGGCAGTCTTACCGATCGAGTGTGAAATTCCTTCTCTACATCTAGCCGTTGAACTTCTCCCTGACACCCAACCTCTAGAACAACGACTTATCATGCTCGAGCGCGCTTCCGAAGACCGTCGTGTTGCCTTACAAACCATGGAAGCGGCCAAAAAGCACACCAAAGCTCAGTATGACTGAAAAGTCCAGCCTCGCACTTTTCACGAAGGCGACCTTGTTCTAGTATATGACCAGGCCCATGATGTCCTTGGTCATGGGAAGTTAGACTCATTATGGCTACGTCCTTACATCATTAGTAAGGACCTCGGTAAGGGGGCATACCTCTTAGAGGATTTCGAAGGCCACCCCCTTCCTAATCCTCGCAATGCACTCTATCTTAAGAAATATTACCCTTAGCATTTTCTTTCTGGAATGCATGTTTTATTTTCTTTTAGATAGCCAGCATTTGTATTTTCATTTTTTTTTGCTACTTCACCCGGACCCATTTTTTCCACGAAGGGCCACTTCACCTACTCTTTAAATCGAATTTCCTCACTTACAACACTTGTATTTGGGGCATCACTTCGCCTCCATACTCGTCCATGTTCGTGTCGATTTTCGTCGTGAGTTCCCACCTTGTACTCATGTCTCCACGGTCCCCCATTTGGGCCTTTCCTGTGTGGCAACACCATCAAGTCGCCCTTGTTTAGAGCATCCAAGTTGAGTCATCATCGCATTTATGGAGTCTATCCCGAGTCCCTTTGTACCTCACTATAGCTCTCCATCCTTCATTGCTTGGTCTCTCTCTTGTGGCGCACATTATGACCTTCAGTCCCACTGTCCCCTATCCCTTCCGATATTGTGTCCGTCGCTGCCATGTCATTCATGCCCTTTATGCTCTAGCAAGGGAAGTCGTCCATTAGCTACTCAGTCCTTTCCATTTCACTATCATCATTAGTGTCAGTCTGTCCGTCGCTCTACTCTTTTCTCTCGTGCCTTAGTTGAGGGTCTCTCATTGTCTCAACTATGGCGGACCTCCTTTTGTCGACATCAGCTCATTTATTCTAGAAGCTAGGTCTAGAGGGCGGTGTAACTTGGTTCCAGCTTTCACTCCTGTTCAGAGCCTCGGATCAGGAAAAGGGATATCTCCTTTCCCTTTGACTTGATTATTTCTCCAGCTCCTTTCAGCATGATCGAGATTCGTATACCTGATGGTCCAGTGATCCAGCAGCAGCTCTTGATGATTCCTGGGTCTGTGTGAGATGTCTCAACCGTCATGAGGGGGTGGCCCTGCAGGTAGCCCCCCACATGCCCGGATGACCTCTTCTTTGCAGCCTTCGATGCAGCTCCAGATATTTGATGATGTTGGCCATAGCCACTTGCAGCGCCTCTTCGCTTTGCATGTATCAGTCAGATTTTGTGAGCCCTTCCCCATTTGCAGGGGGAATTTCGGTTGTATTTGTATCTCATGTACTCAGATATTATTGTACAAGTCCTGGCTGTATCCCAGGCACAACATGTATGTGGGATTCCTCATTGTATTTTTATCTGGCTCATGATTCTGCCAGCTGTATTTTATGGTTCGGTCCCTTGTTTATTGGACACACTATTCTTTTGTACTTTGTCTCGGTGGGCATAGGTATGCCTCCCCCGCCACCTTTAGCACAGGTACCCTCTCATAAAAAGAGACTTGTTGCACCTGCGAGTCTCGTCTCCTCAGGGTCTAGTCCTTCAGCACACTATCTACCACACCGTTCTCTCTCTGACACCTCTTTTGTTGTCTAGTGATTGTGTTCTTACAACGTACTTCGGTCATACGATTTGCTCCTGACACTCGCACGCTGGGGGGCAATCTGTTAAACCATTTTTTGGTCATCTAACTTATTATCATTAGATGGACCCAAGTACACCATGTAAGACTAGTTTTACCCTAAGTAAAACCGCTTTCACTATGTTAAAACAGGAAACCCCAAAAGGAAATATTGAACAAACCCATATTTGTTTGATTTTCCTCATGGAATAATTAATTAAACCATAATTTAATTATTATTCCCAGTCATGTTTAACCCAAAATCAAAGAAATTAATTAGATAAACCTTTATTTATCTTATTATTTTCTAGGAATAATTATTTAAATCTTATTTAGATAATATTCCTTGTTAAATATGACCAAATCACCTACAAATAATTAAATAAATCATTATTTATTTGATTATCTCCCAACCACTTCCTTAAAAAGATAAATAAATCATTTATTTATTTATTTTTGACTAATCAAGGGATTTGACCCAAGTCAAAGACCCTTTCCCTCCAACAAATATAATAAAATATTCCATAAAAGGTGGATCTAGATTTGGTTAACATTATTTTGATCATGCACCCAGATCTAGAATGACCCAATATTTTGTTATAAATAGGAGGGTTTTCCCCATCATTCTTCACCTTTTGTTGCCTATTAGATCACTCTGGATCTATACACTTGGTCTCATTTTTCATCATTTGCTCCCATTGAGCTTCATTTTTGCATTGGGTTTTCTACACCTACTAGAGAGAGAAAGCTTAGATCTGAAGTGCCGAGGACTACAAAGAACCCATCCCATTGAGGAGAGATGGATACACCTTCTTGTTTTCCTCCCAGGTGCCCTGTAATATAAAAATTCTTTCAAAAAATTGTGTTCTTGTCTTGTCTGTTGGATGCATGGAGCAAACCCCTTTATTTTATTGCTTAATGTCTTTCCCTACATAGATCTGGTGTTTTGTAGCTATTTTCTTGTCTAACTAATCACAGATCTGAAGATATTGGCAGCCACTTTTGTTGTTAGGGCTATTAGTTATGCGTAGCTAAAGTGGTCCTTTTTCGTACACTTCGACAAAGGATTCATACTAACACTTTGATCGGTATTTTGTGTTGGATTATGCTGGTATCATAAGACTTAAGGTCTTCATAACTCTAGGCAAAGACATCTTGAAATTCTTTAAACAGACTTATGTACTTTAGCTTTTCAGCTGGGTGTAATGCTTTAGATAATTTGATGAGTTTGGGTTTTTCTTCTGTTCCTATGTTACATTCTTCTATGTCTGGCCTTAAAGGCTCCATTTTGGGTTTTCTAGCTACATCATTTGAGTCGAAAATATCTTCTAATGGGGCTAATCCCTTAGGCAAAAATTTATCTTTAAGGTTTAAAATCTTTGATTCATCATTGGTTATTTCCTCTATTTCTACTGTTTCTAGTTTATCTATTTCTACTCTAGTGAATTTAGTTGGTCCATTCATATCTTTATCATTTACATATATCTCACTATTTATTGTATAATCTATTGTACAATTAATATCTATATTACATTTTTAAATTCTCCCTCAACATTCATAAAATTATAGATTTGTGAGTCTTGTGAAAGGATCTGCCAATATTTCAAATTATTAGGTATTTTTGGCCTATGTCTTACCTCTGCAGTGTACTTATGATTTAGCTGAAAAGGTAACCTGCAAGTTCTGGAAAAAGTGGCCAAAATGCGAGCTTGCATATTCTGCTTTCTTGGAATAACAAAAAAGTTAGTTTCAAGAAAACAATTTATCAAATCTAGAATGGTTTCTCTGTATTGGCTAAGTCTAGGATCAAAAGACACTCTCCTTTGATTTTTTTTATGATTAATTCTAAGTCTCCCATGGTAGAAACTCTTTTGGCTCCAATTTTTCTTACAATTTGTAGCCTTAAGATTAATGCTTCATATTGTTCCATGTTATTAGTGCATTTAAAGTTTAACCCGAAAGCATGTCCTTTTGAATGATCGTTCTATAAGTTATAAATCCATACTCCTGCTCCTGCTCCTAGTCCGTTTACAAAACCATCGAAATCTAAGTGCCACATAGACTCATGAGTTATATTTTCACTGTCAATTTTTTTATGTTTCTATTCACAACAATGATTTTTCCTTTTCTAGTGTCTGAATTGCATAGGATAAAGGAGTCCATATCATATTGCAGAAAATAAATAACATAATTATGTGGTTTTTATGCAATACTGACCATGTATTTCATCAAATTTTCTCTATAAATATTTTTGGGCTAACCAAATACATAAATTGTAGCATATAACATGTCTAACTGTAGTGATCCCTAAATTTTTTCCCCCATGAGCGAGATAATAACATTCCATACTTTGGAGGGATATCAGCAACTACAATATCCATGACAATACTCTTAGCTGGGTATCTGATTAGAGTTACACAGAAGTCTTTTATCACACCAAGAAATTTAACTTTACTATAATTAAAGGAGAAAAGATCTTTGTATGGTCTAGTGATTTCTAGATTCAATGTTTCCATGATTGCCTTAGGAATTAAGTTGCGATGCTCCTGAATCTAACATTACATTGTGTAGGATATTTTCATGAATGTTCAAGCTAATGTAGAATGGAGGGACACCTCCTTGTTGATGTTTTCCATTAACTTCAGGACCAAATAATAACTTTGGTTGGTCATCATTGAGGTTAACAACATCTTCTCCTTCACTTATGTTTAGTGTTTTAGTGATTTGCACTTTGTATAAATAATTTTTCACCAGCTATATTAAAGGAACTTGTATTTTCAATTTGTCTATTTTAGTTTGGATATTAAATGGGATTTGAGTTTTGCCTAACTGAATGATTTCCTCTTTACCAATTGTCATTTTTGTATTTTTATCTTTTTTATCCACAGTTGGTATTTCAGTTTGTGTTTCCACTGTTTTGTTTTCAATTTTCTTGTCTAGGACAGTTTGAGTAGTAGTTGAAGTTTTAGCAATAGTTGATGTTTGAGTATCAATTGATGTTATGTCTAGAATATTTGGACTGGAAGTTTTTCGAGTTTCTCTAGGGAGAATTTGTAGCACTTTGGACACATGAGCTTCTACTATTTTCTGGGTCTTAGTTTGGACTATTTTCTTAGTAGGGGCTTTTATGTTCTTACTTCTAAGGCTATATTGTTTGTGAACTTCATATATTGTAGACTTATAGCCTTGTTTATAGTTAAAGGACTCTCGATATTCTCACTGTAATTTTTGTAACATGTATAATTCTTGTTCTTCTTGGGTAAGAAAAATATTATTTTCATCATATATTCCCATTAAGTTGATCTGGGTGTCCTGGTCCTCTTCATTTTGATGTGAAATCTCAGCATAGTTTCCTTGGAAAGGTGGTCTAATTAATTGATCAGGTGTTGTTTCTCTTGATTTACCAGTATTGGGATTCTTCCTAAAGTTGGGATTTCTGATTTGAGGACCTTGTTGTTGAATATCCCACTGAGGTTTTCTTTCCATGTTTTCTAATATATCCATTATTCTTTCCATCCTCTTGGCTAAACTATCTATTTTAATGTCCGATGTGGATGGTTCATCCTTAATGGTAACTCTTCTTTCATTTCTCATCCTAGCTCTTTTAGCTAACAGGTTAGCTTCTATACTAACTCATTACTTTTCATCTGTTCTAATGTTTTAGGGTTTCTTTCTCTCAATTGATAGGACATATCAATGTTAAAACCATCTAGAAATTTGATTAGAGCTAAGTCTGGTGGAGGTTTGATATTTGCAATAATTGCATTGTAAATGCTATTAAACCTAGTACAATAATCCTGAACATATTCATTAGGATGTCTTCTAATGTTTTCATATTCAGATAATATTTGTAAAGGGTTTTTATTTCTTTCCCATCTATTAATAAATAATTGATGAGAAGCAGCTAAATTAACAACATTATTGGCAAGTAAAGTTTTAAATCATTTCTTAGCCTCTCATGCTAATGTTTGTGCAAACAATGTCATTTGTACATCAACTTCGTCAATTTCATTTAATTCAAAGTAATAAGTCATTTTATTTACACGTTGTTGAGAATGATATTGACCTGTACCATCAAATTGAAAGATTTTACTCTGTTTATCCTATGGCATGGCATGTAATTGAGCTGGTAAGACCAAAGGGGCATATCTGGCTGCCATGCCTAAGATTCTAGCTTAACTGGGAGGTAAATTAGTGGTTCTTGGTGATGAAATTGAAGTGCTTTAAAATGAAAATGGGATACTAGAAGATGTACTCGAATATGAGGTTGAAGAACTCGAAGATGTACTTGGAACACTAGAATATGTAGTTGGAACACTTGAAGATGGAAATAAAATTCTTGGTTGAAGAGGAAGCTTGGGGATGAATGGTTCTATGCAATGAACCATGGTGGATATAATAGATGATGTGGTACTAAATAAAGTTGTATTTACAGTCTCAAAAGGAATGGTAGAACACCTAGAGGTAGCAGTAGTTAGGGAATCTAATTCAACAGAATGTGTAAAATAGGCTTCATTTATATCCTTAATCAAAGTTGCAGTCAAACTATCAAGTTTATCAAAATTCTCTAGAACCTGTTGATCTAAGTCAAGTTGTATAGCTTCCTTCTTTTCTTCAATGAATTGAATAAAATCGGGATCTATTACACTATCATAGATTGAATTTTTAGATTTGGTTCTAAATAAAGAATTTTCAAATGATAAATCAATTTGAATATCCTGTATACTTAATAATTCTTTAGGGAGTGAATTTGCTTTGATTAATTGAATACTACTTCCTAGAATTTCTACTTTTTTGGTTTTTCTTAAAATTCTGTCAGGGTCATTAACAATTATAGCAACCTATGGATCAGGATGAGCCCTAGTATAGTATGTTCTTTTAGAAGCTATAATTTTAATCTTTCAATGATAATTTTTAACAAGCCTAAAATAAAACTTAAGGTGAAAAGATGAGGAAAAGTGTTTCCTTTAAGATTTATTTAAACTAAGGACCGATTTCCCCAGTATGGTCGCTAGTATGTTACCACTCCAATAATTTCCAAGGGTTGTTCTGTGTGTTTAAAGAAATATTAGAGGTAACTATAAACCAATTTTAATATTAGGATCTAGCCTTCCTAATGCTCAGAGAAGGATATATCTTAATGATTTAACTTTGTTGTTTTAATTGATTTTAGGCTAGTTATGTAAAATTGATTTGGTTTGATTTTCATTTGTTGGTCGAATTACTGATTTAGATGGATAGGTGCCCATCTATTTTCCATTAGGATATGGATTCAATGTATCAAGAAAACAACATGGAAACAAATGATAAAAGTAGTGCTACAGGGCAAGGTAGCTGAGAAAAATTAGATCTTTTAGGCTGAATGGTGAAGTGATTTTCAATCAGGATCAAGGAGCAGTTAAGGATTCCTCAAACCGGATAACGAAGGAAGGTGAAAGAGGTCAATCGGGATGGGAGAGAAATTAAGGATTCTCAGATCCAGATATCAGAAGAAAACATTAAAATGAATAACAGTTCAGAACATAGTGTACTTAAACAAATTCTGCAATAATATTCCTGTTATAACATTTAAATTTGGAAAACATGAAATTTTATGGAATACTTAAGGAAAAAAAATGAACAATTGAAATACGCTTCGCTGAAGTGGCTCAACAAATGAATCCTTTAAATAAATTCCTTTATTATTGTCATGTCTATCAACTTGGAAAACTTACAACAAACCCTCTAGTAGTAGATCAAATAAACTAAAGAAATGTTAAGTAATCCATCCTTAATACTTCGAATTGCTGAAGTATTTATACAAAAAATTAATAAAAAAGTATCCTATAGCTGATTTAGGATTTATTCAAGGAAAATAAAATATCTTCATGCAAGAAGATAGAGACACCTATGTAACTAAATGCAGGTTGTTCCTATTTATTGGTTTTGTTGTTTGTTTCTTTGATATTTTGTTGTTTTTCATGGTAGCTGGCTCTTTCTCGCTAGCTTGTATTTCACGTTTCTTATCATATTTAAACTCTATATTTTATCTGTATTCATCTTTAAAATTTATTTTTTATAGCTTGTGAATTCTTCTTTTACCTTACTGCTTTATCTCTCTGCTTTATTTTCACCTTTAACCTTGTCTCTTTTACCATGTTTTTACTTTTACCTATCACAGTAAATCACACCATTTTTCCCAGGCTTCTGCATCTGTAAGTTTCATCTTTACCATCCTCCTTTAAATCTCATCAGCCTCTATGTATTTTGAAAATGTAGGTTTATTCACAAACAAGTTATTTACCTCATGCTGAAGGAAGAAGAAATTCTCTAAACTCTGAAGGAGCACTTTGCCTGTAGGAACTCCTTTCATTGATGAAATGTTGGAAGCTTTGTTAGCTAATTCCCTGATATTTTTATCATAATATTCATGTCTCATTAATTTATCATTAATAACCAAATATTAGGCAGACCTTTCTGCCTCAAAACATCAAATTTATTCATGAATCTATTCACTGCAAGCTCCATTGTCTGACATTTATCTTCAAGCTGGATCATCAAATTTCTCTTGGAAAGAACCCTATTCACCTCTAAAATGTTCTCTGTTATGTCTGGTATGCCAAGTTCTTCTAATTCCTGTTTTTTTTTTTAATTAAGAAACTTTATAATCTCAGTTGCTTCCTCTTGTTTCTTCCCAAGTTCTTCCTTGACTTTTGGATTGCATCACTTGCTTCCTTTATTAATTCTTTTTTCTCAAATATAAGTTGGATAGAAGGCCAAATATCATTAACGGAGTTAATGATATTGGCCCACAATTGTTGCTTTTCTTGGGCTAGTGGCTCTTTCAGTGTCAGTTCCTTTTCTAGTTTATGAATTCTATTAGTCAATCTATTTGATTTCAGTGTTTTATATTTATACATTACTTGAGCGAATTTATTTTCATATTCTATAATTTTTACTTGTTCTTTAAGTCTATTATTATCAGTAGTTTGGATTGACATGTCTTGCATTTCCTTAATCAATTTACCTGCCTCATTATTAGGATGGGCTGCTACTATTGCTGGTGTAGTAGCTGGTGTTGCTGAAACTTCTGTTGTCACTGGAACTGTTGTAGTAGTTGGGACTAATGTAGCCATTGAAGCTAAGGTTGAAGCTATGGGAATGGCAGTAACAGTAACTACTTCCATGCTGGCCTTTTTTTCTTGCACTAATGTTTCCACTTTATTCTCCATCTCTTTCAGTTGACCTGTCAACTGAATGATGAGATTCATCATTTCATCTTTCTGATTTTCATTCCCCAAAACTTATTCAGTTTTTGGATGCTCTTTTGGAGGTATTTTCAGTTGTTTTTTCAATGAAACTATGTCTGCATTCTTCTTATTGATAAGCTCTTCTACTGCTTTGATGTTCTTTGGATCATATCCAACCTCCATGAAAAATTATTCAAGTGATTTTATTCTATTATTCTTGGCTTGTGAGGAAGCCTTCTCTAGTTTTAACTGTGCTCTGATGTTTTCTATAGAATTTTGTAGTTTTTGGACACTCATAGCTTTGTTGGTGATAGTGGAATAGATCATTTCTCCTATTTTTTTATGAAATTCCATCTAATCTATTGGATGTACATCTTTAGCCAGAACATTAAAGGTTGTTTTCTTGTAGTCTGCTGATGATTTTGCAGCCTACACTGTTGGCTGTAAAAAGGTTATTTGCATCTTCACTAGGAGTTTGTTTCCAATATTGGGCATAAGTCATAGCTTTCAATGCCTTATTCTTCAATCTGATTTCTTTATACTTCTCTATTATATCTTTTTCTTTATCCACTGGTTTGCTTGAGGACGAAACTTCTGCACTATGTTGCTTCTGAATGATCTGAGCATTAGAGGTTGATGGCTAGTGTGTTTCCTTTGAAATAGTTGGAGGTGCATTATCAATGACAATTATACATGTGTCTATGATTTCAATTGTGTCAACTATCTTTTCTTGCTTTATCACTGGATTCGGTTTAGCCTTTTTCCTATACATTAGTTTGAATTTGGTGTTAGTAGTAGTCTATGTTGAATAAGATACTTCCTCCCTTGCTCTCTTTGAGTTCCTATCTTGTGGGGCTGGAGTATGCAGGATGGAAATAGTATCAACCTATTTATCCACCTCTTGCAAAGTATTTTCTAACCACTCTGACTGGTTGGAATACTTTTCAATCTCTGGTTTTTACTCATAGAAAAGAGGATCAATTTAAATTTGACTCATATTTTAATGATGACTCCAAAAGGATCATATTGCCATTTGAAACTATTACTGAACCTAAAATCTTGTAAAAAATTATCTTCTTGTTGACCAACATTCCTATTATTGCAAATGAAAGGACCAAGCAGGTTCTTAATTTTAAACTCAGTTTTCTTCTTTGCTAATAGGAAATTAACTTCGTCTAAGTTTAGGATCTGTCTGATGTATTCTAATGCAAATAACCTCATTGGGAGGTATTTGGGAAGCTTGTATGAGATAAGCTGGCATCCATAAACCCTAATTTCAGTATGGTTTTGGTATAAATACCAATCTCCTATCCTACTTTGTTCTGACAATTGCAACACTTTATTTATCTCTTCATTGACTCTAGGTTGAATGCTACTACTTAGTGTGTTGACAATTGGATAAAAAAATGAATCAATTAAATCTTTGTAGCTAAATTCTCTGGAATCCTTTCTGATCAAGGATGTCCAAAATACTACAAATTTGGGGTTACCCTCTGTGTCCAGTTTTTTGAGGCTTACTGCAAACCTTTCTGATTGGAAAAATAAGAAAAAATGAAACAAAATTGATGAATATATAAACACTCCTTCCTCTGGTAATTTAACAAATTTTTCATGGATGGCATCTGATAGATATTGAGAAAAGTTAAAAGTTGAAGCTGGAGGTTGTCCTAG
Source organism: Pinus albicaulis (assembly GCA_034641835.2). Lineage (NCBI taxonomy): Eukaryota > Viridiplantae > Streptophyta > Pinopsida > Pinales > Pinaceae > Pinus > Pinus albicaulis. The sequence goes on along the minus strand of CM076578.1, from coordinate 958,684,213 downwards.
GTAGAATATGTACAAAAAAACTAAGATAGAAGCATCTACATATTCATCAGTAAAGTACCCTAAAATGCATGATGACATTGTGACAATCTTTCTGGTTCTCTCCGAAAAAATGGAAGATAAGTATGGAGGATTACTCTTTGGGGTTTCTATAGATAGAGGAAGAAAGGTTTGGAATATTTTGAACCTCATGGGAAAGTCCAGCATCAGATATAGTTTAGTGAGGATTTCAATAGATAATGGGGCTTCCTCAGGCTTGGTTTGGATATGTAACATGTGATTTATGGATTTTTCAGTGATGGTGAATAAAATCTCTTGGTTAGGGCTTACTAGAGCTCTTTTATTGGGTAAATAATTGATTTTGCAGAGCCTAATAATCTCTGGGAACTAAAAGGTCTGTGGGAAGATGTACCTAGGTAGGTTTGAGTCCTAGATGTGGATATCATCAGCTTGGCCTATGAATTTATCATGGCTCCAATAGTGGATCTCTAGCAGGTTGAAATCAGTGATTGTATCGATGATTTTGAAATCTTTGTTAGCATGTGGGGTGTGTTCAACATCAAGCATAGGTGGTTGTAGAGAATTACTGGATAAAATTCTCTAGGAGGCCATTGTTTATTCTAATTTATCAATTTATTACTTTTTGTGCTTAAATGATGGCTTCTGGAACTTTAGGATTACCTGAAAAATGAAGCTTTGGTATTTAGAAGGGGTTCTAGTCCGCAACAGACTTTAATGGTCTATAAAGCTTCAACTTCTCAATCGGAAATGTCTGGAAACAATAAGCTTAATTTTTGGTCTGGATTGGCTTTAAAATAGGTTGGAAATGGTTCTTTTGTGCAAAAAAAAAGTTTTTTCATATAAACAACAGTCAGGGAAAAATTGTTTCGGGCAGGTTTTATTACTTTTAACCACACATGGTTAATCATTTTGGCGTGGGGTTGAATTTTCAAACAGTGCCTCGTTTGATTGCATAGTGAAATGGTGGTGTGGAAGTTATCACACGATGAAAGGCGGGTTGGTGGTTTTCAGCAGGGGGATGTGATAAAACATGGGACTCATGCGTGGAAAATGGGATGGGGTGCGAAACCACCCATTTCGCACCCCCCCCCCCCCCCCGCCCCCGCCCCCTCCATGGCTTTAAAAATTGAACTGTGGGGCTCAACATTACTTTAACCATTTAAAACTATGAAAAGTTGGTTATTGCATGTTTTTAATTGAAAAGGGGAGTTAGTAAATGGGAATTTAATTTTTCTAAGGGAAATGGATTTTAAACTATGGAAAGGGATTTTTAGGAAGGGAAAAGAGGTAGAATAAGGGGAAAGGGGTATTTTCAAGGGGAAATGACTTCCTATGGTGGAAATATAATTTTACCAAGGGGAAGGGGATTTAGGGGGATATTCATGATATGAGATGAAACAATTGATGCTTTCCATTACTTGTAAAAGTAATCTGCCTACCCTTCATTTACCTTAACATTTTTTCTTCATTTATTGGGTGCATTTGAGCTTGCTGACCCTTTTATTTTTCTTTTAATAAGCAAACTAACCGAATTATAACCTTGTAACTTCCAATGGCTCAGATTAAACTGATGAGCTCATTTTTATTCTCTACCTAACTACTGATCATCCCAGATTAAATGGTTTGGATAGATCTTTATTCACTAACTATCATTACATGAAATTTAAAAGCATGAATGAATCAAGATTAAATTGTTTGATCATCATGAATGTGGAATTTTTTGACAAGCTGGGGACAATTTTTATTTGCAAAGTAAAGGAAAAGTAGTGGCATTTGAATGTGAAACACTTTTAGGATCTATTTTATCTCTTTTTGTGGGGTTCATACTTTATATTATTTTTTGATCTTCTTTCTTTTGGTCCTTTCATTTTTCTTTTAAGACATACCCTCTTTTCATTTTTTAATATGGGAAAACATTTCCAGAAAGCAAAGTATGTAAAATATTACAAGAATTTAACATAGTCAATTCAAAATTATGATTCCTATTATTATAGGACCCTAACAGTGTTCAAAGAATACGTCCATAATTTTTTAGAAGTATACTTTGATGACTGGAATATATTTGTATTATTGAAGAAGCATGTGTCGAGTCTACGTCTAATGTTGGATACTTTCCAGAAGTATCAGATTTCGCTCAATCTCAAAAAGTGTATATTCTACGTCCCATTCGGGATCCCACTAGTTCATATTGCATATCAGAAAGGATTGATGGTGGATCCCGCAAAGATCATTGTTATTGTTAACCTGGAATTTCCTGTAAATGTGAAACAACTGTGCTCAATTTTGGGGCATACAGGGTATTACAGAAGTTCATTGAGGCTACGCATTGATCACTGCTCCTATGGAGAAGTTTATAAAGAAGAATGCCATATTTTTCTGGGACACGGACTGCTAGAAGAGCTTTTAATTTCTTAAAGAGAAGATGGTCACTACAAAAATATTGGTCTTTCCAGACTGGATGAAGGTATTCCATGTACATGTTGATGCCTCCTACATCATTCTTGGAGATCATATTTTAGCACAGCCAAGAGCCAGGGATATTTACCACCCTATTTCATGTTCATGTAGGAAATTTTCAAGTGTGGAGCGTAGCCACTCAACCATAGAGAGGGGAGGATTAGCTATGGTGTACGCGATGCAGCAATTATGCCACTATCTATTAGGAGGTCACTCTAAGATGTTTACTAACTACTCTAATCTAAAGTACCTAGTCTACAAGCCTTTGTTGGTGGGGAATATCTACAGATGGTTGCTGTTATTTCAGGAGTATGGCTTTGAAGTAATTGTGAAACTTGGGAGACTAAATTTTGGGCTAGACCATCTGTCGCACATCGAAAGTGGAGAAGAACCAACTAGTTTGGAGGATGACTTACAAGAAGCACAACTATTTTCCATTAAAGTAGTTGATGATTGTTTTTCATATATTAGTTATTTTATGACTACTAGAAGTGCACCCTTGGAATATACGCTGGAAAAGAGGAAAAATCTAGTTTCATGCACAAATGAATTTACTCTAATTGTTGGTCAGATGTACAAAGTGGGTGCAGATGAAGTCCTAAGAAGGCATGTGTTGGAATTCTAGAGACGAGATATATTATTTGGGGCTCATGGAGTAGTTGGAGGAGGTCACTACGCAGAGAAAGAAACTGTGTAGAAGATTTTACAAGCTGGTTTATGGTGGCCCATAGGGCACAGTGAAGCACATGAGTATTGTCGCACTTGTGATGTATGCCAAAGGACGAGGAAAACGTCATGCAAGGATGAGATGCCCTTGCACCCACAAATGGCTTTGCAAGCTTTTGAAAAAAGTGCCATTGATTTTTTCGGACCCATCAATCGTCCAAGAAAGAAGACAGGTGCACGATATATAATCACTACGACAAACTATGTGACCAGATGGGCCGAGGCTAAGCTTGTGAAGGATTGTAGTGCATACATAGTTTCACACTTCATTTTTGAGAATATCTTGACTCGGTTTGCATTCCCTAATATTTTGATGAGTTATTGGGGTACATAATTTTTGAATGAAGCTATTGAAGCTCTAATGGAAGAATTCAATATTCATCGTCAAAAAAGTACTCCGTACCACCCACAGGTGAATGGTGCGATGGAAGCTTTTAATAATATATTAGAGACCATGCTCACTAAGTATTGAAATGATAATCAAAAGGATTGGGACGTGCGCATACCTATGGTCCTTTGGGAATACAGAACCACATGCAAGAATCTGGTAGGAAAGACACCATTCTGAGTGGTGTATGGGCAGGAAGTTGTTATGCCTATGGAGTATATTGTCCAATTTTATGCATTGCAAAATCCACTAATATGGTGAAGCTGAATATTATGGAAGAACGATTTTCACAGTTGGTCGCGCTGGAAGAAGATCGGTTCATTGCAGGTTTCCATCAGCAGGTTTAAAAGCACGTGAAAAGTCTTGGCATGATAGGCACATTAGATAGAAGGCATTTAAAGAAGAGGATCTGGTTTTTTTGTATGACAACAAGTTTGCATCCCACATGTTATCTCTCTATAATTTATAATATTGGCAAGACTAAATTATAAAGAACAACATCAAAACCACTTGGAGCCTAGGATCTAGCCCTCCTAGACTCAAAGAGGGATCTCTCTATATGATTTAGATTTGTTTTAAGATTTATGATATTAGGCTGGTTAAATTAAATGTGAGAGTTGATTTTGATAGATTTTTGTTTTTTTTGGATTTAGGGGATTTATTTAAACTTTTTCCATTAAGATATGGTGTCAACACAGGCTGGGTGTGTGCATCAATTTCTAGAGCAAATGCAAGGCAAGCTAGCTGTATATACTAGTGTTTTATAACATAGTGAAATGGAGAAATGGGGAAAAATGATTTCAGTAGTGACTTAAGATAAATTAAGAATTATTAAACCATACATCCAAAGAAAACATTAAAATTATAAAAACAATTAGAATTAAGGTGCTCTGGGAAGAAAATATTAATATAAATTTGTTGTTTTACAATTAGAATTTTAAATGACACATCTGAAGAGATTACAATGGAAAACATTAAACATGATAAAGGAAAAACATCACCATGATAACACAACACATGAATATTGCAAATTGTTAGTTTTAATGATGCTCCATCTCAAAAATTACAAATACTCCAATAAAAAGTGCTTACAATCTAGGGTCCAACCCCTAATACTAAATAAAATGATATATTTAAACTACTTACTACTGATTTCCATATCAAAAGAGGCATTTTTTTCATTTATTACAAAATAACTGAATTTTTACAATTGTGGCCAATGTATGGACACATTGTAACATATTTTTGACAGATGTCTAAAGTCTCCAGAAACCATTTTTGAGCTCTAAAGTGATCTGATGTGCTAGAAATTTCGATGTTGTTGCGTTGTAATGATACACCGAATCTGCTGATGTGGTTAATTAGTTGAGCTGGTTGTTCTGTCATCATGTTGAGTTGTCCTTATTCTTGTAAGTCCCATAATTTCTCCCAATCTTCTGGACTGGGAATCTTGATCCTGATCAATATTCTTTATATCTCATCAGTTTCTATATATTTCATAAACATTGGCATCACCTGAAATATGTGCTTGATTTCATGTTGTATGAAGATATCATAACTGATAACTTTATAAAAAAACCCTCTTTGTCATTATGTTCTTCACATTTGCATGTTTGGATGAATCCTTTGAGATATCAGTGAGCTTCTTCACATAATCTGGCTTTGCCATAATTCTGTCATTAATCACAAAAAATTAAGGAAATACTTTCTTGTCTATAGGTTCCATCCTGTTGAAAAAAATTCTTACTCCAATCTGAAGCTGATTACATTCCTCTTCAACCTATGAAACTAAATTCTTCTTGTTCAACACCTTTTTAACTTCAAGTATAGTTGTTTTCCTATCTTCTACTCCCAGGGGTTCCAATTCATAACTTCTTTTGGAATTGAAAAATCTATAATGTTATTATCAGTTGCAGGCTTATCCCCTAATTCCTCATTTGATTTTTCTATTGCAATACTTACCAAATGAATTAAATCTCTCTATTCAAAGATGATCTGGATAGATGGCCAAATCTCATTCATTGAGGCAATTATATTCTCTAGATAATTTATTTGACTCTTCCTACCATGTTCCCAATTTAGGACTCGTGAAGGGACTTCTGCAAAATTTCATTTAACTTTTTTTTGATCTGCAGCTTTGTAGCATGTGTTGAATATTTCCTTTTTAACTGATATTGTACGTCACTCACTTGATCTTGCAAATTTTTAATTTATATTGTCTGTAAGGACATGTTTTCCATTTCCTTAGCTAGTTGCTCAATGCCTTCTCCTAGTGTACCTATAGCTGTAGAAGATTTTCAGTGAATGAAAACAAGAGGGACTGATTGCAGTGGAATCATGGACTTGGTTGCTTCTTTTTCGGCTTCCTTCAATGCATCTCTCACTAATTTTTTTTCTCTCTTTTACCATTTTCTCCATCTCATTCTCCATTTTCTTAATCTTCTTAGCTTTTACAATGATCAATTGTATCATTTCTTCTTTATGTATTTCATTTTCTTCTATATCCTTTGTCAAAGGATCTTTTGTTGCTATCATCTTGAGTTGTCTCCTCAAAGCAGCTATATCTGCATTCTTCTTCTTTACCAGTGCTTCTGTCGCTACTAAGTTTGATGGATTGTACCCAATTTGCATCACTAAATCCTCCAAGGATTTAATCTCGGAGTCTTTGTCCATGGAGGAAATATTTTCCATCTTCAAATATGACTTTGTGTTGGATAATGTAACCTGCAACTTCGAAAGACTCATGGATGTGTTGGGGTTCCCATGTTTTGGCCAGGTTGACAAGACCGAAAGATGAGAGAACATAGAACCACTTTCAGACCTTAGTATCTAGCCCTCCTAGGCCCAAAGAGGGATCTCTCTATATTTTTCAAAGGTTTTATATCTTTGAAGCTCAAATGTTAAGGTTTTAGGCTAGTTATAGGCATAGGGTTTGTTGTTTGATTGTTGGTTTGGTTGTTGGGAATCAGGAAAGAAGGACCCAATATAAGACAAAGATGAGCAAAGAGGAAAACTAGACAAAGATAGATAACTCAGGGAACATCAAGGCCATTGGGCAATGGAGTCAAGAAAGGATTTACTTGTGTTCAATGTGCAAGCTTTCAGTTGGGCTAGTCATCTAGAGGATTTGGATCTTAAAGATGATATTTGGAATGGGACATTAAGGACTGAAAATGAAAGGAGGAGAACCATCCAATTCTATCTATAGATCAGGTCAGAGGTCATTTAACTCCAGACCTACTTGGACAAAATCAGAGGCAGTACGAGGGATCTTAGAAAGGCTTAATCAGAATGGAAATATCCTAGTGAGGAAGAGACAGGGTTTTAGACCTCCCAGTGTTCTCAAGTCATCCAATTAAATCCTAACAAGAACATATAAACATAGACTTCATTAATTCATACATCAGAGAGCAGGAAATAACATCCACTACACTGCTTAAATCAATTGAAATTGATATTCAGATACACACATGAGCAGAAAACATAAAGGGTTGGGAGAGCAGCAACATAAGGTACCTATCAAGGGTAAATATCATGCCAAACTTCTGATGCGAGCCAGTAGAAATGGAATGAAATGAAATGAAACACAGAGATAAGAAAACATCACCAGCTGCTTTAGATCAAGATCCAAAGAAACATGTTTGTCATATTAAAAGCAACACCAATCAGGTACATTCGTTGCCCACATCTTGAACATTCAGCCTGAATACATCAAATCTCAGCCTATCTTACAATATTACACAAAGAACTTGTCTCAAGAGGAAAACACTTGCATTTCTCTGATATCTCATCAACAACCTTTACAATAATTTCCTTCTGTGTTTTTACAGCAGAGGATGAACAGAAGATCGACTGAGGGGGTAGGTGAACACTAAACGCTGTATTAAACATCTGAAAGACAGAGGGCCAAGGCCCATTCTGCTTGTATGCTGAGCATTTAATTTCTGTCACCCCTTTTATGAAAGAGTGATCTTCTTCAGATATGATTTTGACATGTTTCGGCTGTGGTACTCCTGGTGCTTTTGAACAAAAATAAAATAAACTACTGAGAAGTTTGTCATATAAATGCTCTGGCGGTTTCAAACTGCTGTTAGGGTGTAAATTTATTCAGGGAAATTGTGCATAATAAAAGCTATATGGGCGCTCTGTACTTGTTGAAGAAAAACATTCTGCTGATGAATAAACCCTAATGTTACCTTTTACTTGCGCTCAGGATCCTCTGATCGATCCTCGGGGTCTTCAAACTGATGCTTTGCCTTCTAAACCACTGATTTAAGGCTCGGGATCTTCTTTAATGCACCTTAATCTGCTTTGCTTTGTACTGAAACGCTTTGCTACTCCATTTTTCTTCTGACAGGTTAGCTCGGGCTTTAAATGATGCTGGAAGGTTTTCAGTGTTGAACTCTGGCCTTCTTTAATGCAAGAACTGTGTTCACCTTCCCGGGTCATTCTTTTTATAAAACCTGCCTCTGTAGATGATCTTCTTTGATTTCACTATCACTGTAACAGGTGTTAGCCATCAGTATTTTTTACATGTTAGTGATGACTATATCTTCAGCTGAGTTTTCTAGAAACTGATTTCCTTATGTCAATATGTCATCCAGAAAACCCTCCCAAAACTTTTTTCGCCTTCCTACCTATTCATTCCACCCCTGGCAACATCAAAAAACCTCATATCACAATCCTATCTAGCTTCAGCCTTATTGACCTTCCCATCAGCCTTAAAGGGCAAATCCACATCTGTTTCAGAAGTCTACCCTATGTTAGGAAGTGGCGTTTAGGACATTTCACCTTTGGCAATCATCAAAAAGCCAAAAAAGTCCCCATCTGCAGCAGACCTACCATGACCGATCCCTTAATTTGCAAATGAAGTTGACAAACAGCCTTAAGTCGCGCCACTCACACCCCCTAGATCTCAGCACTGCATAAAGCCCATTCTCAAGCTGACTAGGAGGTTTTTCACTGTGTTCTATGGTTCTTCAAAAACAAGAAATATGTTTCATCTCATGGAGTAAATGTTTGAGTTTACAGTTAGAGGAACAGCTGCTTCTAAGTGTATTATGAGCCTGAGATGAAGCTGCAAAACAAAGGGCTCTCAATCAAGACCTTACAGCTCTTTTCAGTATGAAAATCACAGGAAAAAGGATTGCCACTGTCTCAGCAAATGGTAAATTTGTCAAGGCTCAGGACCTCCTTCATTACAAGCAGAGGGTTAGGGCGCCTCCTTCATCCATAAGCAGAGGGCGCAGGTCAGAGTTGACTTAGAAGGTTGCAAAAGTCCAGGTTTGCCCTGTCTGAAACAATGAAACAATATCTTCAGGTTTCATGAATGTAATTGCTGACCATAACAGGATTGTAGTGAAAGTATGATAAGCTCAAAGGAAAAGAAGTTTAGCCTAATAAAAGAGATCATCTGAAACTTTCAAGTCAGGTAAATGGTTGAAACTTTAGAAGGCCATTTCATCAGTGAACATCCAAATCATAAGAGGCCTATTTTGGTGCAGCATCATGAAAGAGCTTCCTCCATACATAAGCAGAGAGCCAAAATCATTGCAGACTGTTGAAAAATGGTAAGTCCAAAAGTGCAGAGAAAAGACTCAAAGAAGTTGAAATAAAGAAGGTGTTACTGTCTATGATACTAATGTATTGATCTCCCTCTTCAAAGAAGCTACCTGTCAACAGCTCATCCAGCAGAAAGGAGAAAAAGTTGAACATACTTTATGCCTGGAGTGCCAAAGGAGCAGTGGACTTAAAAAGGGTTAAAGACATTTCATGAGCACCTATCCAGAAATCAAGGAAAATCCCTCTGAGCAAACAAACAAGGCTAAGGTGAAAAGATGCAACTAGAGAAGTAAACAGTGACTAAGGTTGAGTCATAAAAGGCAAAATGACAGGTATGCAATGCTAGGAATAGATAAAATAGACAATTTTGAGCATATGTGTGCCATTAATATCAAAAGAAGATTTTCTCCTTGAGGAAAGGGCCAGGCAGCAAGACATACCATATGTCAAAAGTTCAAAAGGGGCGCCTTTCGAGAAGAGGTGTTTGCAACTTTTCCAACATTTTAGTGCATTATGAAATAGCCATTCTTCACTAGCAAATCACCAAGAGAAGGAGGCAACGAACATAGGTCCAGTCATGAAATGTTGCTACTGACAAAAGGGATTTGAAATGCTGAGCAGAATAGAATAAAGACTGTGTGCCAAAAAGCCTGTTTTCATATTTTACAAGTTTATCTTTTCAAATAAGAAGGCAAACTGGTATATGATCCTATGATTAGGCAGAAAGGAATTTGTTTTTAATTAATTATCATTGTTTATATTACCTGAAGCAGACACAATGGTCACCATCCTAAAGGACAGTTTAAGCACGAATATACAGTACAGCAAAAGCAGATCTGGAAGATTTCCATTGTTTAAAAGGCAACTTTATACAAATACTGTTTTGCATCATTTGAAAAGGGGCAGATATATGTATTCAAAGTGACCGTTTGACATTTTGAACATGTCATAAGAATGAAATGGAGGAATAATAAACCACTTGTGAAATCCAAAAAAGCAACTCGCCGCAGCTCCCAAGCATCACGACAGCTTTTCAAACAGTTTGAGGTCTTCTGCACAGTTTTTAGGGTGGCGCGACGAGCCTGGCAGGTGGCGCGACGAGCCTGGGCTCCAAAATACACAGGGTGTCAACGCAGGCGCGACGAGCCTGTAGGTGCCCGCCCGACAGCACGACAACTCCACCCGGCGTTTTCTCCGGCGCGACGGGTTCTGCTCCAAGGGTTGCCGCGCCTGTTTTGAAAGGTTCCGGTGCACTTCAAATTCCATCCAAAGGATTTCGCCTAAAATTCACGAGGTACTTTGCCCCTTTGCTCGAAAAATCTAAAATTTCAAGTTTAAAAACCCTGTGTTCCGTGGTGTGAAGCTGTAGAAGTTGGAGGCATAGGTATAAAGGTGTAGTTAATATCAAAGTTGTAAAAAAAAGAGGTGCAGATATTTTGTTGGTTATCTCTCAAACTCACAAACCAAGGGTACATTTTCTTAAACCCTGTCTGCGTTGATTTCTACCATAAACTAAGTCTGTTTTCTCCCTGCACTATACTATATCAATCCGAAGCTTTGTTGACAGAGGAATTCTGAAGGAGGAAACAGGTCCTTTTTTCTGAAAAACAGAATGGTTAGTGTTTGAGGTTAATACTGAAAACAGAGGTACAGGTATTTGGTGAACCTTTTAAACTCATAAAACAGAGAGTTTGTTTCCTGAAACCGCTGTTGCATTTACTTTTTCACCTAAACTAAGTCTGCCTGGTCACTACACTACCTTGTCATTCTGAGAGTTGTTGGGCAGAGTTTTCCAAAGGTGAAACATGGTTTTTGGTTGATGATTGACCATTTGTAGATGATTGGGCATTTACTGATGATCAAGTAAACAGCAAGGGCGGAGTTATAAAGGCAGTGATTGACTTCTCAAAGGGTCACAAGCGAAAAGTTCTCCTCTTGACACAGTGGGCTATTTTCACCTAACCACAGAGTCTCTTCTTTTCCCACTGTGTGGTCTCCATAGAAGTTTGTTAACAGGGGCAAAATTCAAGGTAAAAACTTTGAAAAGCAGGGTTATAATTTCGAAGTTTGGTTTCAAAAAAACAAAAATATAAGTGCAAGCAGGCCTCTAATCAAAGGTCACAAAGGGGATTTGTTCAAGACTGTGCCCAAAGAAGTCTACAAAGCAGTTCTTACACATAGTGCCATTGTTAAGAAGGATTCAGAGTCAAAGTGTAACCAAGTTTGAAAGATTGTGGTTAGTAAGTGCAGGAGAGATTATTCAAGGAAAGCCTTGTTGAATCACAAGGTCCATAACTGTCAAAGCAGTTTAGTGGCCTGTCTCAATCCAGGAAAACATTCTTCATATATTGAAGGCAGTGTGACTCTTTCAAGCCTGTTTTTTAATCAGAATGCCTCCAAGGCGAGATCACAAAGGCGGACAACATAAGAGATATGAGCCTATCTCCATAGAAGACATCAATGCTCATCCCTCAGTACTTTTAAATTTCCATGAGGTAGGTTGTCTTGATTTCTTTCAAAGGATAGAGGAAGTCAAGAGTTTCTCACCACTTACACATTTGTGTGCTTTAAGGTTCAAGGACAAACACTTCCAGCTTGCAGATCTTGATTTCAAAATTTCTCCAAGGTATATATCCAAAGCTACCAAGATCCCGTATCATGGTGAAAAATGGTTTAAACAAGCACATCTTGATTTGGAGGACTATAAGCCTTTCATCAAGCCGGAACATAGGGAGACCATCACTGCTACTTTTCCTTTCTCCTATCTTCTTGACAGTTATGCGCCACTGATGAAGGCCATAATGAGATAATTCACTTGTGAAGGGAGGTTTAGCCAAATCTTTGCTTATCATGTTCGCTTGTTGATGCATTTTACCAGGAGCAAGCAATTAAACCTTCCATACTTTTTGTCCAAGAGCATAGAGAAGATGGCAGCTGCTGTCCAAAAGAAAGCTCCACATCGGCAAATCTCTTCTCTCTTTCATCATTCCTTGATCAAAATCATCTTCTTGCACCAGCTGGAGAAGAAAGGGGTTTCATGGGAGTCCTTCATTAGCCATGCCGATTTTGCCACTGTTCCTCCTGCTCATGTGTCTCCGACTCAGCCTATCCATCGCCCAGTGCCTTTATCTAGTAGGCCTACCCCTAAAAAACTCAAGATGATCACTGGGCAGCCAAGTACACAAGGAGAAGGAGAGGGCAGTGAGCCACAAGGAGAAAAGGAGGTTGATGAGCAGCAGCCAGATTTTGAGGGACAGCAGCGGTTGGATATCATTGGACAGCAGCAGCTGGAGGTTGATGAACAGCATCAATTTTAGGAAGAAGAGCAGCAGCTGGAGGTTGATGAACAGCATCAATTTCAGGAAGAAAGGCAGCAGACAGAGGTTGAGGTACAGCAGCAAGTACAGGAAAAGGAACAACAGTGGACAGAGTTTGAAGAGCAGCAGGTTGAGCAAGCAATTGAGACATCTTTTGAGCCACAAGCTGGACAGGATGTTGAGGAAGGACAGCAAGCTGAAGCTGCCGCCTCAATGGTGACCAAAACTGTCCCTAAGAAGGGGAAATTGCCCAAAAGAACACCTCCTAGCTTACCAAGGAGAAAGAGCGCTAGATTGGCCTTCAAAGGCAAAAGTACAGTTGGAGAAAGCGCCAAGCATGGAGGTAAATCAGCTGTCATCCCTATCCCAAGCGATGACAACGACAATGAGGCACGCATCCTTGAAAACCTCCTCATTCACAAAGAAGGGAAAATTGAGGTTTTACAAGAAGATCTCCAAAGGGCAAGGAATTTCAATCAATTCTTGGAGGTTGAGAACAAACAAATGAAATTTCATGCAGCCATTCATGAGGCAAGGGCCATCAAGTACAAAAAGGAGGCGGAAAGGGCGCAAGTGAGAATTGAAGAGCTTATTGGCGAATTTGATGATGAGGAAGAGGAGGACCAGCCTAGGCGAAAGAAGCCTAGAACCATCGGGCTTAGGAGAGCTTTGGAGAAGCAGAAGGCTGAAGAACAAGCTCAATTCGAAGCTTTTCCTCTCACTACCCTCTTTGAGCGGGAAATTGAGGAAAACAAGGAAGCTTGGCTTGAGAGGGCTAACCAGCATTTGGAGACCAAGCTTGAGAAGGCAAACAGGGATTTCGAGCTACAGAGAAAGAGAACACTTCACTTTCAGAAGCTAAACCAATTCGCCCGGCGCAAATTGAAGGTAGCACAAGAAAAATTGAAGAAATTGAAGGAGAGGCGCCTAGCACGGAAGGAAGCAAAACGCACATCAGCCCTCGATATTTTAGCTTCAGCTTCTGAACATGTCTCCATGGACCCTTGAGGGTCATCCATGCCAATTTTGGGCCTGTTTCGAAAACTTTTTGTTTTTTGGCATTTTTGGGGTTTTTGCCAAAAACTCATAAATGCGCCATTTCAGTTTGAAGAGTCGTCAAGGGAGGAGGGTGATACCAATGGATTCCATAAATTCATGAGCAGCTCTCCAGCGATTTTCAGGGCATTTGAAAATCATTCGCCCCCTCAAATTGGCAAAAAACAGCCTCATTTTGCACATTCTGCCCGCCCTATCAGCAGCCTGCTATTTTCTGGGTTTTTACACACAGGTACAGTTTTGAGGGACTTTTAGAGATCAGATTGAGATGATTCCACTTGCATTGGAAAGCAGACCCAGAGAGCTTTCCAACGAGCCATCATGAGCCTCATTTCGACATCAGGAAGCCTTCCATTTGCATCCAGCAAGTCAGAGGACCTTTTTCAGGCATAAATATGAAGTATTTTTGCAATTTTTGAACTCCAAAAATCTGCTTTTCCCAAATGTGCGGTAGGCTATTTTTATCATGGGAAAATCATGTAAAGTCAATATAATTTCCGTTTTTAGCAATTTTTTAGATATTTTATTAGATATTTTGTGCCTTGGGCTTTGCAAAGCCACAAGGGCAAATTTAGATATTTTGACTTGGCCAATGGGATAGCTAGTTGCTCCATGAGGTTTTCCTCCTTCTAGCCTATTTATCCCATACTTCTCATTGTAAATCGGAGGCTGAACTTGAGAGAAGAATTAATGCATTGTTCATATGAGCTTTGAAGAATACACTTGAGTTATGATGTTTGGATTGCCTCTTGGATGCTTTTGAGGAATGTTGAAGGCTTGTTGATGGATTCCTTGACATGGTAGAATGGTATAGTTCTTCTTAATGTTGTTTTGTCTTCTAGTTTTCACTCATATTTCATTTTTCTTGCTGCTATAGATCAGTAAAGATTGATTTTGAGACATGCCCATGGAGGCACCTCAAAATCCCTGAATCTTCATAGTTTGATGTTTTCTTCTCCCTTAGTTATGCTAAAGAATTCTTAGCTGCTCTTTAGTAACCTAAGGTGTTGTTGCTAAGTTTTATTCATCAGTTCCATGTATGTTGAGCAGGATGTATGGTTTGCCCTACCTACCTATCAACTGCCCATATTTCTGTCCATAAAACTTTCTCTTTGACTGATTTGTTGATCATTTTGTTGAACCAAGGAGGCCTAGTTTCGATCTAGCCCTTTGCCTAAAACTATGAAAACTTATTTGCCCAAGTGCCCAATGACTTAGAGACTATGTTTAGGCGTTCCGGCATAGTTCATGAGTTGTTAGTTTGTCTCATGTGTTTTCCCCAAAGTCTGATAGCCTTTTCCCGAAGTTAGAGGGTCATATACCTCTATGTATGGCTTGAATGTTTAATTTCTATGTATTGATTAGCTTATAGTTATTCCTAGCATGATTAATGGCTTGCTATTACATGTTTATGTCTGCTATTAACTAGTTTGCACTTGAAATCCCTTGTCTTTCACCAACTTATTGTTCATTTAATCCATTTTGCCCAGAGATCCCTTCTACTGTGAATCAAATCGGCCCTACAGCAGCTTTACATCATCGCCTCATTAGCTTCCTTGACCTGATTGACCCCATAGCCCAATTTATCTACATCTTGTTATCCAGTTTATGTATTCGATCAGTTTCATCCCTCACAAAACCAAAAAACCAAAAACATACTTCATAACTAGCCTAATATCAGAACATCGCAAGTAAACACACCGACATCTTTTACACTTATAGAGAGAGCCCTCTCTGAGTCCAGGAAGGCTAGGTCCTTGGGCTCCAAAGCTTGGTTTGATGTTACATCGTCATTTGGCTAGCCAATCGGCCAAATCACGGGACCCTAACAACAGGGGCGTGCATCATGGTGGTTTTTTTGCTTCTTTGAAACCCTGCAAAACACAAAAACAGTGAAGAAAAAATGGATGGGGTGGCAGATGATGTGGAGGTGGAGAAAGTTAGTGCAGACAGTGACATGGCAGATAAATGCGGAGGAATAATGGAAATCTGCTCTGGCGGGGGTGGCGGCCTGCAGAGCGAAAAAACGAATGAAAAACATTAAAAAACATGAAAATTGACCGATTACTCATAACGGAATGGGCGAAGGTACGGAGGGTACACATGGAGATGACATGGCGAAACGGGAGACAGTGGAACAGTCAACGACGGAGGAACAAAACTGGACCGTCGATCGCGGTGGGGATGAACGACGGAGGGCGACAGACGGTGGGCCATAGCATGGGTTACCGCGTGTGCAACTCTGGCGAATGATGGCCGTTGGATGAGTGATATGAGATCTGGCGGCTGACATCAATTTCGCTGGGTGACTTGGGCCGAAAGATAACGTGCAGGGAGAAAGCGGTTTTGCCGTCGTACAGAAGACATGCATCGACAGCTGTATGGAATCGCTGGGTGATCAGGGAAAACCACTCGCCGCACATAAGCGGTGCGGAATAAACCGGGTGGTTTGGAATAGCGCGTGTTGGGGTCCACTAGGCGGGGAGGCTCCAGACCGTTAGATTAATTGTGAAATGGATGACGATGGCACGGTGTAGGAAATGAATGGGGAAACACGGGGAGCTACAGATTAAATGGTGGCCATCCGATATGTCAAGATCGATGGTCAAGGACGCGCCCGATGAACAAATACGATGAGCGCCTTTGGGGTTAGCGGGTGGTTCTGGCTCAAATTTTCATGGAGGAATGGGGGGCGGGGCTATGGCCGGAGGGGCTAAGGCCCGATATACAAAGTATATGATTTTTGCACATTTCTAATGGATTTTAGGGCCATCCAAGGCTCACGATAGAGAGGTGAAATGGGGATCTAGGGAAACGAAGGGTGGTAGTGAAATTTAAAGGGGATTTCGAGGGGATTGGCAGGAGAAATGGAGGAAACAAGGAGCCTTTGAAAAAGGGGATTGAAAAGGGAAAAGTGTGAATTCGGCAGGGGACAAGGGGTAATGTAGGCATTTTGAGGAATGAGTTAGCAGAGAGGGTTTATGTTAGGCATAGCACAAAGAGGCTTCAAGGAGGATGGATTTTGAGGGGGAGAGACATTCCTTGAAGGCTCCACAATAATCTAGCCCCCAGCTTGCTTGTCAAGAATTTCATAAGGGGGCATACAGGATGTACTAGTAAAGTGGAAGAGATCATTTCTACTATCTGCTTATAAATCTCCATTTGTTATATTCGACGAATATGCTTTAGATAAAATTCAAAAGAGGTATTCTTGTAGTCTGTTGTAGTTCTGGGCTGAGGGATTTGTGCTTCTAAGAATTCCATCGTCATTCTTCCCTTTTCAAAGTCAAATCTAAAAGAATCCTGCTTTTGAAGCTGCTTGTTTGTTTCCAAAACTGATTATATGTATCGATATTAAGAATCTCATTTCTTCTTTTGATTTATTTAAATGTATAATATATATCATCCTACTTTTGGCCTATAGTGGTTGTATATTTTGGAGTCTACACATTCTGTTGTTGGACAAGAACAGTGGAAGAAGATGTTGAGAAAATTGTATGACCACCTGCTCGAGAGGATCTTCGTGAATATCTTATTGTGATAATAGTTTGTTGATATTTCTCACTGCCCTGGTCAATGTCCATATGGAATTTCGCGCTTTTCATGTAGTTCATTTTGAACTCCTTGGTGGATGCATCAATATCCATGTCTGTTTGGTCATCCCTTATCCTTTTTCTTCCTGTTTCCTTCTTTGGTTCCTTTCATTATTTATCTTTTGTTCCTACAAATTTCCTTTCCTATAGATTTGGTGTCTGTATTCCTAAAGTGGAAATGACCTTCTCTTCTGCCTCTTGGAGTGTGTTTGCTATCCATTCTTCTTGTTTTATGTACTTTTCTATCTCTAATATGTGGGTATGAATGTATGGTGTGGATTTATTCTCCACCCTCTTCTTAGAAATGATTCCCATGGGATCATATGACCAAGTGAAGCTATGAGTGAAATTAATCTCCTTCAATATTCTATCTTCCTCTTCCCCTGTAGCTCTTTTGTTTCTAATGGACCAATCTGTGATTTTATCCTTAGTTGGGGCTTATTTTTTGCAGAGACAAGATGCACTTCATCTACATTTATCATTTGTCTCATGTATTCAAGTGAAAATATTCTCATGGAGAGGTACTTGGGCAGTTTGTATAGGGCCAATTCAATACCATAAAATTTGATCTCTGTGTAGTTTTGGTAGACATACCAATCTGTTTTTCTGATCTGCTCTGTCAACTACATGACCTTCTTGATTTTCTGACTAATCCTTGGCTCTGTGGAAATGCTGAGTGCACTGATTTCTAGATGTGTAAATAAGTCCACAAAGCTCTTGTAGGAGTATTTCATCTTCTCCTTCAGTAATAAATTAGTCCAAAAAATCACTTATTGGGGTTGATAAACATCATTCAGCTTCATCATGTCGAACTGAAACCTGCTGGATTGAAAATAGACAAACATGTACCCCAACACAGAGGTGTATTTGAAAACTTCTTCTGTCTGAAACTTCAGGAATTGTTCATGAATAGCATCAGCAAGAAATTGGGCATAATTAAACATGACTGTGGTCTTGGAATATAAGGAAAGAATAGACAAGAAAACAATCATGGCTTCATCTACCCATTGATCATTCTGATACCCTAATAAATAAGACAAAACAGTGACAATGTGATGGTTCCTATCAAGAAAAATAGATGAAGGATAGGGTGGATTCTTGGTAGGCATTAGGGCATTGGTGTCCATGAAAAGCTCTAATTTTTTGGCCCTGCTAGCAAAGTCTAGATTCTGATATAATTCTCTAAGGGCATCATGAGAAAAATGAATGTCGTTCTTAACAATGGGGGCTTTCATCATGTTTTGAATATATTGGGCATCAACAGAAAACAATATTTATCTTGTTGGATATACTATGGCTCTCTGGTTAATATCATAATAAGACTAAAATTTTATGATGAGCTCTAGGAAACTCTGGGTTTTAGGAAAGATGTAAAAAAGAAATTTGGTCTCCCAAAGGCCTATGTCATCAAATTATTGAAGGAATTTATTCTCAAGCTAGCAGTAGGCATCGAATAAATCAAAGTTTGACTCTATATCATGGAATTTATAATATTTTTCTTCCAGGGCTATATGATCTACGTCTACTTGAGGGTATAACATAGGGTTGAAAGGCTCTTGGTATTTCTTAGGAGGCATGATTTTTCTTCTACAACTTATTTCTCTCTGTGCAATGAATAATGGGATGAAAGAATAAGGGAACAGAGAAAGGGATTTGTTATAGATCAGTACTAGGGAAGGGATATAATTGAAAGGGAAATGTGAACAGAGCTAAACAATTGAAAAAGAACCATAAACGGAGTTGCTGAGAGCTGATAAATTTTCGTTGACGAACAACGAATTCTCTTCAATAATAGTTCTATGTGATTTCTCTGCAAATTTAGTACTAGTAATTTTAGAATAAGATTAGAAAAGTAAACTCTTCTTCGGGCATGAATTCGATATTTAACTGTGATTGGTGGACCATTGAGTTGGTGCGGGTCCGTTGGATAACGAACTGACCATTTATGGTACAATGGGATGCTGGCGAGAATAGATGTGACAGGGCGGAGTGGATAGGCCACAAAGTACGTGGCGCAATGGCATTAACAATGGTCAAAAGGTGTGGCAGTTTGGTTAGCGGCAAAACCACTTTTCCGAGGGGGTTGATCGTGATGATCGGTATCAGAGGGGGGGGGGCGTGTGAATTAATCTGGAAGTGACATGTTTCAGTTTCAGCGGTACTGGATACCTCCCATTTCGGACACCCCCCCTCGAGCATAATGTTCTGAGGTCGTAGATAAGGGTGCGAAAGGCATTGAGGACCATTATATGTGGAGTGATGTGCGGGTATGACGAAGAGATGGGGGTTAATTAACATGGATGGGACGTGCGATGTGACGGTGGGGTCATGAAATGGTTGATGTCGAGGTAGTGTAGAACTTTAGGATAAAATGAAAATGTGAATGTTTGGGGGTTAGGATTAAATGGAATAACAGTATTTTTGGTACTTTGGGTATAATTAAAATATAAAGTATGCCCAAATAATTTTGGAATATAATTCAATTTCCAAAATTTTGTGTGAAAACACCCTCTATTTTGATTTTTTTCTTCCACTATAGGAAACATGAAATTTTGATGTTGTACCTTGTAGGATAGATTTCATATTTTCCTTCCATTCTTCCTCCTCAACATCTCTACCTACCCCAACTACTCATCTGACATTTTATCTTACTTTTTCAGGGAGCATTTGGACTAGAAAACCATTAAATCATTTTTTTTTCAATTTATAACCTAACACATATCCTTATTTCTACCATTGACACAATTTAGACTGTTCATCCAATTTCACTTTCTACCTAGATACTGATATGCCAAGATTAAATAGTTTGGCAAATATTTATTTTCTAACCTATCAACATAAATTGAAAAATTTCCAATCATTATTAAACTGTATGATTGAACAAACCTATCTAATGAGTAGTGGCATTTGAACTTGCAACAGTTTTAGTATTATTTATTTTTGGGGATTTTCATTCTTTTTTCCTTTTTTCTTTTTATACCCTCTATTTCTTTTCTCTTTTCATATTTTTTTTTGTTGGAAATCATTTGAATATTGAAAAAAATTTCACTATGAAATTGCAGAGAAAATAAAACATCCAATCACCTTGAGATCCTATGGTTTATTGGATACTAACAGTGGCTCCAACTGGGGATGGCACTTCTCCAAATGAAGTGTCAAGAACCAAATACTAGTAGCCTTAAATTCTCCATTTTCTGCAACATCTTCAACTGATTTATTTTTTGTTTTTATATCTGATCATCAAACTAGGCTTAGGGCCTTCACTTCGGGCTTCAACCTTGTCCAATGAATTATTGAAAACTATAAGACTGTGAAATTTACAATGATGAAAATTCAATCTGATTTTAGAAGAAATAATGTTTCAGCATCCTGCCAGTGACACAACCTCCATATACTTCTATACCATCCAAATATTTAAGAAATTAATTATTTTTTCCCCTGAAAGAATCAATAATGTATGGACCTTGCCAAATACTATCAAAATTTCCATGTTTTCCTTTATCTTCTCTTCTGGAATCCCATTTCAAAACTTTGTCTCCTAAATTGAAATCATAGGCCTATGTTTTTTTGTCAAAATATTTTTTATATTCTCTTCAAATATTTGAGTTATGTTATAAAATTCCTCTTTGTATTGCTACAATTGTATGGTTTCATTGATCCTTCTCTGAATTTCATTCGGTTCAGCTTGAATTTGCTAAATTATATTCACAATTGGAACTCCTAAGGAAGAAGGAAACATTGCATCCACTCCATAGACCAATTGGTATGGAGACATGCTAATTGACTTTTTTGTAGTAAGTCTATCAACCCAAAGAGCATTGATCAACTTATTGTGCCATGACTTCTTATTATCCTCGAAAATCATTTTAATGATGTTCACTAGGCTTTTGTTTGAAGATTCAGCTAGTCCATTACCTTGAGGGTAATAGGTTGTTGAATGCCCCAAAGTTATATGATACCTGTTACAGAAATCAACCATCTTTTTGGATTTAAAAGCTGCGACATTATCTATAATGATTTTTCTTGGAAAACCAAATATAGAAAGGATGTTGGCTTCTAGGAATTTTATTATGACACAATGGCATTTCTAGAAGGAGTAGCCTCTATCCATTTGGTTAATAATCTGTAGTTGTGAGGATCCATTTATGCTGGACAGAGGATGGGGGATGAATTTCTCCAATGAAGTCTAATCCCCATTGTTGGAAAGGGCTCCCTACAAAAATAGGTTTCAAGGGAAGGGTAATAGCTTTCTCTTTCCTTCAAAGATTTGACATTTATGAAAAATAGTGATGATCTTATGGACATCAGGAAAAAGTGTGGGACAATAAAAACCATCTCTCATGAACTTGTTAACAGTGGTTTTCCAATAGAGATGGCCACCATAGTCACCTCCATGGAACTCTTGCATAACTCTATCAACATCATCCTTCAAAATACTTCCAATATCTTTCCAATACAAAACATTCTCCAAAATGTAGAATTTAACAGCTTTAAGTTTTAGAAATATAACCTTTATTTTAGACAAACTAGGAGGAGCATTCAAATTTGACAGTACATACAAAATAACATCATACGAGGGATAATTCAAGAATTCTTCATCAATCGGTGGAGTCATCATTTTCTCTTGGTCATATAATGAATGTACCATGTTGATGTCTAGTCCATGAAAGTTAGATTCTACAATCAATTTAGCTAGTCATTGGCCTTTAATTAACTTGGTAGGCTTGATTTCCAAATCATATTCTAAGATCACTGCAATCCATTTTCCTCTTTTTCCATCAGGACCATTATGTGTTAATATGTCTTTGACAACTTCATTTGGAACATAAGCAATGATATGTGAATGTATAATTTAGACTCTAAAATATTTCAATTCTTTAACCAAAGAAAAAACTTGTTTTTCCATGATATTATATTACAATGATGCATCTCCTAATGCTTTGCTGAAAGAGGCTATTGGTTTCTCATGTCCTTCACTATTTTTCTGCAATAAAACAGTAGCAATAGTATGTTCAGAAGAAAAAGAAAAAATCATGAAATCTTTAGTAAAATCTGGGCTGATTAGGAATGGGGCTTTTGTCAATGCTAGCTTGACTAAATCAAAATATTGTTTTTCTTCCATGGTCCATTTAATTTCCGAGTCTTTCTTGAGCATATTGGTAATGTTCCTCAAAATTTCTGCTAGGTTTGGTATAAATCTCCTAAAAAAGTTGATATTACAAATGAATGATTGGAGTTATTTAAGATTTATAGGATGACTGCTTTCTAGTATTCCTTCAATTCTGCTAGGGTCAATTCTAATTCCATCTTGAGAAATAAAATGCCTTAACAGTTTTGCTTCTTCTGGTCCAAATAATGTTTTCTTAGGATTCAGGGAAATTCGAAATGTTCTGCATTTTTCTAAAACTCTTCTCAATTGTTCTAAATGTTATTCATTAGTTTTAGAATACAAAATGATGTCATCCAAATAAATTACAATAAATTGGCCAGTTTCATCAGTAAATACAATGTCCATGGCCCTTTGAGAGGTAGCTCCAGCATTCATTAATCGAAAGGGCATTTTCACATACATGAAAGTCCCCCAAGGATTTGTAAAAGTTGTCTTATCTTGATCATCAAGGTGCAGTAAAACTTGATTATAACCATAAAAAACATCTAACAAAGATATTCTACTAGAACCTACTACCCTTTGAAATATGTGGTCCATTTTTGGTAAAGGGTAATTATCCTTAAGAGATACTTTGTTAATATTTCTAAAATCAATATAGAGTCTAATTTCACATTTTTTTTTCTAGTTGGCACAATATTGGACACCCATTTGGAATATTTGAGTGGTACTATGTTTTTTGATTCATACATATTTTAAATTTATTTCTCAACAAAAGGCATCAAAACAGGATTTATTCTATGCAATTTCTATTTGAAAGGTTTTTAATTTTCTTTAATTGGAATCTTATGTTGTATGATGCTTGTATCATAAGATTTCAAATCCTCATAGCTCCATGCACACACATCAATGAATTCTTTGAACATGGCTATATATCTTATTTTTTTAATGATAGGTAGTGATTTTGACAGTTTGATGAATTTGGGGCTCTGTTCAGTGCCTATATTACATTCTTCAATAATTTTTTGTAATATTCCCAATCTATACTGCTCAACAAAACAGGCCTGAAAAACACATTTTTCAGGGATATGTGCTTCAGCAACCAGGACCAACCCTTGGATCCCTTAGATTAGAGTATCTAAAACCGAAATCCAATAGGAGGCTCAAAATAAATCACTCTAGGTGGGTTAAACAAGTCTCCCATGCCTACTTGCCTTTAGAAAATTTCCCAATGAAGGGCTACAGCAGTATAAAAACACAACACTGGAGTAGCAGCAGGATAATAACCCTGATATTTGTTTAAAAAAACCTCAGAAATTTTTTTATATACAGCATCAAGAAGTAATATTAATTCTATTGACAAAGGATCAGGACAAGCGGTGATTTAGGCCCTAAAACGAGTGTATTCAACAATTTGCGTAAAAATAAGGAAACTTGCGGTAGGTTATTTTATCTTAGGCCGTGAGGGACTCCCATATAAAATTTTAGGTCAAACAAATGATCCTAGGTATATTAAATAGTTCCTCCAATCCTGACTAGGCTTAAAACCCTTGATTCCCCATGACTTAAAGTATGCAGAATTGTACTGAAGCATGGATAGTGTCATTTCTAAATGATTAGATGAAATGAGTTTAGAACATAATGAAATTAGATCTAGGTAAATACTTATGCATTTGAAAGATAAAAACATAGATTTTACATGGATAAACCCTCAAGATTGAGGTGTTGCAACACTGGAAATTGCCAAGAAAGATAGACAACGTAGTTTTCTAAAGAATGAAGCACTTCTATATTATATATTAGATCTATAACATATATATGCATGAAAATACAGATCTATTACAGATCTGGAAGCCAAAGAAGCTGTTTATTACACTCCCCTTGGGGATTTCAGCAATACATGAAAGTATAGAAGTAGATCTGAGTTTTACTGTAGCAGATCTGCAGAATGTTCAGGAAACCTAAAGTATATAATTTAGTGAATGAATCAGATCTAAAACATACATGGATTGGTTGGCCAATCGATGGATCACCATAGTGCAAGGAGAGCTCATTTACACTAGAGATCTTGTCTCCAAAACAATGCCAAAACCATTGAAACACTGCTCCACAAGATTTATGCAAATCAGGGAGAGAAACTGCGTAGTTGGTGATAATATACACTTTGGCTTGATGCCAAGATCTGAAACTGAAGCTCAAGCAGCATATGCACTCTTCCAGGAGGTTAAATGACACACTCACTAAGAAGAGCCAACAATACAAGCTAGATCTAAGCAGATATAGTATCCACTTGCTGCAGCTCACTTAGACAATGAAACCCTCACTGGATTTATGTTGCCAAAGAGAGATGGAGCTTGGCCATATTCCAGATAGTGGAAAGAGACATAGAGACCTCCAAGATCTACTCAATGGAATGATGGAGAAGCCCTAAGCAGGAGATCCTCACTAGTCTCTTGGTGAAAAGCCTAGAGAACTAGAATTTGTCTAAGCAAACATAATTCTCCAAAATCATAATACATTCAACAACCCTTCTCTCTTTGAGTCTTCTCCTTCCTTTTATAAGATGAGGATGTGCAAAACCATAAACCACCTTGAATCACTTAACCCCTTTCACATGAGGTCCTCCTTCTAGAATTGTGCTGTGCCTCTAGATGGTTCAATGAATCTAGATAGAACTGAGATTTTTTCCTATTGACCTAGTCAATTGTCTCAATCCTGTTTCACACACAAGTGGATTTTATTACAATGGCCTATATTTATCCTTTTTCACATTGGGAATGTATTTATTCTTTGATCTAAGGAGTTTTACATGTCCTCCATTAGTCATTTATTCATAAACATGAAAATAAAAGTAAAACAAGGAAAAATTGAATATTCCTATTAGCTTGGGCTAATTTGGGAATATTACAGTCCTTCCTTCCCAAATGTTTCTTGTCCTTAAGAAACTGCAAGGATATAACTGAAGGATGTCCCCTCCCCTTACTGTAGCATCCACATATGATGATCTCCTCCAAATAATGAGATGCAGTGTCAACAATGAATCTCCATATTTCCTCTCCCAAGCACGCAAGTTAGCTGAATAGCTATCATCATGAACAAGTAGAGCACTCAAGAAGGCAATAAGGTGCTGCCTAGAGGTTCCCTTGAGGCATGGGATCTGAAATGTATTGGGAAACAACATTCCCATGTGGATCCTCCATCCCAATGAAATCATCCACACAAAATGAGTCACCTCTCGACATGGCAACTCCTGAAAATGTTCCTCCACCTTGAGCTCCCGCAAAATAGGTGGGATGAAAATCTACACATGGTAGACAAGATAGCCTACCCCATATTGTTCTCCTCTCCACATAAGATAAGTGTAGAGTGAAAACAGATCTTGGGCTGCAAGGGTATTTCCCTCAAGTGGGATCATGAAGATTAGTTAAGCAAAGATCCTCCCTCTAACACTGTAAAACCAGTTAGCCCAAAATGTTTCATATGTGATGGATAGAAGATTATCATCATAAGGTATCCCATCACACACATGGCTCACCTCCAAGAGAAACAAGTGTTTGGTTATGGTGGCCACAACTCTTCCCATGTTCCCATTAGAACATGTACTGCAGAAAATGTGGGAACCTATTTCCCAAAAGGACACACCCAAACCATGTGCCTCACTCAACATCATGTCTCCCATCAAGAAAAAAGCAATATCATCCATTGAAAATGTGATTATCACCATCATCAAGGAAATACTGAAGGTCCTATGTGATGCAAGAGAGTACCAACAATTCCAAAGTCTTCAAAACGCAGTTTTACAATCTGCTGCTTCAGAAGAATGCATGGTAAATTGTTTCTTGTTACATGGTTAATCATATGAATCAAATGAACATACATGTAAGAAAAACATCTTTTCCCAAGGCCACATAAGAGATGTCTTCCTCCATCATATAATTTGGCCCAATGTAGATCATGGAGCTCAATGAATAGCTTGCCCTCTTATGGAGCAATGCACTGCCAAAAGATGGTAAGAGGATGCAAGCAAAATCTCTCACCATATGTTGGAAGCAAGAAGATACATGAATCCATGAATGAATCCTCAATAATAATTTGGCACACTCCCATGAAGGGGAATGAACTAAGTGCTTCATGAAATTCATTCTCCTCATGCTTGTAAACCCAAGTCAAGAAAAGCACACCACAGTAATAGATGTCTCCATCTACTACTTCATCTTCTTCGCCTCCTCTTTGCTCACCAAGTTCATCGAATGAGAAGTGATCCTGGGAATACTCCATCAATAAATCCCAGATCCAAAGTGACAGCGTTGTTGGCCTATGCAAATAGGCTCCCATCAACACATAGCTCCAATCTTTGACATGCAGAATGTCAAAGTCATCTCCCATAATGCTACTACATATGAGAAGTCCTTCCCATGAAGAAATTCCTTCTTTAAAATCTAAGGCCAAGGAGTAATCCCTTTGCACTATGATAGTGCCATCTTCTACTCCTGAAACATCATGAAAACTATGAGAGCAAATCTGCCCTTTCTCTCTCAAGAACATCCCAAGCAACAAAATATTTTGCTGCCGCTTTATACTCCCATCATCAAGATCATGTAGTGAAAACATGGTTATTGACATGAAGAATATTATTTCAACACAATGTGTCCATAATCCTTGCTGCCCCATGATGAAGGTATCCTGCCACATACCCTTGGAAAGAGGATGATGACCAAACTACTTCAAGAGTAACCAACGCATCCAAGCCTCCTGCTACCCGGTATCATAGATTTGAAAGTAGCTTTCTAGTTTCTTTCTCATCATCCACACCCATCCATCTACATGTGGGTGCCTTCCATATTTCTCTTCCTTAGCACTCTCCCAAGGAAGACTGTCATTCTCCCAAATTAGATTTCTCCTCTTTCATTTCATGGGATGTTGAAATGCCATCTTCTCAAGGATCAATGTGACCCAATAAGGGCCCAAACAGGTGGTAGGAAAAAACCTCCCATCATGATGTGTATGGGTCAAGGAGTGTCCAACACATAGATGAGATATGTTATCCATCTAAAGATGTATGTTCCTACTTGAATCCATGAAGGTCCAAGGGTGAGAAGGGAAGATCCTCCTCAAAGTGTTGAAGAACTTTGCACTCATGATGTGTTGAAGTGCACCTCTATTGAATTCTTCCCATGAGGTCTTCCCCTCCTGCATGGCCTTCCAAAACCAAAGGGGCCTTGGATTGTCTGCAAGTAGAAGTTTCTCTTTGAGCAGGGTGTGCTCATTGAGAAAGGGTCATCTAGAAAGGAGAAAGGGTTTCTCACTTCAAGATGTCTACCATCCATCATTCCATCCTCTATTTCTTCATGAATGAAGCTTCCATGTGAATGCTCTAATGAGGAATGGTTCCTCTCTTATTCCTTACTTCCTTTGCACAGCGTAGTGCAACTCTGTTTCTCTAAATCAATAACATGCAAATATGTAGATCCTTTCATACAATGTGCTGAAATGACAATAGATGGATTTTTAATCATACCTTGGTGAGATGTAGAAGCAAGAGCTTCTTCCTCAACTGTATTTTCCTCCTCCATTTAACATGAAGGCTTCTCCTCCAAGGTTGTGACAGCGCTGGTACAAGTCTCCTCCCATTCAAACCCTTGAGGTCTTCTTCAATACCTCTCATAGTGTAGAAAAGAAGTAGGGATATCTCCCCTTCTATCATTCTTCCAAGTGGTGGAGTCATTCTTTTGTTTTCTATGTACAATCCCTCTCATTCATGATGGTAGGAAGTGAATGGGCCTTCCTCTCCTTCTTGAAACCTTCTATAGGTCTCACTGCAGCATCCTTCTTCTTGAAACCCTCTTAGATTTTCATTGTCTTCTTCCTCCTTGGTCTCTCTAACCTCTTTGGAGAGGCTCTCCTTAGATATGAAAATAGATGAGAAGAAACTCATCCTCTCCATAATTATCATATCTAATTCTTCGATTTAATATTCTGATGGCTAGATATCACAGGCTGAGCCAGAGATGATGCTTTGATACCACTGTAATATTCCCAATCTGGACTGCTCAACAAAACAAGCCTGAAATATGAATTTTTCAGGGATGTGTGCTTCAGAAACTAGGGCCAACCCTTGGATCCCTTATATTAGAGTATATAAGACTTAATTCCAATAGGAGGCTCAAAATAAATCACTCTAGGTGGGTTAAATAGGTCTCCCACACCTAGTTGCCTTTAGAAAATTTCCCAATGAAGGGCTGTAGCAGTATAAAAACACAAAAATGGAGTAGAAAAAAGCTAATAACCCTAATATTTGTTTAAAAACACCTTAGAAACAATTTTATATGCATAGGAAAGAATTTATATTAATTCTACTGACAAAGGATGGGGAAAAGCGGTGATTTAGGCCCTAAAATGAGTGTATTCAACAATTTGCATACAAATAAGGAAAATGGTGGTAGGTTATTTTATATTAGGCCATGAGGGACTCCCATATGAAATTTCAAGTCAAAAAAATTACCCTAGCTATATTAAATAGTTCCTCCAATCTTGACTAGGCTTAAAAACCCTGATTCCCCATGACTTAAAGTATGAAGAATTTTACTAAAGCATGAATATCATGATTTCTGAAGGGATTATATGAAATAAGTTTATAAAATCATGAAATTATATATATGGCAAGAATTATGCATTTGAAATATAAAAACAGAGATTTTTCATGGATAAACGCTCAAGATTGAGGTGCTGCAACACTGGAAATTGCCAAGAAAGATAGACAGCGTAATTTTCTGAAGAATGAAGTGCTGATATATTATATATTAGATATATAACAGATATATGCATGAAAATATATATCTATTACATATCTAGAAGCTAAAGAGGTTGTTTATTACACTCCCCTTGGGGATTTCAGCAATACATGAAACTATAGGAGTAGATCTGAGTTTTACTGCAGCAGATCTGCAGAATGATTCAGGAAACCTAAAGCATATAATTCAGTGAATGAATCAGATATGAAACATACATGTATTGGTTGGATAATCCATGTAGCACTACAGTGCAAGGAGAGCTCCTTTACACCAGAGATCTTGTCTCTAAAACAATGCCAAAACCACTGAAACACTGCTCCACAAGATTTACATAGATCAGGGAGAGAAACCGCGTAGTTGATGATAATATAAAATTTGGCCTGATGCTAATATCTAAAACTAAAGCTCAAGCAGTAGATGCACTCTTCCAGGAGGTTAAATGACACACTCACTAAGAAGCGCCAGCAATACAAGCTAGATCTGAGCAGATCTGGTCTCCACTTGCTGCAACTCACTTAGAAAATGAAACCTTCACTAGATTTACACTACCAAAGAGATATGGAGCTTGGCCATATGCCAGATATTTGAAAGAAGCACAAAGCCCTCCAAGAGCTACTCAATGGAAGGATGGAGAACCCCTAAGCAGGAGATCCTCACTAGTGTCTTATTGAAAAGCCTAGAGAACTAGAATTTATCTAAGCAACGTAATCCTCCAAATTCATAATACATTCAACAACCCTTCTCTTTGAGCCTTCTCCTTCCTTTTATAATATGAGGATGTGCAAAACCCTAAACCACCTTGAATCACTTAACTCCTTTCACATGAGGTCCGCCTAGAACTACGATGTGCCTCTAGATGGTTCAATGAATCTAGATAGAACTGAGATTTGGTCCTGTTGACCCAGTCAATTTTCTCAATCCTGTTTCACACACAAGTGGATTTTATTACAATGGCCCAAATTTATCCTTTTTCACATTGGGCATGTATTTATTCTTTGATCTAAGGGGTTTTACATGTCCTCCATTAGTCATTTATTCATAAACATGAAAAGAAAAGTAAAACAAGGAAAAATTGAATATTCCTATTAGCTTGGGCTAATTTAGGAATATTACATTGTTCCGGTTGGTTCCATTTTGGGTTTCTTAGCCACATCATTAAATTCAAATAATTCCTCTAAAGGGACCATCCCTCTAGGCAAAGTATTGTCTTTGAGTTGGAGCATTTCGAGTTCTTCTTTTTATAGGTATTTTTTATTTTCTATGGTATGTATAGTTTTATTAGATGGGATATTTACATCGGTATTTACATCTAGAACAACATTTTGTTTTTCTTTAGTTCTTTTTTCATTAGTAAGACTTCCTTCCTCACAATCTAGGTCTATATTAATTTCTTCAACTTCATCCTTAGATTGTAGGAAACTTTCAATTTGTTTATCGATGCCAAAAACTTGCTAGTACCTCATGTTATCTAGCACAGAAGGATGATGCTTGACCTCAATTGTCTACTATTTGTTTGGGTGAGGCAATTTGCATGTACTTGCTGAAAAAGCTAGGCCATTTTCTAGGACATTTTTATTTTTGGGAATTTCTGCTAAATCATATTCACCAAATGTTCTGAGGAAATTAGGTACAAAATTTCTATAAGCTCTTAATCTAGGATTTTTTGGTGCATATTGTCCTTTCATTTGTTTTATAACCAATTCTAAATCACCATGTACTGAGATCCTTTTTTCTCCTAATATTTTCAACATCTATAATCCCATAAGAAAAGATTCATATTTTGCAATGTTGTTTATGCACTAAAAATTTAACTTGTATGAATGACCTTGTGCAACATTGTTTCCTACATTATACACCCAAATACATGCTCCTAAGCCAACTTTTCCACATGAACCATCAAAACTCATGCTCCAAAGAGGTTGATTTATAGGATCTGGTTGTTCTCTTTGTTTTTTACTGTCATCATTTTCTTTGGAATCATTTTCCATATGGGAAACTTGTGAATCAACGGCTTCATCATTATGAAAAATGAAAGAGTGAAGGTCAGTATGAACATAATAAAGAGGGTAATTGTGAGGTTTTTCTTGGATACTTACCATGTACTTCATTAATTTTTCCCTATGTATTCTTCTTGATTGATGAAACACCGATATAGTACCGTATGTCATGTCCATTTGCAAGGTCCCTTGTAATTTTTCTCCCCATGAGTGATATAAAAGCATTCCATACTTGGGGGGAATGTCAGCTACAACAATATCCATCACTAAACTCTTTTTAGGTATTTTTGGATGGATAAGTTGTTCTTGCGAACAGGACAGAGCTCCCAAGTGTCCTACGGACAGCTAGCAACAAACAAACAACTAAATCTATCTTTATTTAGATATATTGCAATTTATAATTAAATGCTATAAAGGCTTAAAGATCCTACCTTTGATCCAATGCTTGTCCGTAATCGTAATCGTTCAGTCGCCCGAAAGAGTTGGCTTTGAAGAACTGCAATCAAAAACAAGAAAACATCAAATAACACCTGCATAGCATATATTCATAAATAATATCTATTATGGTGATCAAGGAATCCATAAAATAAACTAATCAATTGACAGCTTATTGAGAAAAACGAATTTACTTGTATTAACTTTGAATAATAAGAGCCTTACAACCATGTCCACCTTGATGTTGTACAGGACTTGTCTTCCTGGGGTCCGGAATAGGCATTTCCTTCACTATGATAAGCCTTGAACTCTTTGAACCGAGATACATACATGTATGTAATCCTTCCCACATAAAATCTCAGCTAAAAGGGTCTAAGTTTCAACAACACTTCGACTCCAATAATACTAAACACTTCAACTCATCAATTGTAACCCTTTGAGGCTGTCCTATGCCTCTTTTCATAGTGAAAGAGAGGAAGTTATAGCTCCATACAAGAAGGGATATAATCCTCCTTCGAAGGGATTATTTCCTTAGCTCAAGGGGTTAGCTCCTTATTGGATGGGATGCACGAACATGAAAGGAGCAGACTTTCCACCGCAGGAATGTTTCTAGAAGATTCCAAAAATGACTGTAACTGAGCTTTTATATTTTACTTGCACCTTTTTCAATCTTTTACAGGGGTCCGCACTATTAATAAACATAAATTTCATTTGGATACGCATGATTTATAGCCATAAAGTGCGGGACCGCAGGCAATACTAAGAGAAAGTGTGGAACCAGAGTTTTAAGGCTTTTATGAGCTTTTATCTTAGTTTCAAGGCTTGAATTTGGGAACTTGGATATTATAGACTTCCAAGGGAGTACTAAAATGTCATGGTGAAAATTTTCAGTGTAACAGGTATATGATCTAGAGTGACACAAAGACCTTTGATAAGACCTAGATACCTAATTTTACTAGAGTCAAAAGAGTGTAAATATTTATAAGGTCTAGTGATTTCAAGGCCAAGATTCTCCATGAAAGCCTTTGGCATAAGGATGTGTGATGGACCTGAATTCAACATGGAACTATGAAGAATATTCTCATGAGTGTTTAAGATAACATAAAAAGGAGGGAGACCTCCTTCTTGGGGTTTTCCATCAACCTATGGCCCAAAAAAAAGTTCAAGATGATCATCACTTAAATTGATGGTATCAGTAAACTCCCCTATATTTAGCACTTTTAGGGCCTGAGACCTGTATACATTTTTTTGAATCAATCCAGTGAGAGGGATAGATATGTTTACTTTTGAAAGTTAACTCTCAATACTGAATGGTGTTTGAGTTTTCAGCAGATGTGTCAAATCAGTTCTTTCAGCAACTATCTTTTGGGTAATTTCAGTTTGTTTTCTTGGACTAGGAATGTATGTCTGAGAATTTCTGGCAGGGGTATCTACTGTTTTCTAGGTACTTTTTTCTGTGTTTTTATTTTCTAAGTTATTTACATTTTTCTTTGTGTTTTATTTTTTTTATTAACACATATTCAGATACTTTCTTGGCAGAATTTTCTAAATTCTTTTTTATTAGAATTATCTAAATTTTTATTGCTTCTTAAGTTGTATTTCTTTTGAACCTCCATAATGGAATTCTCAAAACCCAGTTTTTAATCATTAGATTCTTCAGATTTGATCTTTGTTAGGGTTAGTGAAAACAATTCTTGTTCTTCTTCTGTGAGAAAAATAGAATCATCTTCATTAATTCCCATCAAATTAAATTGATTTTCCTCAACGTCCTCCACTATTCCTTCATCTCCATCAACATATTCTTCTTGAAATGGAGGCCTAATATGCTGATCAAGACCTCTTTTCTCTCTTTGTCTAACCTGAGCAGGATTTCTTCTTGGGTTTTGACTTATGTTTTTGGGAGCTGGTTGATTTCATCTGGGTATAACTCTTTCATTCAGAATAATTCTCTCCATAGTCCTCACCAAGTTGTCAATTTTGGGATCAGATGTAGAGGCTACAAATTCTTCTCTTATTGTAACTCTCCCCTCAGTCCTCATCCTAGCCCATTTTTCTAAAAAATTAGCTTCTACACTCACATAATCTCTTTGCATTTCCTCTAAAGTTGATTAGTCTCTTTCCCTAAGTTGATAGGCCATGTTTGGGTCAAAACCATCTGGGAATTTAACCAAGACTAACCATTGGGGTTCTTTAATGTGGACATGGAGTGAATTATATATGATGTTAAATCTAGTGCAGTAATCTTGTACACTCTCTCCTGGAGACCTCTTAATACTCTCATATTTTGATAAATGCTGCAATTGATTTTTCTTGAGTTCCCATCTATTAACAAATGTTTGGTGAAAAGCAGGGAGATCATGAATATTATTGCCATTTAAACCTTTAAACCGTTTTATGACTTCACCTACTAAACTCTGAGAAAAAATTCTCAATTTGACACTGCAATCATCAATTTATTGTAGGTCAAAACAATTATTCATTTTATATATATGTTGCTGGGCAGTCACAAGACTAGTCCCATCGAATTGTGGAATATTGGATTGATAATCTTGGGGCATAGGGGGTAAACGTGTTGGTAGATCCAATGGGGAATATCTAGCTACCATGATTGGAGGAGGTGGTGGAGGGAGGTGAAAAGTGGATGAAGTAGGATGGGTAGATGTAGTGGGAGAAGAAGTTTGTGTAATGGTTTGAGTGTGGGGTTGAGAAACAGTAATGGTAGGGATTATGGAGGCAGTAGGACTAAATGACCTAGGATGGACTATTTGAGATGTAATTGAAGAAGCTACTATGGTTAAGGAATTTAACTCTACAAATTCTTGCAGGAAGGCCTCATCAACAGTGGTAGTGCACTCAATCACCAGATCTTGGAGAGTATCAAAATCCTGGAGAAGTTGGATGTTATATTGAACTAGAATTTGATGTAGGATGGATGGATTAAAAACTATATGGTCAGTCCAATTCTCAGATTTGGTTCTAAATAGACCTTGTTAAAAATGCAAATCAAATTGAATGTCTTGCAAAATGAAAAAGTTTTCAGGTAGGGTGTTAGATCTGTGAAGAACTCTACTACTGGTTTGACATTCTATTCTAGGAGTCTTTCTCAAAATATTCTCAGGATTGTCCACTATAGGAGGAGGATTAGGATCAAGATGAGATATAGTGGATATTATTTTGGGAGCCAGAATTTAGATCAAAATCGTAGACAAACTAATTATTAAAAATTGAAAGAAACCAATCTTGAAGATGATTTCTATCTTACAATGCTTTTTAACTGGGATTTTTTGAATTCGAATGAAAATTGAAGTTTTTTTAGTTGTTCCCCAGTATGTTTTCCACTACTTTATCGCTCTATAATTTATAATATTGGTAAGACTAAATTATAAAGAAGAGCATCAAAACCACTTGGAGCCTAGGATCTAGCCCTCCTAGATTCAGAGAGGGATCTCTTTATAAGATTTAGATGTGTTTTAATATTTATGATATTAGGCTAGTTAAATTAAATGTGAGACTTGATTTTGATTGATTGTTTTTGGTTGGTTTTAGGGGATTTCTTTAAACTTTTTCCATTACGCTATGGATTCAGCACAGGCTGGGTGTGTGCATCAATTTCTAGAGAAAATTCAAGGAAAGCTAGTAGTATATATTGGTGTTTTATAACAGAGTGAAATTATGAAATGGATAAAAATGATTTCAATAGTGATTTAAGAGAAATTAATAATCCTTAAACCACACATCAGAAGAAAACATTAAAATTATAAAAAAAATCAGAATTAAGGTGCTCTTGGAAGAAAATCTTAATCTAAATTTCTTGTTTTACAACTACAATTTTAAATGACACATGAAGAGATGACAATGGAAAACATTAAAGATGATAAAGGAAAAACATCACCAGGATAACACAACACATTAATATTGCAAATTGTCCTTTTTGTTGATGCTCTAGCTCGAAAATTACAATACTGCAATGAAAAGCGCTTACAATCTAGGGTCCAACCCCTAATAATGAATAAAATGCTATATTTAAACTACTTGCTACTGATTTCCGTATCAAAAGAGGCAATATGTTCATTTATTACAAAGTAACTGAATTTTGACAATTGTGGCGAATGTATGGACACATTGTAACAGATTTTTAACAGATGTATAAAGTCTCTAGAAACCATTTTTGAGCTCTGTAGTGATCTGTTGTGCTGGAAATTTTGATTTTTTTGTGTTGTATTGATACATTGGATCTGCTGATGTGGATAATTAGATGAGATGGTTGTTATATCATCATCATGAGTTGTCCTTATTCCTACAAGTCACATAATCTCTCCCAATATTATGGACTTAGAATCTTGATCCTGATCAATCTTCTGTATATCTCATCATTTTCTGTATATTTCATAAATGTTGGCTTCACTTGAAAGATGTGCTTGATTTCATGTTGTATGAAGATATCATTATTGATAACTTCATAAAAATCCCTCCCTGTCATTATGTTCTTCATATTTTCTTCATTATGTCATTATGTTCTTCATTATGTCATTAATCCTTTGAGATATCAGTGAGCTTCTTCACATAATATGGATGTGCCATAATTTTTTCATTAATCACAAATAATGAAGGAAATCATTTCTTGTTTAGAGTTTCCATCCTGTTGAAAACCCTGCTTACTCCAATTTGAAGCTGATTTCATTTCTCTTCAACCTGTGCAACTAAATTATTCTTTCTCAACACTTTTTTAACTTCAAGTATAGTTGTTGCCCTATATTATACTCCCAGGGGTTCCATTTCATAACTTCTTTTGGAATTGAGAAATCTAATAATGTTATTAGCAGTTGCGGGCTTATCCCCTAATTCCTCATTTTCTTTCTCTATTGCAATACTTACAAAATTAATTATCCCTCTATTCAAAGATGATCTGGATAGATGGCCAAATCTCATTCATTGAGTCAATTATATTCTGCCAGAGAATTTATTTGACTCTTCCTACCATGTTCCCAATTGACGACTCCTGAAGGGACTTCTGCAAACTTTCATTTAACTTTTTGTTGATCTGAAACTCTGTAGCATGTGTTGAAACTTTCCTTTTTAACTGATATTGTAGGTCACTGACTTGATCTTTCAACTTTTTAATTTCTACTATCTGTAAGGTTCCATTACCTTAGCTAGCTGCTCAGTGCCTTCTCCTAGGGTACCTGTAGCTGTAGAAGTTTTTGAATGAATAACAATAAGAGGGATTTCTTGCAGTGGAATCATGGACTTAGCTAATTCTTTTGCTACTTCCTTCACTACATCTCTCACTATTTTTTGTATCTCTTTTACCATTTTCTCCATCTCGTTCTCCATTTTCTTGATCTTCTCAACTTGTTCAATGATCAGTTGCATCATTTCTACTTTCTTTGCTTCATTTATTCTATCTCCTTTGTCATAGGATATTA
The DNA here is from genome assembly GCA_034641835.2 of Pinus albicaulis. Classification (NCBI taxonomy): domain Eukaryota; kingdom Viridiplantae; phylum Streptophyta; class Pinopsida; order Pinales; family Pinaceae; genus Pinus; species Pinus albicaulis. The sequence continues at coordinate 958,647,340 of CM076578.1, read as the reverse complement.
TGTTGTTGGAATCTTGAGTTGTCTCATCAAAGCAGCTATATTTGTGTTCTTCTTCTTTACCAATGCTTCTGACACTACTAAGTTTGATGGATTATACCCAATTTGCATCACTAAATCCTCCAGGGATTTAATACTTGAGTCCTTGGCCATGTAGGAAATATTTTCCATATTCAACTATGAATTTGTGTTGGATAATGTAACCTACAACTTCGAAAGACTCATGGCTATACTAGTTAAAATGGAAGAGATAATTTCTACTATTTGCTTATGCATCTCCATTTGGTCTATTGGATGAATATCATTTACATCAAATTCAAAAGAGTTCTTCTTCTAGACTATTGCAGTTTTGGGTTGAGGGATTTGTGCTTCTAAGAAGGCCATCTTCATTCTTCCCTTTTCAGACTCGAAAGCTGACAATATCCTAGTTTGGGAGTTGCTTGTTTGTTTCGAAAACTGATTATATGTGTTGGTATTAAGAATCTCATTCATTCTTATTATTTATTTAAATGTATCATATATATCATACTCATTTTGGCCTACAGCGGTAGTGGATGTTGGAGTCTGCACATTCTACTGTTGGAAAGGATCAATTGCAGAAGATGTTGAGAAAACGGTTTGACCACCTCCTGGAGAGGAACTAGGTGAATCTCTGATTGTGATAACAATTTGTTGATATTTCTCACTTCCCTAGTTAATGTCCATATGGATGTTGGCTCTTTTCCTATATTTCATCTTGAAATCCTTGGTGGATGTATTAATATCCATGTTTTTTTGGTCATCCCTTATCCTTTTGCTTCATGTTTCCTTCTGTGATTCCTTTCGTTTTGTTGGAAATACTGAGAGGGGGGGGAGGGGGGTGAATCAGTATTCCTTTCAATTACAGAATTAGTTAATCTTCAATTATTATCATTTTTTGTACAATTATAGAATCAAACAAGAGGAACACAAATGCACATAGTGTTTAAGGTGGAAACCCACTCCAAGACAAAAACCACCTAATGCTTTTCTAATAATTCTTTAATATTCAACTCCTATTGAAAATAAAGCTCCAACTTCCTAGAATATAGAAAAGAATTCTTCTCCAGCTCCCACTAGATGGATGCTCCAATGCCCAAGATTCTTCAGTATTCAACTGAATGGATGCCCCAACACCCAATGAGCTAAAACTCACCATAGCACCACCCTACCACCCTATAGAAGAATAAAAGAAGAATGGACTCCTGTACCAGGGAAAATGGTCCACTTTACAATGATATAGAATGATGTAGAAGAAGAATATATACTAGAACACAACTCCAAATTTGAAAAAACCACCTAATGATGATCCTAGACCTCCCAACATTGTCTCTTCAACCCTTGGCAGGTAGACACTAGTACAATTTTTACAATAATTTATTTACAATGACTTAGTACACTGCTACCTTTACAATGATTGTATGCAGTGCTGCCCACTTGAAGACTTCATATGATGAAATTATTTCTACTATTATGCACCTTGGTTGATGCTCTTGTCCTGCTACCCTATGTTGCACCTTTCTTTGCTTTGCTGCCGTAGAAATTTTGTTCCTTTGCAACCCTTGAAAACACATGATCTAGCTTTTTCTTTGCCTTCTAGGAGCTCGATATTCAATCTGGTGTATCTCTATTATTTCATATCCCCAATATATGATTTTCAGTTTTATAGTATTCCTCTAAGTTATCTTTCGAATGCCATAGGTCTGACCCAATTTTGATTCTTCAAGAGAGAGTTATACCCAATATCTCACAATGCCCTAATTATGGACTGTTTCAGCAAAGAGAACTTGTAGGGCATGCCACGTGTCACTGTTTCTTCATTCGAATCTGAAATTAATAGAGAAAAAACTAAAGCCTATGCACTATCTTTCACTTTTCACAGAATTCAAATTTGATTCTCAGAGAGAGAGTTATGACGATTTTACCAAGTTCACTTCTTTGAGATGAATTTCAGGAGCCTGTAAAAACCATGACTTCCATAGATCATATCTCAACAAACATTGTACATCTTGATCTAAAATTTTCACAAAAGCTTCCTCCGGATCTCGGCTTCGCCTCATAAAAATTTCATCTTTTGAACCTTCGTAGAACAAAAGTTAGAGCGAAAATGCCATGATGACCTGTTTCAGATGGTCGAATCCCTTGCCTAAGGAGGAAATGAAGATCACAATTTATATAAATGCTTAATTTTAGAGGGGCTTCAACAAGTTAACGTGGATTTTAGGAGTTTAAAAAATATTAATTATGGCTTTTCAATGACCCATTCCCCAGCCCCATGGGGTTTTAGCCCACTAACTGGGGGTGAAAACTTCAAACATGAATATCTCTCAAACCGTGAAGAATTACATGGTGTGCCATACATCAACGGAAACATATCGACAAGTAGAAACCATCAAAAGCATTATTGACCCAGAATATATTAGTTTGGTAGGTCAAAATTCCCATGAAATATTGAGTTATCCCCTGGTGCTGCTTGGGTTGACATCAATGACAACCGTTGATCAAAAATCTCCCCCTTTGGCATTGATGGCAACTCAAGTACTCCCCCTACAATCATGACACCTCTTCCTACAACATTCTCTCCCCCTTTGACATCAATGGAAAAGGGTAACTACCCCTGAAACACAACCATCCTGTGGACATGTACACACTTCCACTCCCCCTAACACACAACCGTCCTGTAGACCTGTAATCTACTTCCACTCCCCCTTTATATTCTGAAAAAGGAAAATCTAATGAGAACTTGGGAGAATCCCAAGCTTCTGGCGAAGATATTCCAATGCCGACGAATATTTAATATGTGATTCTTCTAATGCTGCTTGGAATATTGCTACTTGTCCAACTGCTTGCATAACATCTGGTTGGGAGGTTGTTACATATAGAAGACTACTAATCATAGATCTATACAACCTTTGATCCACATCCTTAGATGAGTTGTCTATGCTCAATTTGCAACCTGTTACCATTGGAGTAAGGATGGGTTTGAAATCTTCCATTTTAAATTTCTTGAGAATTTCCTTGATGTAATTGGCTTGACATGTAAATATTCCTTTCTCTTGCTGAGATATTTGAATCCCTAATAATTATGTCATCTCACCAAGTAAATACATCTCGAAATCACTTTGCACCTTTGTAGCAAACTTCTTACTTAGTCGATCATCATTTCTACCAATTATTGTATCATCATCTTTAGCTATTAGACATTATTTAGTTACTTCATCTAGAACATATATGTAGTTTGGAGCTTGACTTGCTATAGCCACAATTTCACCATACACACCTTTCCTAATTTCACATTTTGTGGAGTTGAATAGTATTGTGTGTCCTTGATCACAAATTTTTCCAACACTGAGCATATTGTGATTCATTTTTTCAACCAATAGAACATTCTTGGCTAGAGCATCTTTGCTTCTGAGAGTGACAGTACCTGATAATATAACATTTGAAGATCCATCAGTTCCAAAGGACACGGTTCCATCCTTCTTCTCTTTCATAGATACAAATTTATTTCTATCTCCAGTCATATGCGTTGAGCAACTGCCATCAACATACCACACATATTTATTTTTTTGAGCCTTGAAAGCGAGAGAAAAATTATCATTCTTCTTCTTCTCCCATGTTTGTTCCTTCTGTGGCTTCAATATTATTCTGGAGGATTTTCAAGTCTGTAGTCTTTGGCTATGTGTCCAAAGTTTTGACGTTTGTAACATTCAATATTATTTTTTAAATGTTCAAATCTATTGATGTTTCACTAAGCCCTGGGAGGTTCATATTTGATAGATCTTCTAGAATTGTATTCATTCCTAGGGTACGTGTGACATTCTATAGATTTATGACAAAATTTTCCACATGAATAACAGTGGCCATAAAAAATATGTTGGTACCTGGATGGAAATTTTCATTGAGGAATTGTCTTCCAAGGCTGTTCTTGTGAATCTTGTCCAGTGAAGTCTACATGCATGTCATATCTCATAGGTTCATTGTATTTTGTTTTAGAACATCTTGCATTTTCTTCTTTGTAATCGATGCCAGTTATGTTGTTGTAAGATCGTTGATTTTTGATGAGTTCTTCCAATGCCCTTGAGCTGTTGGCATAGTTTTTGATAGTTTTTCCTTTCTTCACTTCCTCATGCAGCAAGACTACTTCATCTTCTAATTCTTCCCTTTCTTGGTTGATTTCTTAAAACTTATTTTGAAGTGACTCTTCAATTCATTTGTGTTCTTAAACTTCAATTTTGAGACCTTGAAATTTTTCTTCAAGAGTATTGGAATGGATCTTCTCTACCTTCAGATATTTTATAAGCTTGATTGCTTCCTTATAAAATTCTTCTATGGTCATTCCTTCTTCTTTGTTGTTTGATAGCTCTCGTTTATTGTGCTTGGCCATTAAAAATACGCTCTCATTGGCTTCTTCTTCACTAGCATTGTCTTCATCAGATGATGAGCTATCTTCTTTAGAGAGAATGTTCCTTTTGGATCCTTGCGTGTTGAATTTCTTAAATTGTTTCTTTCCTTTTGAGTTTCCATCACTTCTATTTGGAAATTTTGCTGCAAAACGCCCAACCTCATTACAGTTGAAACATATCAATGGAAGTTTACCTTTGAATTTTCCCTTACCAATTTTTAGTTTTCTTGTGAAGTAAGCATATTCTTCATCTGAAATACCTTCTTCATCATCTCCCTTTTCTTCACACTTGCAGGGGCATGTCTTTTCAATTGAAGGTTGTTTAACCTTATTGGTTTTCTTAGATGCAACGAACACCGTTTCTAGATGTGAAGTACCCTCTTCTTCATCAAGTCTCATTTCATATGCTATGAGAACTCCATGTAATTCCTCTTTACTGAGTTTGTCCAGATTTTCACTGTATTCTAAGATAGATACCTTTGGGTTGAATCTCCCTGGAAATGTTCTACGAATATTCCGTATAATAGTCTTCTTGTCAACTGGCTCTCCCAATCCTTCCAGAGTATTGGTTATTTCATCAACATATTGGAAGTATACATCAATGTTCCAATCTTATTTCATTCTGAGTTGCTCAAATTTTTCTCTATATATTTGAAGCTTTGCTTCTTTGACATTTGAGTCACATGCATATATATTCTCTAGCTTGTCCCATACATTTTTGGCAGTTTTACAACCCAACACCTTATGATAAACAGATTCAATAATTCCACTGATAATAATATTCTTTTCTTTTGCATCATTTACCAAATTCTTCTTACCTTGTTCATCCATAGTTGATGTAAATCCATTTTGAACAGTGGCCCATACTTCGTAACCTTGTGCCAAGAGATAGACCTCCATTATTCCTTTCCAGAGTGCATACTTATTTTCAATGAATAGAGGTACACAATTCTTGGTATGCTCCATGACCTCCTTCCAGCTGTTAAACTGCTATTGAAGGAACCAAGCTCTAAAACCAATTGTTGGAAATACTGAGAGGGGGGGTGAATCAATATTCCTTTCAATTAGAGCATTATTTAATCTTCAATTATTATTAGTGTTTGTACAATGATAGTAGAAAACAAGAGGAACACAAATGCACACAGTTTTTAAGGTGGAAACCCACTCCGGGACAAAAACCACCTAATGTTTTTCTAATAATTCTTTAATATTCAACTTCAATTGAAAATAAAGCTCCAACCTCCTAGAATATAGAAAAGCATTCTTCTCCAACTCCCACTAGATGGACATTACAATGCCCGAGATTCTTCAGTATTCAACTGAACATATACCCCAACACCCAATGAGATACAACTCACCCTAGCACCACCCTACCACCATATAGAAGAATAAAAGAAGAATGGAATCCCGTACCAGGGAAAATGGTCCACTTTACAATGATATAGAATGATGTAGAAGAAGAAGATATACTAGACCACAACTCCAAATTTGACACAACCACCTAATGATGATCCTAGACCTCCCAACATTGCCTCTTCAACCCTTGGTAGATAGACACTAGTACAATTTTTACAATAATGTATTTACAATGATCTAGTACAATGATACCTTCGCAATGATTGTATGTAGTGCTGCCCACTTGAAGACTTCATATGATGAACTTATTGTTGTTGTTATGCACCCTGGTTTCTACTCTTGTCATTCTATGCTTTGCTGCACCTTTCTTTGCTTTGTTTCCATAGAAAATTTGGTCCTTTTCAACCCTTGAAAACACATGATCTAGCTTTTTCTTTGCCTTCTAGGCGCTCGATATTGAATCTAGTGTATCTCTGTTATTTCAGATCCCCAATATTTGATTTTTAGTTTTTTAATATTCCTCTGAGTCTTCTTTCCAATTCCATAGGTCTGACCCAATTTTGATTCTTCAAGAGAGAGTTATACCCAATACCTCACAATTCCCTAATTATGGACTGTTTCAGCAGAGCGAATTTGTACGACATGCCACGTGTCACTGTTTCTTCATTCGGCTCATAAATTGATAGAGATAAAACTAAAATCTATGCACTATCTGTCACATTTTATGGAATTCCAATCTGATACTCAGAGAGAGAGTTATGATGATTTTACCAAGGTCACTTCTTTGAGATGAATTTTAGGAGCCTGAAAGACCCTGACTTCCATAGATCATATCTCCAAAAATATTGTGCACCTTGATCTAAAATTTTCATAGCAGCTTCCTTAAGATTTCGGCTTCGCCTCTTAAAAGTTTTAGCTTCTGAAACTTAGTAGAAAAAAATTTAGAGAGAAAATTCCACGATGACATGTTTCAGATTGCCGAATCCCTTGCCTAAGGAGGAAATGAAGATCACAATTTATATAATTGCTTAAGTTGAGAGGGGATTCAACAAGTGAACGTGGGAGGGATTTTAGGAGCTTAAAAAATATTAATTATGACTTTTCAATGACCCATGCCCCAACCCCATGGGGTTTTAGCCCATTAACTGTGGGTACAAACTTCAAACATGAATATCTCTCAAACCATGAAGAACTACATGGTGTGCCATATATCAACGGAAAACAAGTAGAAACCATCAAAAGAATTATTGACCCAGAATATATTAGTTTGGTAGGTCAAAATTTCCGTGAAATATTGAGTTAGCCCTTGGTGCTGCTTGGGTTGACATCAATGACAACTGCTGATCAACACCTTTGTCATCTTTTGTTCCTACATTTTTCCTTTCTTGTGGAGTTGGTGTTTGTATTCATGAAGTGGAAATGACATTCTCTTGTGCCTCCTGGAGTGTGTTTCCTTCCCATTCTTCTTGGTTCATGTACTTTTATATCTCCAATATTTGGGCATGAATGTATGGTGTGGAGTTATTCTCCACCCTCTTCTTAGAAATTATTCCCATGGGATCATATGACCAAGTGAAGCTATGAGTGAACTTCATCCCCTTCAATATTCTATCTTCCACTTCCCTTACAGCTCTGCTATTGCAAATAAATGTACCAATCTATGATTTGATCTTGAATTGGGACTTCTTTTTTGTAGAGACAAAATTCACTTCATCTACATTTATCATTTTTCTGATGTATTCAAGTGCAAATATTCTCATGGAGATGTACTTGGGCAGTTTGTATGGGCCAATTCACTACCATAAACTCTAATCTCTGTGTAGTTTTGGTAGAGGTACCAATCTGTTGTTCTAATATGCTCTGTCAACTACATCACCTTCTTGATTTTCTCACTAATCCTTGGCTCTGTGGCACTGCTGAGTGCACTAATTTTTGGATGTATAAATAAGTCCACAAATCTCTTGTATGAGTAATTATTCTTCTCATTCAAAAATAAAGTAGTCTAGAAAATCACTGATTGGGGTTGAGAATCATCATTCAGCTTTATCATGTTGAACTGAAACCTGCTAGATTGAAAATATACAAACATGTACACCAACACAGAGGTGGATTTGAAAAATTATTCTGTCTGAAACTTTAGGAACTGTTCATGAATAGAATCAATAAGAAACTACACATAGGTAAACATGACTGTGGGATTGGAATCTGAGGAAATAATAGATAAGAAACTAATCATGGCTTCATCTACCCACTGATCATTGTGATACCCTAATAAATAAGACAAAACAGTGACAATGTGCACCCACTGATCAAGAAAAATAGATGAAGGATAGGGTGGATTATTGGTAGGCATTGGGGCATTGGTGGCCATGAAAATATCTAAGGTTTTAGCCCTAATAGCAAAGTCTATATTTTGATATAATTCTCCGAGGGCCTCATGAGAAAAAGGAATGGTGTTCTCAACAATCGGGGATTGCTTCATTTGTTGAATATATTGGGCATCAACAGAAAACAATATTTCTCCTGTTGGCTTAACTATGTATCTTTGGTTAATATCATAATAAGAATGAAATTTTCTTATGAGCTCTAGGAAAGTATGGGTTTTAGGAAATATGTAAAAAGGAAATTTGGTCTCCCAAAGGCCTATGTCATCATCTTCTTGAAGGAATTTTTCCTCGAGCCAACAGTAGACATTAAATAAATCAAAGTTTTACTTTTTCTTGTGGACTTTATAATCTGTGTCTTCCAGGGATATATGATCTAAGTGTACCTGAGGGTCGACCATTGAAAGGCTCCTAGTCTTTATTAGGAGGCATGATTTGTCTTCTGCAACTTATTTCTCTCTGTGCATTGAAGAATGGTATGAAAGAATAGGGGAACAGAGAAAGGGATGTGTTACAGATAAGCACTGGGGAAGGGATGTAATTGAAAGGGAAACATGAACAGAGTTGAAGAATTGAAAAAGAACCATAACCGGATTTGCTAAGAGCTAATAAATGTTATTTGATGAACAATGGATTCTCTTCAACAATAGTTCTTTGTGATTCTATACACATTCAGTACATGTAATTTTAGAATAACATTATCAAAGTAAACTCTTCTTTGGGCATGAATTTGAGTTTTAACTGTGATTGGTGGATTGTTCAGTTGGTGTGGGTCCTTTGGATAACGGCCTGGAAATTTATGGTGCAACGGGCTATTGGCGGGAATATATGTGATAGGGCGGAGTGGACAGGAGGTCGTGTATGTGGTGCAATGACATTCACAATGGTAAAAAGGTGTGGCGGTTTATTAATGGTAGAAATCAATTTTTGGAGGGGGGTTATGGCGGTGAGTGGTGTCGGAGAGGGGGATCCGAAGTACTAAGGAAGTGCGATTTCAACGGTATTGTTGGATACTGCCCATTTTGGAATGCACCCCACCCCCATTGTTAAAGTTCGGAGGCCGAGGGGGGGCGAAAGGCGTTGAGGACCGTCAGATGTGGATTGATGTGCGAGGATGACTGATAGATGGGGTTAATTAACATAGATGGGATGTGCGATGTGACCATGGGGTTAAGAAATAGTGGATGTCAGGGTAGTGTAGAACTTTAGGATAAAATGAACATGTGAATGTTTGGGGGTTGGGAATAAATGGAATAACATTATTTTCAAGACTTTGGGTATAATTAAAATATAAATTATGCCCAATTAATTTTGCAATATAATTCAATTTCCAAAATTTTGAGTGAAAACACCCTTTATTTTGATTTTATTCTTCCACTATAGGAAAATGAAATTTTGATGTTTTACCTTGTAGGATAGATTTCATATTTTCCTTCCATACTTCCTCCTCATCATCTCTACCTACCCAAACTACTCATCTAACATTTTTTCTTCTTTTTGCAGGGTGCATATGGACCATAAAACCCTTAAATCATTTTTATTTTTGACTTTCTAACCTAACACCTATCCTTATTTCTTCCATTGAATCAGTTTAAACTGTTGAGCCAATTTCATTTTCTACCTATCTACTGATATGCCAAGATTAAATAGTTTAAAAGATGTTTATTTTCTAACCTATCAACAGAAATTGAAAATTATCCAATCATGATTAAACTGTATGATTGAAAAAACCTATCTAATGAGTAGTGGCATTTGGAGTTGCAACACTTTTAGTATTATTTCCTTTTTTGGTTTTTCTTTATTTTTTCCTTTTTATTTTTATCCCTCTTTTTCTTTTCTCTTTCATATTTCTTTTTGTTGGAAATAATTTTAATATTGAAAAAATTTTCAATATGAAATTGCAGAGAAAATGAAATATCCAATCACCTTGAGATCCTATGATTTATAGGATCATAACACCACCATGGGAAGTTCAAAATGAATTGGCTCGAACCATATATTGTCAAGGAAATCACAGACGGAGGTGAGGTATGCCTGGCCACATTAAGCAGAGAAGACATTCCTGGGTATATCAATGGAATTCAATTGAAAAAATATAGGGATAACTCTCTCCTTGTATGCACCAAATGACTCTAAGGTCAAAAGTGTGGGTTTGTGCAGCAGGGATGGTGGATGCATGCATAGAAAGGTGCGATGCATGTGTAGTATATGTGTGAGCAGGTTGACTAGGTCACATAGGTGACATAATATATCCATTGGAATAGTAAATTTGGACATGACAATGTTCTTACCATTTGGAGGAGTGGCTAAATTACATTTTATGAGGAGATTATACTAGATTTGGAGCCATATTAGAATTTATGGGGCTACATTAATGGGAAAAAGACTATTTAATATCCGTGTATGCTATAAATATGACTAGAGGGGTTGCATTAGTTCCCTTTCCTTTCTATGGTATCTCTGCAATTTTTTCTCTTTTCTCTCCAAAGATTGTCCGAAGCTTATGTCTGGCCTTGATCCGATATTTGAGGAGGAGCTACACTGCCAAGGTTTGATTCCACCAAGCATGACTACCACCAAGCCTACCCCTTATGAGACACCATCTGATGTGACCCCTGTGTAGGCTGCTAAGAGCCTAAGACCCCTATGCCAATCGAAGCTAAGAAGGGGCAGTCCTTGGGGTCCTGGAAGTCACCCCGTCAAAAGACCCCAAAGTCGCACTCAAATTCTGCAAAGTGCCAAAATAAGCCTATGTCAGACTTGCCTAAAAACATCATGGAGGAGGACGTTGTAGAAGTATTTTACCCCATCTCGTGGCTGCTGACATACGTCATGCCGCACAAGCCTCAGTAAAAGCCCCCAACGATTTAGATAAGGTATAGTCATATTTCAATATGTCGTTGCTCCCATAAATGTGTCTGTTGAAGGCAACATGTTCGGAAAGATCCCGATATTGAATATGGAGGATTGGGACCTAGAAGACCAGAAAAAATTCCCAGAGCTTGCACCCACCATGTTCTTGGAGAAGATCCCTTATGACGGTGGCGTAGTAAGAGTTGAGCTGAAGTCCTGGGCATTGGGCCTACAAAAATTGGGGTTGTTGAACCTCTTACACATTCCACACTTTTGACACATCCCAGTTCATGACATTTGTGTGCGACAGTTGCTCGCACTCATTCATGATGACTGCTTATGGCTAGGAGGGATGATTTTGATCAACGATTCATTGATCCATCAGATCACCAAATTTCCTGACCATGGGGAGGATCCTGTGATGAATTTTGTAGGGAAAATCCAAGAGTGCAAAGTGGTCGATGATGTCAAAGAAAAATATAAGGTCTCGCACAATACCCATGGCTTCTTGGTTCATGAAATTAATGATCCTGCAGTCCAAATGGGAACACTAATCATTGTGTGCAAGGTGATGAGAAAATGCAGGTCGAAGGAAGTTCCAACCCATGTCATTGCGCTATCAAGGCTATGCGAGAAGGGTATGCAATTCAATTGGTCTCAATACCTCTGTTCTGATTTTTTAGCGAGCGTGCGCTAAGCTCGGGAAGAAGGGAAGCACTTTTATTATACCTGGTTATTTCTCCTTATTACACTCATCGAATGGAAGATGCCTCAATATATAAATTTCCTTGATATTGAGCCAGACTTGTGTGAAGCCATGCACTACGCCATATTATGTAACTTAAAGGTCCCTGCCAAAGTCACGGAGTACAAGATTTTTTGGGTGTTGTTTGAATTTGTGCTCTTACAGGCCATTCAATCAAAGCCAAGGTTATCTCAAACCCTTTATGAGAAATATAAGTTGATTTCTGATGTCAAAGCCACATTTCAGAACATTCATATCTGATCAAAGGATGTTGTGGAAGGCATGTGGTATGAACTACTATAGCTGGTCACGGAGGATGACCTGGTGCGCGTCACAATGAAATGGCTGCCTGCCTGGTTAGAACTGCCTACCACTAGGGTTGCCTTGTCATTGGTGTTGGGGACTCCAAATAAGCCACAAAAAACCAAGGATATGCAGCAGAAATGCAAGGAAGTTGAAGAATAACCTGAGCCTACTACGACAGGGGAAGAAATTTATTTAGAGAAGGAAACAAGAGAAAAAGACGGTGACAGAGGTGAGGCAACTACAATGCAGAAAACCAAAGATACCAAGTGAGGTACCCAGGCCACTATGGGTCTGTGCAAGAAGATAAAGTGTTCAAAGTTGGAAAACATAAAGAAGCTCACCCTCACCGAGGATGATTTCACAAAAATTGAGAACATGGTCAAGTCTACAATAGAGGACATCTAGAACGAAATGGAAATGTAGTACAAGTCATTTCTCAAATTAGTATAGTCGGGCATCCAAGAGATCGTGAAGCAAGAGAACCTACAATATTCAAGTGTGCCAACATGTAGCCTCATCCAAACAAGTGCACAACCCATCATCACGGTGTTTCCATCCCCCAGAGAGAGCTGAATGATTCAGGTTCCAAGACTGGCCATCACAGTCAAGCCGCCTATCTTGTGCACTTGTGTGCACACCTGTGGATAGGTTAGCATCAATCTGGCAATTTTTCCTAGAGGAAATCTCCATACCATCCGCACCATGATCATATATGAGTTGCAGTATAGGGAGGCCCATTCCCTCCAAGCCGCCTCCGAGTCGCAGCCAGAAGAAGTAATGCTATGGAAGAAGTAACAGGATGCAAAGGAGGCATGCCACGCAATTAATGATCGACGCACAAGATTAGAAGAAATTATTTATCGATTGTGCAGCGACCTACCAGAGATCAATATCCCTACATTAGCTGCACCAACAAAAAAGTCGGAAACCCTAGTCGTTGTGCTAAAAGCATCGCACACATAGATCTAGATGGTCTGGGCAAAGTTTAAACAATAGATCGACGAGTTGTAGATGAAGCTCCAACCAGAGACACCATTGAAGTTCTGAGCATAACACATAATGGAGACAAATATATATGTGGTTCACCCAATTTGGGCTATGCCCACCCCGAACAACCAGTCCTTCCTTTATATTATCTAGCAATATGAAGAGACACAACTTACAACAGATCCAATGTAATATCCTCTACTCTCTCTCATAGTCCCCTTTTTTATTCCTTGCTCAAAGTATACACACGATGCACAGCCGCAATACCATAACCTCATATAACATAAGGTTTTCCTTATGGGGAAAAAACCCTAAATTAAACATAACTTCTACCGTCAGATCATCTACCTGAGGAATGGCCAAATTGACTACAAAATTACAATATTTTACAAGGAAATGTTACATTTATTTTTATCTTCAGGGGCGTTACCCATGAAACCCCCCGCCAGGGGGGGCTTCAAAAGGTCACTTATACTCCCCCTAGACCCCTCAAGACCCCCTTGGAAGTGATTAAATGGTGGGTGAAGTTTCCGACCCATTAAGAACAGGGGTCCAACGCAGGGATACATCTAAACAAAGAAGATAATCAGGCTCCACACCCAACAACTACACCACCATGTGTAGCTACTGGAGACACAGATGCAACCTTGGGCTGAGGAATCTCTATAGCTATCACAGAACCTTGAAAACACCCTCAAAAGCCTGCAACAAACAAAGTGTAGCATCAGTTTTTCAATAGAGGGACCACCAAGAGAAAAATTGGTAGATGAAGTTCAGGATGCCATCGCACAGAGTAGTGAAGTCATAATGGCACTCAAGAACTCTGTGGAAGCCCTGAAAGAGAAGATGAAGGTGTCTACCCCATAGTGGATCAAGACGAGTCATAAGATTGTGTTAGGGGCCCGTTGGAGTGCAGCCCCCTGGGGTACTTTTTTGGGTTAATTTTGTCTAAGTTATGTTGTATGCACTGCGTGCGCAAATGCTCAAAGCAGATTTGGGGAAAATAAAATTCTCTTAATCATTGTAATGGGATAAAGGGGAAAACCATGAGACTCAAACCATGATTTGAGACCATGGTATTTGTGCATCTATGATAATATAAATATGTAAGGGTTAAGTCGATAAAGGATAGAAATGATGTTGTATGATGTTTTGATTAATTTTTTTATCTAAGTATGCATTTATCCTAGTAGAAAGGCTCCTGCTAGTTGTGTGTGTGGCGACCTAAGTCTCGAGCTATGTGTAGACTCTGCTACTATGTGCACAAAAATATCAGATATACTGAATTTCATATCTCTTAATAAAGAAGAAATTTTTGGAAAACCTAGATTCTTATGTGGTTGACTGTCTAGATTATATGTTATTTTCTTTAGATCTAAATATGTTCTATGCTGCATATTTACTTCTATGATTGATTAATTGCACCTCCTCGTGAATATTATTTTATGTTATATGAGTAGATCTGAATGAAGTATACTTAACTACTATGCACAAAATATATTGAAGTATTCTGGGATAATGTGTGGAAGGGTTAGATCTGTTGATGTGAAAATCTGTTTATGATCTGCATTAAGTCTAATGAGGTCCACCACATCAAAATCTCCTTCAGGGTGTGGAAACTTGGTTCGAAGACCCCCCCATATTTCTTTGGGTGAGACTTTGGTCTACGCAAGCAGGTCACTAACTAAAGGGCCAGTAGTTGGAGGGTTTTTTTGGCTGCGCAATAACTCTGAACTTGGGTTAGGACACCTCAAGCCAACAGAGAGCCTTAAACTCTTTTAACTGATTAAAGACCTAATCCTTGGTCTTTAAGAAATAGATCTAGGTTTTTCTAGAGTGACCATAAATAAAGGTAAAAAAGTATTCACGTCCGCTAAGAGCTCTTGTGGAAATTGGGCCACAAATATCTTAGTGTATCAATCCCAATATGCCTTTCACTTTGTTGTCACAATGGGAAAATCTTCCTTAGTGTATGTCCCTAGTACACATCCTCTGCATACATAATCATTCTAAGTACTAAGGACTGGAACTCCTGTAACATTCTCTCTAAGCATCCTTAGTGCTTCATGGTGTAAGTGTCTGATTCTCTTGTGCCATATTTCATTCAGTTCCTTCTCATTATTAATATTTTTGCCTATCAATGCCATTGGATACTTGAGCTACAATATATAAAATATGTTTCTTTGAGCTCCAATTTTTCTCATCTTCTTCCAGCTTAGATGTTTGACGTATACCTTCCTTCCAATGAAGTATACATCGTATTCCTTGTCTTGTAACTGGGACACTGAAATTAGATTTATTCCTAACCTGGGCACATGTAACACATTAGTGGTTCTGATGTTGGTTCCTACTTCCATATGAAATGTTATGGTGCGTATCCCTACTGGAGTACACTTCGTTCTATTTCCCATAGTGATCTGGAAGTCCATATTTTCTTCTTGATAACTCAAGGAGTATTCTCGTACTCTAGTCATGTCAGTTGAAGCCTCGATATTAATATACCAAACACTTGTTGATGTTGAACTTGACAAGCATGCAAAGTCTTCTTCCAATTCAGAAGATAATTTAGAGACATGTTGATTTTCCATACTTATTTGTG
Source organism: Pinus albicaulis (assembly GCA_034641835.2). NCBI lineage: Eukaryota > Viridiplantae > Streptophyta > Pinopsida > Pinales > Pinaceae > Pinus > Pinus albicaulis. Next base: position 958,631,690 of record CM076578.1, on the reverse strand, counting down.
TTATTTTTCCTTTCAATTTCTGATGCTTTTTCTTCCCAAAAAAACTATGCCCAACCTAAGATTTCTTTGCACTAAAACTATTACGTTTCTCCCTTTATCACTGGAAAATTTTGATCTCGAAATACTTCTCTTTGTTGACTCACTCAGAGAGAGATTTTCCCATGAAACGTTTTACCTCTTGGACTAGACTATGTAATCCCTTTGGGGATTCAATTTTATGCCTTAGCAACTCTTTGACATCCCTCTTCTGTCCAATGATGGATTTTCTGGCTCTACTCCCTTCCTTCAGCTTAGCTCTAAAACTATGTGAAAATTCATAAATAGAACCCAAACTGCAGTAACCAATATTATTGTTAGCATAAATTATTAACCCAAGTGTATGAAAAGTGCCTACTTTAGCTATGTGTGACAAATAACCCTAACAAAATAAATGGTTTCTTAACTCTTTATATCTGCAAGGAATAGTTAGAACAAATGCTGCCAAAAACAAGATCTATGCAATAAAAGTAGTTACACAGTGAAAAGAAATAGTAATTGCTCCATGCATCCAACAGAAAATACAAGTTTAAATAATTTTTTCATATATTATTACACTAGGTGAAGGGAACAAATAAATGTTACCAGTCCACCTCAATGGGATGGGTTCTTGTTTGTCCTCAACGCTTTAGTTGCAGAAGTTTCTCTCTCTCAATGGTACAGAAAACCCAAAATGTATGTTGAAATCAAGTGGGAGCTTAAGAAGCAAAAGAAAATAGTAGAAATGATGAGAATTATCAAAGTGCAACAATCAAAAGGATCAAAGTGGAGAATGAATGGAAAAACCCTTCTATTTATAAAAAAAATATTGAGTTATCCTCGATAATGGAGAATAATAAAATATTATTAACCAAGATCTAGATCTAATCGCTTAGAATATTTTATTATATTTTGTTGGAGGGAAAATGTATTTAAATTGGTTAAATACCTTTATTTAAAAATAATAAACAAATAAATAATTTATTCATCATTTCAAGAATGTGGTTAAGGAATTAAAAAAAATAATGATCTGTTTAAATATTCCTAGGTGATTTAGTCAAATTTAACAAGGAATAATAACCAAATAATGATTTAATTAATTATTTGTACAGAAAAATAAGAAAAATAATGATTTATATAATTATTTCTCATAATTGGGTTAATATGACCAAGAATATTATTTAAAAAATGGTTGAATTAATTATTCCTAGAGTAAAATCAAATAAATAAGGATTTATTTAATTATTCCTCATGGGGTTTCTTGTTTAAACTAGAAATAACTTAATATAATATGGTTTATTAAATTATTTCTTATAGTGAAGTAAAGTTTACTATGGTAAAATTGGTCTTACATGGTGTACTTTGATTCATCTAATTGTGAATGGTTAGATTACCAACTTTTGGTGATAACAAATTCTCCCCCAATGTGCGAGCTTTAGGAGCTAATCGTATGACTAAAGTACATTGTAATAAAAAAATCACTAGACACTGAAGGGGAGTTAGAGAGAGAGATAGAGATAGAGACAAAGCGAAGCGAGAGAGGACAATAAATGATGGGGTGATACCTACAAAGTGATATAAGTCTCCATTTATGTTCGATTACCTGTTCTCAATGAGGTGAGGGAGGCATACCTATGCTCGCCGAGATGAAAAAGTACAAAGAATGATAATGGGCTCAGTAATATGAGACTGAGAAATAAAGTACATGATAAATGGTACATGACATGCTAGCATAAATGGGCCAGATAAAAATATAATGGATCCCACATAAATACTGCGCCTAGAGAAACATGAGCAAGGATTGAATACAATAATATCCTAGTACCTGAGACATAATAACAACCAAAGAAGCACCGTTGAACAAGAAATGGCTCTGAAAATATGAATGTATCATTTGAATTATACATGCATGTTATGGGTGGTGCAAGTAGCTGAAACCAAACCATCAAATCTGTGGAGGTACATCTGAGGTTGTAGCATAATCTGAGGTCATCTGGGCATGTGGGGGGCTACCTGAAGGGCCACCCCCTCTTGAGGTCTAAAACATCTCACACACACTCTAGAATCACTGGTACAATCCATTGGATCATCAGACCATCAAGTATATGAATATCAATCATAAAATAATGATTTTAGGCTGACTGGATGAGAAAAAAAAAATCAAAGGGAAATGATGATTCCCTTTGTCTGATTTGAGGAACTGAACAAGAATGGAAGCTAGAACTAATGTACACCACCCTCTAGACATGTATTCTAAAATGAATGTGTTGATGTCAAATGTTGGAACACCTAATCCTACATGGGTAGGTGTGGAATGCAAAAAGTCACAATGGAGTCCAAGTGACCTTGGAATATGAAACCAAGAGTCACACCATTGTACTATAAATGTACATCTTTGTATAATGGAAAATAAGAAAGCCTCACGCTTATCCTTCATTGTGTTGAGTCTCTTGTGTGTGTGTGTATTCTTCTCTCATACACCATGTGTGTGCTTCAACATGGTGTTTAACATGGTATCAGAGCGAGTGATTGCTGGCCCTGCTCCAAATTGAGTGAGCCATTTGTGTTTATGGCCTGTGCATATCTGCAAAAATTCTTGACATTTTTGCAGCATTTAGAAAGTTTTTGCAGCAGACATTTTGTTGGATTCGTAAAGGTGTTTTGAAGAAGAGAAGCATTTGTTTTGAAGAGGAGAAGCATTCAGTGATTCTGCAGCATTCAGAAATCTGCTTTGAAGAAGAAGAAGCATTCAAAAATTGATTTTGAAGAGAAGCAGCACTGCCCATCTGAAGGTTTTCATTCTTATTTTTCCTGCAATTTCTATTAATTTCAGCATTGAAGAGTTGCTGGAAAACAATGTTTAAAGAGGGTTTCTGAAGTAGAAGTTTCTGGTTTTTAGTGCAAAAGAAATCTAAGTTTTTTTTTCTGCTGGAAAATTCTTCATCTTTGCATTTTCCTGTTGCTGGGCTACTGGAAAGATTTCTAGTTTTGCACTGAAAGAAATCTGAGTTTTTCTGCTATCTACATTTTCTGCTGCTGAAATTAATTCTGCTCTATATTTGGAAGAAAATAAAAGCCTGTTGTTGCCATCATTTTTGCAATCTCTGCAAACTGTTTTACTCCTCTCTCAGCGGTATTAATATAAATAAAAAAAAATAAAAAAAATCTGCAACAATTGGCCTTTGGCCCTCTCTGCTCTACTCGCACTCTGCTCCTACCACATTCTCCCTTCAACTTCACTCTCACATTACATTCAAAATAATACCATATACACAGTCCTCACCACTTCAAAAAATAAAAAATAAAAAATAAAACCCTGCAATCTCACCCTATTCTCCCATACGCTCAACCCAACTCACTCTTCGACCCTCTCTGCGTGCTATTAATCCATGGCCTTACCATCCCAAAATCCGCCCTTAGAGCGTTGTTCCCACTCTGCAACTCACTTCCTAACCACTTAACCCCACGCCTTACTCCCTTACCTACGCTCTGCAAACTGCCCCTTATCACTCCGGCCCTTCAACCTCGCCCTTGCCATACTCCCCTACTCTGCCCACCTCTGGAACGCTTCACGCAGTCAAACGCTTCTGCAACCAAATACAATGCTCCCCTCCACCCTTTACGCGCTGCACATACTCCCTACCCCTTACCCCCGTTTACCTACTTTACAACTCTACCTCACCTCTCCGCGTTAACGCCACACCCTCCATAACTTACGCACCTGCTACTACGCTCCCTACCCGAGCTCTCCCCCGCCTGCAACCTGCACTACCCTTACTCCCCGCGCAAACGCTCAACGTCCCTATGCTCCAACTTCTGCACTCCCCTTCTCCCACTCGGCCTTCGGCCTCCCTCTACCCACCCCCTTCCATACTCAACCCTCACCCCCTCACGGCCTCCTTCAACCTTGCATTCGTGGCACCCTCCCTCACATTCGTTACTTCTCCCTCCCTCACATTCGTTGCTTTTTATCATTTTTAAAATTTTAATCCCCCATTAATACCCCTCCCCTTTTTAAATTCCCATTTACATTAATACCCCCATTTACATTAATTCCCATTATTTACGTTAATTCGATTCCCATTTACTCTAATACCCTTCCCTCCCACTTCATATAATAATACTCCCCTTTTTTAAATAATAATCCCCCTCCCTTTTAATTTAATTTCTCTCCCCTTCCACTAAAATTAATCCCCATTTTTTAATTTATTCCGTTCTTTTTAATTAATCCATTTTTTAAATTAATTCCCCTTCCCATATAAATATCCCTCCCATATTTTATTAACCCCTTTTTTAATACCATTTTAAATTAATTCTCTCCCTTTTAATTAATCCCCTTCCCCTCCATTTTTTTACTATCCCCATTTTTTAATTAAAAAAAAAAAAAAAGAGAGAGAGGAAGAGAGAAAGAGCAGAGAGAGAGGAAAGAGAGATATGAACAGCAGAAAATGGAAAATGACATATGAAGAGCACATGGACTGAAATTTGCAGATTTACATTGTGATTTGTGGCATTGATTTGAAGGGTGTTTTTTTTGAAGAATTTGACATTTGAAGACAAGTTTGTCATCATTCAAGACATCTCTTTGAAGGAAATTTCAGCTGCCTTAAAGGCCTCTTGCACTAGTGTTTCAGTTGCACATATTTTGCAGAAATATTATATTGACATTGTATTTTGAGTTGAATTTGCCTCTTCATTCATAGTTGGAATCAGTAAATTTGAGTTGTTGATTGTTGATTTCCCTCCATCATTTGAGGAGCAGATTTTGTACTTGAGATTTCCATAGTTGGAAATTCTTTGCAGTCATTTGTCTTTATTTGAAAGGAATCACATTATAAACGGGTGCATTTTCGGTTGAAGCCGACACCCTTTCATTCATTTTTAAGCCTAAGTTGTTAAAATGGATAAAATCAATGAGGCATTAGAGTTGTTGAATAACCTCATTCATTCAAATGCTGATGACATGATAAAAATGAGCAAGGATGCTCTTTGTAATATTCAAAGTTGTTTGCTAGATGCACATGAAAAGATTGAGTTTTTGCAGTTGGAATCTCAGCTCCAACAAGACGAACTTCAGCAAAAGAGTCACCATTCTAAACTTGTTTTTGTTCATAAGATTGAGAAGGACTCTCATCAGAAGAAAGAAGATAAAGTTGCAGATGATTCACATTCAGTTCCTTGTACTAGAATATATATACATGCAGATGCAACATCTCAACCTACACTTCTCAAGCCCATCATCAGACCTTGGGATGAGCTTATCCACAACAAGCACAGAACTAGTCTTGGATATGACAAGGATGTGTCCTTTCATATTCCAGACTACACAAAACCCATCATATTTCAGAGTGTCGGATTCCTGTATGACAGTTCACCTGTAGCTGTTCTAGATCTTGCTCCACAACAACAACACCAAATTGTAAAATGTCAACACTGTGATCGAGTTGGCCATATGAAAGATCATTGTTTTGATCTTCATCCATGCAAGCACTGCAGTCAGCACACCCATTCTTCAGACAGATGCTTCAAAAACAAGCCTCCTGCAAGAACAAAGATTCATCTTGGATGGATCGCTTCTTGGCAATGGGCATCAGCAGCCAAGAAAATGTTTACGACACATGTTAGAACTTGTTCGCGGATATTGAGCAAACTTGCAGTTGAGTTTTCGCCTTCATCTCACCTTGTCCCTGACAGGGGGGAAAATGGTGGTCATGTACAAGCTTCGGCGTCAGATCAAGCGAGCCTGAGCCACAATCTCTCATCCCATTTTCAGAGTTGTAGCCAGCAGTTCAAGCGAGCCTGAGCCACAATTCGTCATTCTGGATTCAGAGATGTAGCCAGAGATACAGATGCCCATGAGCATACCTTCAGTTGGTGGATAACCTAAAACCATCATCTTTGGTTGGTGGATAACCTAAAACCATCATTTTTGGTTGGTGGATAACCTAAAACCATCATATTTGGTTGGTGGACAACCTAAAACCACCACAGGTAGTAGACCTCCCTTCTTTTAGGTCGAAGGTCTCCCTTTTTTTTTAGGGACAATTCCTCTAGCAGAAGCTTTTAGCTTCTTGCCAGCTTTGGAAGAGTTCCGGGAACTGCAAAAAGTTTTGCGTTCCAGTGTTTGTGGTCATCCTAAAACCACCTCTTTTTTCCAACATTTCAGAGAGTTGATTCAGCCCAAGTGCTGCCATGTATACTTTGCAGATTTGTATTACAACTCTTTTCTTGGACTCACACATACCCCTTCGGATTAAAGGGGGATGTTGGAACACCTAATCCTACATGGGTAGGTGTGGAATGCGAAAAGTCACAATGGAGTCCAAGTGACCTTGGAATATGAAACCAAGAGTCACACCATTGTACTATAAATGTACATCTTTGTATAATGGAAAATAAGGAAGCCTCACGCTTATCTTTCATTGTGTGTTGAATCTCTTGTGTGTGTGTGTATTCTTCCCATACACCATGTGTGTGCTTTAACATGGTGTTTAACATCAACAAAAGGAGGTCTTCCATAGGTGAGGAAATGATGAATTATCAACTAAGGCATGAGGGATCATAATAAAGTGATTGATGGAATGACACCAGGGATGGTGATGGAATAGGGGATATTGAGTAGCAAATGGACGACTTACCTTGTCAGAGAAAAAAAAATCACGGATGACTTGGAAGTGACTGACATAACTCCAAAGGTGATGAGGGATAGTATGAATGCAGGCTAAAATGGGAAACATGTGATGAATGTGATCCAAATATGGATGGAAGACTATAATAGGAGATAAAGGGACTCAGGACAGACTCCATGAATGTGATGATGACTCAACTCGGATGCTCTGAAAAAGGGTGACTCGATGATGCTTCCACACTGATCCAGGTGGATATTGGTGGCCACCAGCCTATTCTACTTGGACACCCACCATTTTTTATTTCAGCTTTTAAGTTTCCTTAATTACAACACAACTTACTATTTTTAGAACATTTTCGGGTCCTGAACTTCCGTAGCCGTTTTGAGGCCCTAAATGATGCTTTTTGGGAAAACATGGAGAAAAATGGAACTTGCTTTGATGCTTCTCACTCAAAATTTGTAGTCCTCGGATAGATATTTCTAACAAGGTATTGAGCGCATTAAATAAAGATTGTATGCCAAAGTTACGTCCCCAGGAAGTTGATGTACCAATTTACCCAAACGGGACCCAGAGTTTCAGTGTTTCATCTCCTAGGGTTAGGTATTTGGATGTTTATGGTTTTCCATTGTTCCTCAATAATAAATAGGCCTTCAATCCTCATTGTAACATAGTTCAGAGGCCTGTAGCGGCCACATCTCTTCTCATAGATAAGCTACCAGTGCCCTACCTAATTTATTTCCATTCTTTCTATAACCATATTTTAGTTTTTTTTTTTTAATGAAATGAATTTTTATTTCTACGGCATCTCTGAGTTTATGTTTATTATTTTATTTCATTGTGTTCCTCCATAAATCTAGATCATTAGTATCATAGAATTCTGCTCTTTCTCGATCCTTCTTTGCATATCCCCAACGAGGTTGGGGTATAAGGAGTTAGGGCTTGATCTAGTTGAACCTTTGCAAGATCAGCCTCGCAAACCCTGACGGTCGCCCATGGGGGAAGAAAATAAAGATGAGGGAGTAGCAGATCCTATCAAAATATTTCTTGAGGAGGCCCTCGAGAAACAAAGGAATGCGATGATGGATAACTTTACTGATATCCTTCAATGGTTGCCCACCGCTGATGCATCTACATCCAGCAGCCACTCTGGAGGTGCCACTCCTTTTAAGGCACAAGTAAACTTTGGCATTCCCATATTTGAGGTCCAAATAGATGAAGATGTCATATATAAATGGTTTAATATATTAGAAGCATATTTCTCGGTTCATTACCTTTCTGACCAAGAAAGGATTACTTTTTCACTCCTCAAAGCTGCCCCCCATGTCAAGGACTAGTGGGAAACCTACTGGGAGCAAAAGGTTGAGGGGGAACCCTCTCTGTTTTTGGTCTCACCCACTTGGAAATATTTCAGAGATGCCATCAAGGAAAAATATGATATTTTGGGGAGCTATGAGGACAAATACATACAATGGACTATGTTGCGGCAACAAAGGGATCAAGATATGCATGAATTGATGAACATGCTCCATACCCTACGCACAAAGTTGGGTATCAAAGATTCAAAGAAAAATTTGGTGCTAAAGTATCACAGTTGTATGCACAGATACATTTAGGAGGAAATGGAGTTCCTCGACATCTCCTCTCTTTGTGTGGCATATTGGTATGCTGCCAAGATTGAGCAAAAATTTAAATAGAAGAAGCTAGAATTTGGATCTGTGAATCAGAAGCAAGGGAAAGGTGCCCCGAAACTGTACAAAAAAGGAAAAAACCAAGGCGGGGCTACCCAGGACAACCTTCCAAAGCTAGAATAAAAGTACAACACTGCGAATCCAAAGAAGGACATGGGGAAGTGGTGTGAGTTCCATAATATCTCCACCCACAACACAAGTGAGTGTCTGGCCAAGCAGTCACTGGTGGCCGAGTTGAAGGCTTCTGAATTGAATGCATGCTACGACTCTAAATCAGAACCTGACAAGGGGAATGACAAAGGGAAATTGATTATCGATGCAAATCCCAATGCCACCATTGCCACCATGGAGATCCATAAGGAGGAACAAGAAGATCTAAAGGAGCAGGCGACTCTTCCATTCCCTGATGTGGATAAAGGGTTCCCCACTGTATTTTATTGTTGATAACGAAATTCAAAAGAACTTCATCTCAGTGGAGGTCATGAAGTGGCTAGGCTTGCTGACCACATCACACCCATAACCATACACAATCAGGTGGCTTCACCAAAGACGGGATCTCCGCATCAGGCATCAGTGCCACCTTCCCTACAACATCAAGCCCTTCATGGATGAGGTATAATGTGATATTTCTCCTCTTGATGTTTTTTATGTATTATTAGGCAAACAATACTTGTGGAAGTGACATGTTGTGTATGAGTCACAACCTCATGTTGTTATTTTTACTTTGGGAAATAATTTGTACAAGATACCATAGGTAGCACAACCAATTGCCACCTCCTTGGATATTACAAAATAGTGCAGTAAGCTCATTTAAAAAACCAGGAATTTTTTTTTCTTGATGATCCGCCCTTAGGGCAAGAAGAATATTGTTACCATGACCTCCAAATAGGGCTCCTCCACATGGAAAAAATAGATGGAAAAGGTCATGGAGGAGTACGAGGATATCTTCACCTCCCCCACAAGGGTGCCTCGGCACTGTTAGGTCAAGCACTACATCGATCTAATGCCAGGTGAACAACTACCCAATGGAACAATCTATCGGCGCTCTGTTCTAGAGAATGAATAAATCAAGAGGCAAATTCAAGAGCTATTGCAGAAAGGTCACATGTGATCTAGTTCATCGGCTTGCGGGAGCTTGATCATGTTGGTGTAGAAGAAGGATGGGACTTGGAGACTCTGTATTGACTATCGGGAGTTGAAAAAGATCACTATCAGGAATAGGTACCCGATCCCACGGATTGATGAACTTCTAGAAAAAATAAAGGGGCTGAAATATTTCAATAAGATCGACTTGAAGTCTGGGTATCCCCATATACCAATCAAACCCTCTGATGTGTGGAATACTTTCTTCAAATCCAAGGAGGGACTTTTTGAATGGCTGGTCATGCCTTTCAGGTTGACAAATGCCCCTGCAACCTTCATGAGGCTGATGGATGACATCTTACGACCATTCACCAACTCATTTTTAATTGTGTACTTGGATGACATCATGTTCTTCAACAATAATTGGGAAGAGCACCTCTACCAAATCCGATAGGTCATCCAAATGCTGCGGAAACAAAATTTGTGTGCCAATTTGGAGAAGTGAAAATTTGACATGACCCAGGTTCAGTATCTAGGATACATTATTGATGAGTGGGGGGTGCACGTGGATCCAACCGAGATCCAATTCATTCAGGATTGGCCAACCCCAAACACTCTAACAGAGCTCTGCATCTTTTTGGGTTTTGCCAATTTATACTGTAGTTTCATCTTGGGATTCTCTCATATCACTTGGCCCTTGAGTCCAGTCGCCAAGGGAGGGGCGAAAGAAAAATTATTTTGGTATGAATCTCAATAGAAGACATTCATAGAGTTGAAGCATTGCCTTTGCTCTACACCAGTGCTGACATTACCAGACTCGCAACAACCATTTGAGATTTAGACAGATTCCTCTAACTATGCTATTGGGGCAGTTCTTACTCAAAGGGCCATCCAGTGGCATATCACAGTCATTAGGGGAATTTTGAGGTCTAAAATAGGCCTCCTAAGAAAAATGTACAACCAAAATAAACTTTATAAGAACCAATAGGATTCAAGATGATGATGTCAACCATGGGGGATGATTCACCATTTTTTAATTCAAATGGCAAAAAGATTAAAAAATAAATAATAATAAAAATACTTTTTCAACTTGTATTTTCAATTTATCTCCCAATTTTTTTACTCAAATTTCGAGCAGGAGTATTCATTGGATGAAAAAATTAATTTATCATCCAAGGAGTACCCATGTTGCATACTTTTGATGGACTATGCTACATGAAAAATGTTAAATACATGAAAAAACGTGATTGTGATCATGTTTTTCATGTATTTCTCATTTTTCGTGTAGCGGGATCCATCAAAATTATGCAACATGGGTACTCCTTGGATGAATAAGTGAATTTTTGATCCATTGAATACTCCCACTAGAAATTTGAGTAAAAACGTGGGGAGATAAGTTGAAAATACGAGTTGAAAAAGTAGTTTTCTCTTTTTTCCCTCTAAAATTTGATGATGTAATCAAATATTATTTTATTATTTCCACTATTATTTTATAATTTCTTTAGGAGGCCCATTTTAGACCTCAAAATTCCTCTCATGGAGACACTTTCCGACATAGTCCGGAAGTATCCCACTTATGAAAAAGAAATGTATTCCATTGTGAAGGCTTGTTGACATTGGAAGCATTACATTTTTGGAAAGGAAACAATCATCCACAGAGACCACCGACCCATGTAGTTCATATAGACCCAAGGGAAGTTGCAGAATGATCACCATCAGAAGTGGTCCACATACCTGCAACAATTTCATTTGAACATCAAGTACAAGAAGGGTAGCACCAATAGTGTTACATACTGTCCTAGACGACCCCCGATCATGGCTCTAACCACTTTTCTCAACTCTTGTGGGCAAGAGACTTCCAATTGGATGCTTCTCTACCAGTGATCCAAAATTTGACCACACATACAATACACTCTTGGAGGGTAAGCAAGTTCTAGATTTTCACCTCCAGGATTCCTTGCTAAGTCACCTGGGACACCTTTGTGTTCCTTCAAGTGAGTGTGCTAAGATGATTTTGGAAGCACACTAAAGTCGATTTGCTTGGCATTTCAAGGTCGAGAAAATAGTGGCAGTACTGCAAAAGTATTTCTATTGGCCAAACCTTTGACAGGATGTTAGGAAGTACATCAAGTCCTGCACTGTCTACGTCATTTCCAAACCAACCATCATTAGGGAAATTTTGTGGTATAAAATGAGCCTCCTGAGAAAATTGTATAACAAAAATAAACTTTATAAGAACCAATAGGATTCAAGATGATGATGCCAACTATTGGGGATGATTCACCGGTTTTGGAGTAAAAAAGTGAAAATATTAAAAAATAATAAAATAATAAAACTACTTTTTCAACTCGTATTGTCAACTTATCTCCTTAAGTTTTGAATAAAATTTCGAGCGTGATTACTTGTTGGATGAAAAATTTAATTTCTCATCCAAGGAGTAACCATGTTGAATACTTTCGAAGGACCCTACTACACAATAAATGAGAAATACATGAAACAACGTGATTGCAATCACGTTTTTCTTGTATTTCTCATTTTTCATGTAGAAAAGTCCATCAAAAGTATGGAACATGGGTACCCCTTGGGTGAGGAATCAATTTTTTCATCCAACGAGTGCTGTTGCTCGAAATTTGAGTAAACCCATAGGCATATAAGTTGAAAATATGAGTTGAAAAAATAGTTTTTTCTTTTTTCCCTCTAAAATTTGATGATGTAATCTAATATTATTTTATTATTTCAAATATTATTTTATAATTTCCTTATGAGGCCCATTTTAGACCTCAAAATTACCCTAATGCAAAAAGAAAGGCCTCTATACTTCACTGCCTACCCCTAGTCAACCTTGGGAATCCATCTCCATGGATTACATGTCGAGCCTTCCTTCTAATAAGCATGGAAATGACTTTGTTTTTTTGGTCATCGATAGATTCTCAAAGATGGCCATTATGAAAGTCTGCAAGAATAATATCACAAAATAAGCCACTACTAAACTTTTCTTTGAATGAGTGTGGATACACTTTGGTATCCCACAATCTATCATCTCATATTGTGACAAAATGTTCCTTGGTAAATTTTGGTCCAGCCTCTAGTCAATGTTGGACACCAAGCTGACAAAGTCCATAGATTTTCATCCACAAAATGATGGCAAAATAGAGGTCATAAACCGAATGATTGTACACATTTTGCACATGTACAACTAAAAGCATCCATACACATGGGATGAGAGCCTCTCCTTTGTACAAAACAGTTATAAATAGGCTCTCCATAGCTCAACCAGCCATAACCCCTTTTAGGTGGGACTGGGATTCCAAACACTATGTCCCTTTGACTTAGCCATGCCATTTGCAGCTACTCTGGCATATTTAAATCATGTCGAGTCTGAGACTGACAAGGAGAACAACTTCATTGAGTGCATTCAACATATCTTCCAATAAGTTCATGACATATTGGACAGAGCTAATGCTAATTACAATAAAATACATGATCAACATCGGGTGCCACACAAATTTTCAGTGGGAGACAAAGTGTGGCTACATTTACAGAAGGAGCACCTCACTAAACCCCACCACAAGCTTCGCTCGCTCCACTATGGGCCATACACCATTACCAAGGTTGTATGGGCAATGCCTTTGAGCTTAGTATTGCACCATTCCTTGGTCTACACCTAGTGTTCAATATGGACTACCCTTGGCCCTACTTTATCCTCTACTAGACACATCGGACATGACAAAACAACTCAAACCAAAAGAGTTAATCCCAGACTGTATGGAACAAGACACAACTGATCAGATCATGGATACACTGAAAAAACACACCCGAAAACAAAGGATGTCACTATATCGAATTGTCAAAGCAATAAAACTCATTCACTAAGGCAAGTGGCTCACCAGGGACTAAGTTTAGCAGAGGTTTCCTCATCTCAGGGAGGAACTCAACGCAATGGGGACCATTTCTTCCTAAGGAGGGAGGAATGATCTAGGTGGATATTGGTGGCCACTCACCTATTCCATTTGGACCCCCACCATTGTTTCTTCTAGTTTTTCACTTTCCTTACTTATAGCACAATTTACTATTTTTAGCATTTTTTCGGGTCCTAAACTTCTGGAGTAGTTTTGAGGCCCTAAACAGTGTTTTTTGGGAAAACTGGGAGCAACATGGAAGTTACTTCAATGTTTCTCACTCAAAATTTGTATTCCTTGGATAGATATTTCTAACAAGGTATTGAGCATAAAACATAGATCATATTCCAATGTTACGTCCCTGGGAAGTTGATATACAAATTTACACATACGAGGCCCTTAGTTTTGGCATTTCATCTCCTAGGGTTATGTCTTTGGATGTTTACGGTTTTCCATTGTTCCTCAATAATAAATAGGCCTTCGATACTCTTTGTAAAATATTTCAGAGGCCTGCAGCTGCCACATATTTTCTCAGAGATAAGCTACCAACGCCCTAGCTAGTTTATTTCCTTATGTATATAAGCATATTTCAATTATTTGTTATTCATTAAATGAAGTTTTATTTCTGCTGCATCTCTACATTTATTTATATTTCTATATTTCATTTTGTTCCTACATACATCCAGATCACACACAGGATAGACACAATGGGGACCATGAAAAAATGAGCAAAATATCGTTACTCATGATGAAAATCAACATATGAGTTGATAAGTATGAACGGAAATTGGTGCCCCAAGTACAAGAAGTGCATGTGAAGAAATTCGAATATAAGAGGCGGAAAAGTGACCCTTCTTGGAAAAATAGCTTTGTGGTGAAGTTTAAAATTACCAAAAAACAAAAATCCCATTATATTTCTCGGTGAGATATTTCCAACGATGTTGACAGCTCGTCAAATCGAGCTATGGTTTTGTCGCAATAGATGAAGGGAAATTTAGGTTTTTTCCTTTAAAAGGGTGATTTCCCTCCAATTTAATTCATTTTCTAAGTGATTTGTGGTGATTTTGGAGAGGAGGAGAAGGCCCTAAATATTGTGGTGATCATAGTGGAAAAATTTACCATTGGAAATGGGGTCCTTCAGTGGCAGGTAGGTGGCCTAACCTTAATCTACATTTTTGTCAGTTTATTTTTTCAGATTAGGTTCTCGAGGCTCTGTGGGAGACCCCTGCCCATCCTCATGGCCAACTCGCACTATTCAGACCCTAAAATGTGACTTGTCTTACAGTATTCAATTGGAAAAATTGTGAGCTCACAGTTCGAGTGTATGAAAAGTGTGAGTTGGATCTAGAGGTGGTGTTTGTCTGTTGGTTGGTTGAGGGCCATGGTTAGCATATTTGTGATGTAGTTGTCTTATTTATGAGCTCAAAAACATGATGGTGTTATGCAGGTATGGTAGAATTGAATATCAATTGGCGTGATAGAGTTTTGGATGCTCTTCAGGTCGAGATCCAGGGGAAAGGGTGATGCAGGAGCACTTGCTAGATATGGGGTTCTCAAGTTGGTTGACAACCCACTGATGAGGGCAAGTGAGCCCTTACTATCGACGATAGTGAGCTATTGGGATCCGAACCAGGCATTAAAAAACTTTTGAGGTCTAAAATGGGCCTCCTAAGAAAAATGTACAACCAAAATAAAATTTATAAGTACCAATATGATTCAAAATGATGATGTCAACCATGGGGGATGATTCACCATTTTTGGGGTAAAAAGGTAAAAAGATTAAAAAATAATAAAATAATAAAACTGTTTTTTCAAGTTGTATTTTCAACTTATCTCCCTAAGGTTTTACTCAAATTTTAAGCAGGAATACTTGTTGGATTTATAATTTGATTCCTCATCCAAGGAGTACCATGTTGCATACTTTCGATGGACCCTGCTACACAAAAAATGATAAATACATGAAAAATGTGATTATAATAACATTTTTCATGTATTTCTCAGTTTTTTTTGTAGTAGGGTACATCAAAAGTATGCAACATGGGTACTCCTTCGATGAGGAATAAAATTCTGCATCCAATTATTGTTACTACTTGAAATTTGAGTAAACCCATAGGGAGAGAAGTTGAAAATACGAGTTGAAAAAAGTATTTTTTTTATTTTACCCTCTAAAATTTGATGATGTAATAAAACATTATTTTATTATTTCCACTATTATTTTATAATTTCCTTAGGAGGCCCATTTTAGACCTAAACATTTCCCTAATGAGGAGGCCTTTATGGTGCAGGGGCATAAGATCAAGCTTACTATCTAGGACATTTATTTTTTGAACGGATTCCCACCACTAGGGGTGGTGGGAAACATACATCTAGTTTTATCGTGTGGGTAGAATATATGAGAGTTCATGGAGTGCCATTGTAGACTGGATGCTCGTGCTAAGGGCATGACCATTCCGATAATTGATCTAGAGCAACTAAAGACACGGGCTGTCGTCGTAGTGGTACAACGGATCCTAGGCAACCAATCGTTCCATCACATCACTAGGGACAGATGATGTTGGTAGAGAGTGTTTTTAGTGGGACCTACTATGTGTGTGCCCAGATGATGATGTCATCAGTGAAATAATAGTTGTCACTATGTATGCAGTAGGTGAACCATGATTGTGCTTTTGGTATGATATTGTGCTTGTTCTTCTTTGAGACAATCCCCAAGATATGAACTCATGTGCAGATCTGGGATGGGGGACCACATGAGCCCAGGATGCGCTACTAGGGGAAGCTGTTGTGGAGAGGAGGAGGGGGAGTTAGATGGGTCTTCTGACCTAGGCTTTTCACACACTGGGATCAGATGCCATTGAACATAGATGACTATCCATATAGTGATATGAACTACCAGGGAGACCTTGACTTACCACTTCTGCCTGGTCAAGCATGGGGACTGAATGGTGAGTGGAAGTTGCTATATATTATGGTGCATTTAAAGTTTCTATAATATGTATGTGGTAATGATTCATACCTTTTTGTAAGCATATATAGAACTTGTGAAGTTGGCATGGTATGCGGGGCGATCTGCGACACTGGGTACTGCGGGATCTAATGGAGCAAGAGTAGGCCATAGACCTGATTATGAGGTTTTGCTGGAGGAATTTCATCGCAGGTGTCACCTTTTTATGTCTACTATATCAGGGTGAGGGTGGTATGATCTTGAGGACTAGTACACCAAGGGATGTATAGGGATACCCTTAGTGGCTATGGGTCATGCGATGCATGGCGATGGCTGGGCAAGCAATTTTGGATCTGCGAGCTAGTGGAACAGAGCCATTGGCTCATGGCCCTCCAGATAGTGATTAGAGATAGGGGCATGTGGTTCCCCCCATTTTGATTTTTGCAAAATATTGTGGGCATGTTAGATGTATTTAGAGTAGTTTCCTCCAATCATTAATTATTTTTTCGATACATAATATGGATATGCATACTTTTATATATGACAGGTATATGGTTTTCCATTTGTTTTATTATTTTCTTGTGTTAAATGCATGTGATAAGTGCCAATATAGAATATTTTTGCAATGCTATCTACATAGTAATTCTGGGCTCTAGATACATGACTGAATTTAATGGATTCGAATTCACTCACTAAGAGCTTCACTCATAAATATTTTCTAAAAAGGACATAATTATTCACATGATGCATGTCATTCAATTGAATAAGAAGAAAAAAGGAATCTAAATGAATATGAAGATGAATGATGCAATGATCAAGGGAATCGATTAACAAACCTATCACTACATCATATTCGTCCTAGTTATTGTTGGCAGATCCAATGCATACACTGTTGGAGAGGACTAACGAATGCAAGGGGGTAAAAATGGCCCAAGTTGCCGAGGCTAGATTATGGGAGAAGTGACTTGCATCATCGGAATGACCTATATATGGTGTGGATGATGGATCCATCTGAAAGGTGTCACAAGACAACAAATGATATGATGGTGCACAATGCAAGCTAACTAAATGCATGACATAAATAAATACATGAATGTCAATGGGAGATGTCATGGGCAACATTTCCTGAGGTAAAGTGAATTTCGAGGGTTAGGAAGGAGTTGGCCTTCAAAATCCTCTAGAAGATATGCACCCTTGCAGAATTCCTTACTAATTATGTAAGGTCCTAGCCATAATGAGTCAAACTTCCCATTACTAAGGACATCATGAGCCTGTTCATACACTAGAACAAGATCACCTTCATGGAAGGTACAAGGGTGGAATTTTCGGTCATACTGGGCTTTGCTGTGTTTCTTGGCTGCTTCAACGTTTTGCAATGCAACACAATGGTCTTTAGAATCATGCTCAAGCATGATACATATTTTTTATAAATTTAGGGTTTCAGGGAGAAGTTCGACGACTAGGTGAAGAGAGGGGATTTCATACTCTATCAGTAAGACTGCCTCCTTGCCAAAAACAAGGTGGAAAGGAGTAAACTTGGTGGCGCTTTTAACAGAATTTATATAGGCCCAAAAAGCAAGGAAGAACATAAGGTGCCATTTGGTTTTGTTATTGTTCACCGTCATGGAAGCATATTTTTAAGGATTTTATTGACTTCTTCAACTTTTCCATTACCTTGGGGATGATAAGATGATTAATATTGGTGGTCAAAGCCTAACAGAGAGGATATCTCATGCCATATATCATCTTTTAAATGTTGGCCATGATTAGAGAAAAAAAAATTTGGAACCCCAAATCGAGCGATAACATGGTTAAAGAAAAAGAGAGCTACGGTAGCTGCAATGTTGTTGAATGTTTGCATGGCCTCAACCCATTTGGTGAAATAGTCGACCACCACAATAATATACTTGTGGTTACTAGCATATGGAGGTATAAATTCCATAAATTCAATGGCCCACTTATAGAAGGGACTTGTTGATATGACAGGATGGAGGGGAGCAGGTGGAGCTCGCGCTTTTGGGTCAAATAGATGACAATTGAAACAATGTTTTATTTCTTCAATACAATCACCAAAGAGAGAAGGCTAAAATTACCCAACACGCATGATTTTCTACGAAGTGGCCAAATCAGAGAGGTGGCCACCACAAGCACTACTATGGCAGGCATTAAGGACATGCTAAGCTTCAACATGTGTGAGACAACAAGGAAGGACAAAATCAACACCGTGATGATAAAGATCATCACCATTGAGAAGGTAGTACAGGGCTTGGTGTCATATATGTCATCGAGCATCATGATCAAGATGGGAAGTGGATTTCTAGGTTCGAAAATATGTAAGGATGTCACCATACCAAGGATATTCCAAAGTAATGGAAAACAAGTTTTCATCCTGTAAATCATCATTAACCAGCAGATCATGCATACCAATAGGAAATTCAGAAATGAGTTCAACAAGGGCTAAACCTTTCTTAATATAAGGTGTGATAAATTCAAGATCGAACTCCTCGAGAATAACGATCCAACGGGCGTATTTTCCATTTAAATGATCTGTCAACTTAATATGAAATCTGTTGGAGTGATGTCCCCTAACCTCATTTTTGGTCCAATTTTGAAAC
This sequence comes from Pinus albicaulis, assembly GCA_034641835.2. Lineage (NCBI taxonomy): Eukaryota > Viridiplantae > Streptophyta > Pinopsida > Pinales > Pinaceae > Pinus > Pinus albicaulis. The sequence continues at coordinate 958,612,820 of CM076578.1, read as the reverse complement.
ATTTTGTAATATTTAGTCTGGGGTGTGTCAAAGCCTCCAATGAATTGTAAAGGGTCAAAGGGTTGACTAGGAGTCTGCAAACCACGGTTTGCAGACCATAGAGTAGCACAGGCTAATATGTTATAAATATATAGATAAATCGACTCTAGAGATAGGCTAAGTGTTAGATTAAGCTTGGATACGAACTTGTGTATCTTTTGTGTCGATTGTCTGGGTAATTGCTCCTGCTTGCTGTGTGCACAGAGACCCTGAGTCCTGTTGTGTGCGAACCCCACTAGCTGTGTGCGTAGGCTGGTAGATAGAGTATGTAAGTTTGATTTGGATATGAATTAATGAGAAGAATGTGTGTGATATTTAAGTGTTTCTATGTTATGATTATCGACTACAATTTATGTTATTTCTGAGATTATACTTGCTCACTAAATAGTGATGATTTATTGATGTGCACATGGATGTAATATTATGAATGCATATATCTGGTTTAAGTGCTCTGGTCTAGTTATATGTTATCAGATGATTTATGATCTTTGTTCTACCGAAGTACTATTAAGGGTTTCTGTGTTAACGCTTCCCCTGTGTAGGTCTGTCTGATCTGAAAGTACCCACATAAATTAACTTTCTCTCTCTCAGGGTGTGGAAACCTAGTTCCAGCACCCTCCCATACTACTTCGGGTGAGACCTTGACTTTCACAAGCAGGTCATTGCCGAAAGGGCAGTAGTACAGGGGTTTGTTGGAAAACCTTAAAAGTGAACCTGTGTCAAGACCCCTCAAGCCAAAAAATGGTTAAATTTCCACCACTAGGAGCATTTTGAGAGAGAGATCAGGTAATGCCACAAGGTCATTGGCAGCCATTAAACCCTAAACTTGAGGACTGGTTTGAAAAACAGATTCAGGAGTTTTCCCTAAAATGGAATAGAAGTAAGAAGTTATCTTCCAAAGAGTGGAAAAACAAGTACATTTTTATAGAAGTGCATGAAATATTCTTCGTATCCTCCACACATGAATTAAAAGAGTGGATGGCATGATTGGCAGAGTTCCAGACCTGCTGGAAAGATGATCAAGTCACACAGTGGACCCATGAATTGATCCAACAATTGGAGAAGACTAATAAAAATATCACCAGGACTGTATACCACTGGTTGATAGTATTTTGGGAGTATTCATAACAGATCCATAGGTATCCCAAAAAGAGTGGCATCGGGACATTACTACCATATTTTATGGCAACTAAGAGTCATTTGTGTCGCCCTTGAACAAAGCACAAAAAGCTAAGTCTTTTCTCCAATTTGGTATGGGTTTTAGTTTGACTTAGGAGAATCCATAACAATTAGGGCAATTTGAGGTCTGAAATGGGCCTCCTAAGAAAAAAGTACAACCAAAATAAACTTTATAAGAACTAGTAGGATTCAAGATGATGATGTCAACCATGGGGAATGATTCACCATTTTTTAAGTAAAAGGGTAAAAATATTAAAAAATAATAAGAAAATAAAACTACTTTTTCAACTCGTATTTTCAACTTATCTTCGAATTATTTTAGTAAAATTTCGAGCACGAACTCGTTGTATGCAAAATTTAATTCGTCATCCAAGGAGTACCCATGTTGCATACTTTCGATGGACCTTGCTACATGAAAAATGAGAAATACATGAAAAATGTGATTGCAATCACATTTTTCATGTATTTCTCATTTTTCATGTAGCAGAGTCCATCAAAAGTATGCAACATGGGTACTCCTTGGATGAGGAATCAAATTTTGCATACAACGAGTACTCCTGCTCGAAATTTGAGTAAAAAATTTGGGAGATAAGTTGAAAATACAAGTTGAAAAAGTAGTTTTTCCTTTATTCCCTCTAAAATTTGATGATGTAATCAAATCCTATTTTATTATTTCTACTATTATTTTATAATTTTCTTAGGAGGCCTGTTGAGTCCCAAACTTGCATCTTTCCTATACACCTTTCTAGACTTTTTCCATTTATCTGGACCTCCTAAGTCATCAACATCATTGCATATTAATCATAAAAGAGCATTTAAAGTGGTTTTTAACTATGTTTTGTGTCTGCTGTTTGAATTAGATTTTTGCTCATTGAGCTGCGGAATCTTGTCACTTTCCGCAGCTGCTGCAACTTTCTGCAGCCATTTTGTTAAATTCTATATTCCAGGTGTCTTCAGGAAAATCGAGCCACATGGGCAATTTGGAAATGACATGGACATGGATCGAGTCCTACTGGCTCAATCAAATTCACCTAAGAAGGATGTGGTCAAAGGTAGTCAAGCGGTGGTCAACTGAAGAGTCCCACGGTGACAGAACTCTATTTTTCATCACGTTAAGACTTGTGTGGTCGTTCCTAAATCACAGGGGATATATCAACACCTGTGAACTGCTCCATAAGCCGAATTCAATGACCACTCTCCATAGATTTAATCTTCACGGCAGCCATAATGCTAGATTTTTGGACGTGGTTGTTCACGTGTCTTGTATCAGCACAGAATGTAGGAAATTGGTTATGTAATCCTCTGTTATAAATAATGCGTTCTCATACGCATAGTAGTTATTTTATGTAATGTAATTTGATGAATAGAAAGCCCACCGAAATGTGGACATTATTACTTTTGTTATGATCACATTTTAAAATATGCGAGAAGACTATGTTCATAAGCATAACCGTGTTTGATAGTTGTTTCCTTGATTGTGCGCAGGGCCCTGCGAATACTTCGCCGAGGTTTTGTGTATTGGCCGTACAGTTTCATGCTTATTTCCCTACGTTCATTTATGCCGTTAATCATTCTATGGTATATTATATCTTCTATGGTATTTTAACGTTATTTCGTTCATAATTTTTTCGTTTTATATTGTTGTTAATCGAATGTTGTTTTTGTTTTATTATAGGCACTTTACATTTAACAATATGGTTTTACAAATGACTAATGACATGCATCCAACTTTTTCTCTTTCATTTTATTTTTTTCTTTAATTTTTAATTCGCATTTTTTATTCTATTTCACCAGACATTTGTTACCAGCTAGGTTGTGATATTAAATCGCTCATGTTTATTGTCGGCCATCTCTCGTTCTTCATATAGCGAGACTAACGTATAACAAAGTATGAGTGTGTAGTTTGATATTAGTTTATTTTTCTCATAAGTTATATATTAAATTTTCCGGTGTCATTATCATTTTACCGAAAGCCATAGTGAGACTAATGGTGAGGGATTGAAGTATGAGTGTGTAATTTGATATTAGTTTATTTTTCTGCAAATTAGATATCAGATTGCTCAAGTTTTTTATGATTACCTCCGAAAGCCATAGCGAGACTAATGGTGAGGGGTCAGAATATGAGTTAATGTAATTTGGTTTTAGCTTTATTTTGCTTGCAATTCTTGGATTTCTTTGGAGTACAGTTTTTTTTGTATTTAGACAGCAGCAAGGGTAATGAGTTTCATGATCAATATTTCACTGTTTGTTTGACTACTATAGTGGCACATTTTCATTTGAGAATTAATTTTGTCATTGCACGTTTTAAAACCATTTTTGAAGTTTGAAGTTTTGGAAATCATTATAAAGGACAGCATTGCCTTGAACATTTATATCCATACTTGTCTTTTAATTTCCATCTCACATTAGGAAACCAACCAAGATAAAAAAAAAAAAACCAAAAACGGCAAAAAGTAAGAGATAGGTTATCTTGCACATATAGTGCGCCACACTTCGTCAGCTTACGAATCCCAGATTGACAAATTAATGTAGCAATTTAGGACACACTAAATTGACCAAACATTTTGGCGCCGTTGCCGGGGAAGTGTAACTAGGTAGCCAATTTCTTTAAAAAAAAAAAAAAAAAAAAGGGAAAAATTGATAACTTCTTGAAGTATGCTCTCCTTTTGCACCTAGTGTGATCTGGAGGATTAGAAAAGAGAGTTATTGGTTCAATAATTTCTTAAGTATTATCTCTTCTTGCACTTAGTGTGACCTGGAAGATCAGAAAGAGAATTATTAGCCCAACTTAAAAAAAAAAAAAATGACATGCATAGAGCAAGAGATTCTAGGGGATGGTTTATAGCTAGAGCCAAGAGTTCGATTTTAACAACTCCATCTTCTTCAAGGCATAGAAAAGATTCACCACCATCTACCCCTAGCCTTAAGATTCTTGGAATTCAAGGAGAAGCTGAATTAGAGGATTCTCCTACACCATCTACCAAATCTCATTTAGAAGAGGACCCTTTCTTTACTTCTACAGGAGAGTATATTGTAATTAAAGAAATAGAATCACCTGAAGAAGAAAAGGAAGAGACTCCCTCTCATCCTCCCTTGATAGAAGAACCAGAGGACTTTGAGGACTCTAAAGAAACTATCATGGCAGAGGAAATAATAGATGGATTCGGAGGTAGAGGTAGAGGTAGAGGAGGAGGAAACAATGGAGACAACAATGGTGGAGGTGAAGGTAATAATGGAAGAAATAGGGAAGGAGACAACTTGTTTGTATTCCCTATAGTTGATGAGGAAACTCATACAACGATGAAAAAAATCTCACCATCTGTCCTCCCTAACTTTTATGGATTACGAAGTAAGGATCCTGAAACATTTCTGTTTGAGTTTGAAGTCGTGTGCTGAACCTATGACTATATGGAAGACTCTCAAAAACTCAAACTGTTTCCTTCAACATTGAAGGGAGCCGCTTTGAAATGGTTCATGGGATTAGTCACCCAATCTATTAGGACTTGGAATGATATGAAACAAACATTTTTGGATAGATACCTGGACTATTGCATGCCCACCAATCACAAGGATGAGGTATTCAAAATGGTGCAAAAAGAAGATGAAAGTTTGGAGGATTTACTTGAAAGATTTCAATACAACTTAAAAAGAGAAAAAATGAGCAACTTAGATGATGAAACTTTGAAAGCCCTTATATTAAAAGCCATCAGAGATGAATGGATAGATATTTTAAACATGATGGGGAAAGGAGATATTTCTCAACTTCCACTTCGTGACATAACAGAACTATGTGTCCATCTCTCAAGGGGAAAATCTAAAACGGGAAAAGGGCCTAGAGATCCTTCTCTTATCAGGGCAAACAAATCTGCAACTGGATCAGTAAGTAGGGCAGAGATTGGTAATATGCTTGATGAATTCAAAACTGATATCTTAGGGAGCCTTAGTGAACAACTAGACACCCTTAAAATCCAAAACAAGCAGAAAGCAGAAACAGATGCTTTAGCCATCTTTTGTCCAAAATGTAGGAAGAAACATGCTTTAAGGGAATGTCCCTTGGATGAAAAAGTTGTAGAAACATGTATGATTTGCTCAGATAATCATGAGATCAAGGATTGTCCTTCAATTCCTGGACTCAAAACTGTCTTTCAAGAAGACCCAAATTCAGTAGAATCTCTCTGTTTTGTTGCAAGGAGACCTTGGCAGGGACAACAAACTCAAGGGTTTAACAACCCTATGAATTTTCAAACCCCACCAAATTGGAATCCTTGGAAACAACCTTGGCCCCAACATCAAAACTCATATCAGCCATGGGTACAAGGGATGCAAAATCCTTATGGGAGATTTGCTCAATTTCATCAATATCCTCCATCTTTTCAAAATCAACAAGCTCCACAACTTCCAAACCCAAATCCACAACTTTCATTGCCATTTCCACAACAACAACCTTCTCAACAAAATCCAAATCCTCAACTCATGCTTCCATTCCAACAAAAAACAAATCAACTTCCAGCCCAGCCATTTCCAAATCCTAACAATAAAAATCCTCAGAATACTTACATGATAGAAGGACAACAATTTCCTACCTATATGATTTTTCCTCTCAATGATGTACAACTCAGGTCTGGTAGAGTTTTAGAAAAACCTTCTATAGATGTCGAAGAGCAAGATACCTCTGAGGAGGACTCTCTTAAAGCCAATAAGGGTTCTGAGGAAGCATATCTTCAAAACTCAAACATTCAAAAAGAGAAAGAAAAGTTAACACCCACAACTCCTATATTTGAGCAACCTGCATCTTCATCCACACCTCCTTTCCCTGAAAGATTACAAATTGATAAAGGGGTGGAAAAACAAATCTTGTTGCCTAACTATGATTTTCTAGATGAATTAAAGAATTTTTGTATCAAGATTCCCTTGCTACAAGCCATTCGAGAGATTCCTATTCTAGCAAAAACAATAAAGGAGTTGAGTTTCAAAAGACCAGGAAGGAAACTAAAAGATACAAGAAGAATCCACCTGGTAGGAAAAATTGCAGATATCATGATGGGAAAAATTACCATGCAGAAGTATGTAGATCCAGGAAATCCAATTGTCAAGACACATATAAATGGGATAGAAATTCCAAACACATTGATTGATTTAGGGGCTACTATCAACATTATGAGTAGACAGACTATGGACCAGATGAAACTTCCTAACCTTGTTTTTACACCTACTTTACTGCAACTTGCAGATCGATCAATTATTAAACTAGATGGTGTATTAGAAGATATTTCAGTCTCCTTAGATTCTTGGGAATATCCAGTAGATTTTATGATTTTGACTCCCAAGAGTAATCTAGGAGGGCACCCACTTATCTTAGGAAGACCTTGGCTAGCCACAACTGATGCTTTCATTAGTTGTAGATCTGGGGATATGTACATTTCTAATGGTAATTCGATAAATAAATTCAATTTGTATCCTCCAGGAAAAGTAATCACAGAAGTAGGAGACAATGAATGGGTCGATGATGAGGACACTATACAACCTGTCTTTACCATTTCTGAAATCAATGAGGATAGTCAAATTCTGAACACATTAGAAAATTTTGAGACATCTTCATAATATGACCCCACAAAATTTTAGTTGGAATCTGATATTGAATATTTATAATCAAGACAAATGTATCTTTACTCTATGGAAGAGTTCGGTAGTTCTACCATTGAGATTTTTCCAGGAAAAACATTGAATATCAACAAAAATTTGGAAAAGTCACAACAGGAAGAACTAACCAAAATCTTGCAAAAACATTCTACTGCATTTGCATGGGAGTATACTGATATGAAAGGTATTGATCCTAAGACTTGCATTCATCATATCTATATTGAGGAAAAAAGTAGACCAATCAGACAACCTCAAAGAAGGATGAATCCAAATCTTAGGGAGATAGTGAAAGAAGAGCTCCAAAAACTACTCAATGTAAACTTCATTTATCCAATTTCAGATAGCCGATGGGTTTCTCCTTTGGTTATAGTACCCAAAAAGAATGGTAAATGGAGGTTATGCATTGATTACAGGGAATTGAACAAAGCAACTTTGAAGGATCACTTTCCTTTTCTTTTTATCGATCAGGTATTAGATACATTAGCAGGTAAAAAGTACTTTTCATTTTTGGATGGTTTTAGTGGCTATAATCAAATTCAGGTAGCACCTGAAGATCAAGATAAGACCACATTTACTTGTCCATGGGGAATTTTTTCCTATCGAGTGCTTCCTTTTGGGTTATGTAATGCACCTGCAACATTCCAAAGAGCAGTACTAGGAATTTTTTCTAATCTAATCCATGATTGTGTAGAGGTTTATATGGATGATTTTACATTTTATGGTAATTCATTTGAAGAGGCATTAGAAAATTTGGAAAAAGTTCTTATAAGATGTAAAGAAACAAACCTTTCATTAAGCCATGAAAAATGCTTTATGATGTTTACTGAAGGGATTGTTTTGGGGCATCATATTTTAGGAGATGGGATTAAGGTTGATAGATCAAAAGTTGAAGTCATATCCAAGTTGCCTATTCCAAATTGTCAAAGAGATGTTAGATTTTTTCTAGGATTTACTGGATACTATAGAAGATTTATAGAAAACTTCACTAAAATAGCATCTCCACTCTTCAAACTGCTTACAGAAGACTGTGAATTCAAATGGGATCCTGATTGTCAATCAACCTTTGAAACTTTGAAAACAAGAATATCTGAAGCACCTATCTTGAGAGGACCAAATTGGAAACTCCCTTTCCATATTTCTACAGATGCTTCAGATACAGCTCTAGGAGCTGTGTTGGGTCAAAAGGATTTAGTCCCTTATGCCATTTACTATACCAGTAAAAATTTGACTCCCACTAAGTTGAACTATACCGTAACTGAAAAAGAGTTTTTAGTTGTTGTTCATGCAATCAATAAGTTTAGACATTATATAACAGGCTATGAAACTTTTATTCATACTGATCATTCTGCGATTAGATATCTAATGAAAAAACCTGTTACTAATGGCAGAGTGACAAGATGGCTCCTACTTTTGCAGGAACTCAATATTACTGTGTTGGATAGACCAGGGAAACAAAATACAGTAGCTGATTTCTTGTCTAGGATTCATAATACTAAAGAAGATTCTCCTGTAGAGGATAAGTTTCCTGATGAATACTTGTTTGCAGTAACTACTAAGACCCCTTGGTATGCAGATATTGCTAACTATTTGGTTACAGGGAAACTGCCTCCACATTTATTTCCAAGTGAAAAAAGAAAGATTATTCAGGAGAGTTCAAAATATTCATGGATTTCTAACGAATTGTTTAAAACAGGGCCAGATATTGTGATCAGAATATGTGTCAGGGAAGATGAAATGCCTGATATCCTCAAGGCATGTCATGGTGAACCATGTGGAAGACACTTTTCTGACAAAAGGACAACCTATAAAATCCTCTCTTTAGGATATTATTGGCCTTCCCTCTTCAAAGATGCAAAACAATATGTCAAAAGGTGTGACAGCTGCCAAAGAGTAGGGAAACCTACCCTTTCAAATGAAATTCCATTGCAACCATAGGTACTCATTGAACCCTTTGAAAAATGGGCTTTATATTTCATAGGACCTATTAATCCACCATCTAAGCAAAAGAAGTATATATTGGTTTGTACTGATTATGTTACTAAATGGGTAGAAGCCAAGGCATTAGTGTCTGCTACTGAAAATTCAGTTGTTAATTTTCTTTATGAGGATATTTTTACTCGCTTTGGTGTTCCAAGAGAAATTGTGACAGATCAGGGAAGCCAATTCACATCCAACCTGGTGGAGAAGCTGATGGAAGAATACAAAATCAAGCACAAAAGATCTACTCCTTACCATCCGCAAGCAAATGGTCAAGTGGAGTCTACAAACAAATTTCTCAAAAGTATCATCACCAAAACTATTCATCTACACAGAAGAGATTGGGCGGAAAGGCTTTCTAAAGCCTTGTGGGCCTACAGAACTACATGGACAAATACAACAGGACATTCTCCCTATGAACTTGTTTATGGGAAAGAAGTCCTGCTCCCCATTGAGTTCCGAGTCAAAACCTTCAAGATGGCAGTTCTGTTGGGGATGGATCTATCAGAAGCCCAAAAGCATAGAATGGAGCAGTTGAATGAGCTAGATGAGATCAAACAAGAGGCAATTCTAAGAACTGATTTAGTTCAATATCAAAGAGCTAAATGGCATGACAAATACATCAAAGAAAAGAAGTTTCAAGAAGGAGATTGGGCATTGCTATTTGAATCCAAGTGTAAATATTTTAAAGGAAAATTTCAGACTCATTGGCTTGGGCCATATGAGATTGACAACATCTTTAGCAATGGAGCGGTAAGAATCAAGACCATTGATGAATTTCAAACTCCTCTTATTGTGAATGGCCACAGATTAAAGATCTATTATAAGCCACTCTCAAAAGAGGAATTTGTCAAAATGTTTCAAGATAATTTTGCAATAAGGCTGGTGTGGAAGAATCCTTCTTCTCCACCAGCCTAGCCTTTGTTCTTTTCAGTTTCAAGTAAAAAAAAATAAAAATAAAATAAAATAAAATTGTATAAGCCTGAAAACCAATCACTGATTGACAGTCTTATACAGAAAATGTAGGGTGAAAATCAGGAACACCTGACACCCTATATTTTCCATTTTTTTTTTTTTTCTCTCTCTCATTTCACAAGTCTTATGACAACCCACTCCATTTCATTCCACCTCATTCCACTTCATTCCACTCCACTTCATTTCATTTCACTTCATTTCACCTATTTCATTTCATTTCACCAACAAAAAATTTCTTCATGACCATTTTCATTCAGTCAGTTATCATCCATCTATTTCCATTCACCCAAATAACAGCTGTGTCAGTTTCCGCAGCTGACACTAGTTTCTGCAGCCAGAAGCAGTTTCTGCAGCTACCACTCTGTTTTTCAAAAATTCACAGTCAGATGTTAGTTCAACAATCATGAAATAAAATGCAGGTATGAAGACATATTGTGAGGACATGGGGCATTCAAAGACATCAATGAGGAGCAACTGATTGAAGACCAATGAAAAATGGCAAGAATTCCAAGGTATGAGTAAAAATTTATTTCAAATGGCATTCAAGCACATTTTTACATAGTTATAAACCATAGCTCCATTATATGCAATGATTGCGTTGATAACTCCGTAGCCATACCACGATATCTATATGATTCCCCCACAATCCTTGCATTCATTTCTAAATGGCCTCATAATCAAGCCTCCGGTCTTCACTAGTGTTTGGCTATACATTGATACTCCACCTGTAATTAAGGAACGTGGTTGATTTGACTACAGCTTCTCTTAGCCGCACAAAATCCGTAGCCGTTTCATAAACGTGCTTGCATCTACTCTGCAGCCACCCAATTTTAAATACTACCGAATGCACTTTGCTTCCCCCTACTGTTCTATTGACCTCACAGCTACATTTCCACCATGCTCACATAAGCCTTCACCCCATTTTGTTCTCTGTTCCGCTTCATACCGTGTACCTATTCCCTGATATCCGCTTACAATCACTGGCTTCCTTCATAAACCCTGATCATTTCTGCCGTCTTACCTCCGCTAAACCCTCCTCACGCAGACGAGTTATAAAAGTACAGAAGGAAGGATGGGTCAGTTGTTGAGAACAGAACCAGAGGGACTCAAATTTATGGAAGGGTATCCGCAAGTCAAAGACATACTGAAAAAGGAAAAATGGCTTCGGTTTATTCAAAAGTTCAAAGGCTACCATAAGGAGGTAACAAAATCTTTTGCGAGGTCTTTCAATGGTCTGGAGGTGGAGATTGGGGACCTCAAATTTATAGTGACTGAGGCATCCATAGTAGCTGCTACAGAACTTCCTCAAGAAGGAGAACGTTGGTTCAAGAACAAGAGCATTGGCGACGAAGCCTAGAGAGTAATCCTACGTAACCCAGGTATGGATGTCACCATTTTCAAAAAGAGAATTCATATTCATGCTTTAAAAGAAGAGTGGGCCAGTTTACTGTTAGTTATTCAAAAATTTATCACCTGTGAGGGACGTTTTGGGTCAATGTACATGTATCATACCCGACTGTTGATGAATTTCCTAGACAACCAGGCCCTCAATTTGCCATAATTTTTACTAAACAGTTTGAAAAAGATGTCTATAACCGTCCAAAAGCATCTGGGGGACGTAGAATCACATTTGTATCACCATGGTCTCGTGAAAATTTTGATAGAAAAACAATTAAAGGAGAAAAAGGACACCTGGGAGCAGTTTTTAATTAGAAATTTCTTTGAAGAACCTCAAGAAACCCCTGAAGGAAGTACATCAAAAAGAAGTAGAAGAAAGAGAACAAATGATAAAACTCAAAGCACTCCTACTAACATAGTTGAAAGAACTAGTAGAGAAGAAAGACTGTCAAAAAGGAAGAAGGAAAAGACTGAGGATAAAAAGCCAACAAAATCAAAAGAGAAAAGAAGAATTGAGGTTGTGCATCAAACCCCTTCTTCAGAAGAAGACCATCAAATATTGTCTGAGAGACTATTTCACCTTCAGGAACAGTCAGTTATGGCCAAAAAGAGAGGAAAATAAAAACAAAAGGAAACAGACAGTAGTCCACAGTATGTAAGAAGAAGCAGCAAGCTTAAAGGAAAGTGGAAGAAAGCACAAATAAAAGGACCCCATTTTATTGATTTGGGAGAAGGAACACCTGAAAAAACTCCAGCTGGCCATAGTCCATCTCATTCTCAGCTAAACATTGAACATATTCCACCTCATTCTCAGCCAACTGTTGAAACTAGTCCTCAAGATGTTGACATGAGTCCTTTTCGGCCAGATTTTGAAGTCAATTCTCCTCCATAGCATTTTGGGGATAGCCCAAGGAAAACGACACCCGAGATAGATCCAAAGTAGCAAGAGGTGTATGACTATATATAATCCTTAGAAATAACAGCCACGGGTCCCAGCACTTCATCCATTCAGCCTCACACAGCACAAGAAGCATTAGTCCAATCGTTGAAACAAGAAGTCTTTGAGTTGGAGGATTTAAATAGACATATTAAAAATGAAAATGAAGCATTAAAGGAACAAAACATATTGGAAAAGATCATTCATGACAATATCATGCTACATCTGGGACTGGGGCAAAAAAAGAACAGGAAATTGAAGAAGAAATGCCATAAGATAAGTAGAGCACTGATTAATCTCAAATACGGATGCTTGATGAAGAATCCCAGGATGTTAGTAGCACCAAGGAAAAGGAGAAGAGGACTGGATGTACTGGAAAAGGTATCAAGGCATATGAATTGAAGGAGGATGATCAAAATTTTGGTTGCATGAGGACATGCAACACCTTCACAATGGGGGTATGTTGAGTCCCAAACTTGCATCTTTCCTATACACCTTTCTAGACTTTTTCCATTTATCTGGACCTCCTAAGTCATCAAAATCATTGCATATTAATCATAAAATAGAATTTAAAGTGGTTTTTAACTATGTTTTGTGTCTGCTGTTTGAATTAGATTTTTGCTCATTGAGCTGCGGAATCTTGTCACTTTCCATAGCCATTTTGTTAAATTTTATATTGCAGGTGTCTTCAGGAAAATCGAGCCACATGGGCAAGTTGGAAATGACATGGACATGGATCAAGTCCTATTGGCTCAGTCGAATTCACCTAAGAAGGCTGTGGTCAAAGGTAGTCAAGCGGTGGTCAACCGAAGAGTCCCACGGTGACAGAACTCTGTTTTTCATCACGTGAAGACTTGTGTGGCCGTTCCTAAATCGCAGTGGATATATCAACACCTGTGAACTACTCCATAAGCCGAATTCAACGAACACTCTCCATAGATTTAATCTTCACGGTAGCCATAATGCTATATTTCTGGATGTGGTTGTTCACGTGTCTTGTATCAGCGCAGAATGTAGGAAATTGGTTATGTCATCCTCTGTTATAAATAATGTGTTCTCATACGCATAGTAGTTAGTTGCTGTAATGTAATTTGCTGAATAGAAAGCCCACTATGCCGTGACATTATTTCTTTGTTATGAATACATTTTAGATATATGAGAAGACTCTGTTCATAAGCATAATTCGTGTTTGATAGCTGCTTCCCGAGGATTGTGTAGAGGGCCCCTGCACACGCTGAGGTTTTGTGTATTACTGTATAGTTTCATGCTTTATTTCCTTACGTTCATTATGCCATAATCATTCACGTGTATATATTACATCTCTTATGGTATTAACGTTTTATTTTTGTTCATAATTTTGCATGCTTTATACTGTTTTTAACTGATCAGTGTCTTTGTTTCAGATTACAGTAGGCATCCCAGGCATTTGCACATAGTTTTACAATGACTAATGACATGGAATCAATCTTGTCCTTCTGCTGATTTCTTTTTCTTAATTTTTAATTCCAGCATTGTTTTATTCATTTCAGTCTTGTACATTTTCTTTACTAGTTAGTTAGATATTAAACTGCTCATGTCATTATCAGTTACCTCTGAAATCCATAGCGAGACTAATGGTGAGGGATTGAAGTATGAGTGTGTAGTTTGATATTAGTTTATTTTTCTGCAAGTTAGATATTAAATTGCTCATGTCATTATCAGTTACCTACGAAAGCCATAGCGAGACTAATGGTGAGGGATTGAAGTATGAGTGTGTAATTTGATATTAGTTTATTTTTCTGCAAATTAGATATCAGATTGCTCAAGTTGTTTATGATTACCTCCGAAAGCCATAGGGAGACTAATGGTGAAGGGTCAGAATATGAGTTGATGTAATTTGGTTTTAGCTTTATTTTGCTTGCAATTCTTGGATTTCTTTGGAGTATAGTTTCTTTTGTATTTAGACAGCAGCAAGGGTAATGAGTTTCATGATCAATAGTTCACTTTTTGTTTGACTAGTATAGTGGGACATTTTCATTTGAGAATTAATTTTGTCATTGCACGTTTTAAAACCATTTTTGAAGTTTGAATTTTTGGAAATCATTATAAAGGAAAGCATTGCCTTGAACATTTATATCCATACTTGTCTTTTAATTTCCATCTCACATTAGGAAACCAGCCAAGATAAAAAACCCCCAAGATAAAAAAAAAAAACCAAAAACGACAAAAATTAAGAGATAGGTTATCTTGCACATATAGTGCGCCACACTTCGTCAGCTTACGAATCCCGGATTGACAAATTAATGTAGAAATTTAGGACACACTAAATTGACCGAACAAAGCCCATTTTGGACCTCAAAATTCCCCTAATGCTTGTTATCGAGTAAGTATCCCCTAGTTTTTTATCTCTTCCAATCATATGGAGGGTTTGTTTGTGCCTCCTGTATAAAAAACTTATACAAAGTTATCATATCCTGCCATGGTCAAAATGAGTCATGATTTTTTTCAAGGGAAGTAAACCTGAGTCAGCCTTCCTGTGGTCTCTATTGACTCATTTTTTTTTTTTCCATCCCCAGTCGTTCAGGGTATTTTTCTATCACATCATTTATTTGATCATGTACTCTTGTTGGTTTGAGAAGGCCTCCATTGAATTCTAGCTGATAGGTTTTTCTCTTATCGAATTCGAAAAATTTCTCTAAGAGTAAACCTATATCCGCACCCTGGCCCTATTTACATTATTGATAGGTGACCTTGTTCTCAGCATTGATCAACACCATGGGTATTTTATTGAGTGGTTTCCCTTGTGTTCGGATTTATCTTTCATTACCACACCTGGGATTCGTGCAATACCTTGGTTTCCATTTGACCCTATTGGTGGATTCCTCGCCTCTTTGTCAGCTTTCATTATTGGTTGGTTCAGAGGGTTTAGAGGTAATTTCCTACAAACCCTGTTGTTGTTGATTAATATTCTATTGTGTGAAAAGGTTGTCATGTGTGGCCACACTGAGTGAGTGACCTCTGACGAGAGTGGAAGAACGACATGAAGCGATAAATACTATCGAGTTTATAAAGAAGGAGATAGATCGGTATACAGTCACTTAAGAGAATCACCTGATTTTAACCAGGACGGGGCTACACAATTTGGAACCAGTCCCCCGAATATGCCATCATCAAACCCACGTGTTGAAGGGAAAAAGTGTCCGGCCAACAGTAGAGGATATCCTTGGTATAAAGTCCCAAGTAGACTCTAGACCGTTTGTGATAGGGATGTCGTCTGGGGTGTAGGTCCGACTACTATTGAATACGCCTTTTCTCAAATGGAAGTTATGCCCTAGAGACTTGATGATACATGGATATTCAAATTATATGAAACAAATGGTCGATGAGTTCTCTTGTAAATGAAACATTATAAATATCAAAGCTAGATTCAAAGCATTCAGCCAAAGGAAATGTTGTTAGCGACACATCATTAGGGTCATGCTCATAAAAGTTGCTTGACCACAAAAGAAACTTTTCTCTATGGTCGAGAAACCCTTCAATTCCTTAAGTGTTTTCTAAAAGATGGTGTGACATTAATAATGAAGTCATTAAACATCTCTTGATGAAATATTCACATACCATTAACACATCCAAAAATCTTAAACGTAAAAATGATATATGAACAGAAAAACATAGACTAGTCAGTTATAAAAGATAGAAAATACATAAGACATAATATTCATAATGCTAGCACACATAAGTTATCATCTGATCCAGTAGTGGAATCAAGACATTCATTTGTATTCATTCTTGAAAACATGCATTCAATGTAATAAATTTATCTCTTCTCCTTTTGGAGTCCCGAAAAAAGGTCCTTTACATTGTCCCCAGAGGGAGTACTTTTAGGAAAAAATGGTGATGTTTGGGCAACCCCTTCCTTTCAGCTTCCTGACTGTTGGCATGCTCTGTGACCAAAGTGATGTTGTGACCTGCGAATTTTGTAATTTTTCCTTTTCAAGGTATCAACCTTGTGATGGAAATTTTTGGGACTTCTACTTGTTGCTTCTCCCTGAGATAAGTATTCCAGGCCCTATAGTCAGTGGCCACTGGAGTGACTTGAGGTGTGTCCTCCCCTAATCTTTGAAAACGTTCGAGAGCATCTAGAACCAAAGTGCACTTATTCACAGAGATTTTATTGGAAAGGGAGGCTAACTTGGTGTAGATTCGGACTGGTGCGATGATGAATTGATCAATGTTCTCCTTTGAGGCCAGAAGATCTTTGGAAGAAACTGCTTGTCTGATGGGATCTAAAAACTATTGGATGTCTTGGGCTACTTCTTCCCTTGTCTTTTGTGTGTAAAATCACCCCAAGGAAGGGATGTGATGTAATCCCACCATTGAATTTATGCCACTGATGAGATGTTCATAGCCGGACATCACTTTCTCCACATCCTTTATGAGCTTGTCCTTGGATTGTACCTTCATTCATATCTATACTTTATCGTTCTGTATCCAGATCCAATCTTTCCTTGGTAAGGTGTCGGGAGCTTGTGGGTACCTTTTAGACCATTCAAGCATAATGTCTAGTGTCGTAGAGGCTTCCTTTAGTTGTGTGGTATTTTTCTTAGTCTCTGCTTGAGCCTTTAGTAGCAGGCACACTGTCTGTTTAATGGTGAACATTTCTTCATAAAATTGTTTCATGGGGGTTTTTAGAGTGACCAAATCTGCTTGGATAGTGGTTGGTAACCCATTGGCTTGAGTAGTTGTGAATCAGAGCCTCTGATTTTCTACCTCGATTTCCTCCCTTTCCTGAGCTTCCCTCTGCTCGGTGGCCCAGAGTTCATTTTGTAGGGACAAGATCTCCTTACTCACTATGTTGACATTTTCCTCGGTAGCTGCTACAAAAGTAGTTCGTGTTGATGCTATCAAGATTAGATTATTCCTAGTATCTAGGACTATGTCTTTTTCAATTCTCACTACGAGGGGCTCGAATGGATTCTGAGCAAGACGCTTTATTCTCTCCTGCCTAATATTATGTGTGAATTGGTCATATGATAGCCTTGTCAGGTCCAATGCATCATCATCTTGTTCTTTTGGGACACCTAGTTCTGATAATGGGAGATGCATGCCCGTCATGGGAGTTGCTGGGGGTACCTCAATATGAGGAAACTTTGTCTGTTCCCTGGTCTTTTGGGGTGTGTCTTGATTCCCTCTTCTCCCTTGGAAGAACCTTCCTATGATTTCTGACTTTCTTCTTCCTTTCTCCTCCTTTCGGCCTCCTCTTTATCCTGTTCCTCCTTTAACCTATACTCGGCCTCCTTCCCCTATCGTTCCTTTTCCTCTTCCTTCGTTTTACATTCTTCTTCCTTTTTTCCTTTGTGCTCTTCTTCCTCCTTCCTTTTACGTTCTTCTTCCTCCTTATTTTTGCATTCTTCTGCCTACTTTTTATTTTGTTCCTCTTTCTGATATTTCTTCTGCTACTCTTTATCCTGCTATCATGCCAATGTATATTAGGTCCTTTTGAGTTCTTCCTATCTCATTTTCTTCTCAGTCGCCTTATGTGCTTTAGCCTCTTTGTATATATTTTCCTGTTTGTCTTTAGAAATATCACTACCTGTAGTATTCTTTGGTTTTTTAGCTTGGGAAGATGAGGTTCCTCCTACTAGGTCCTTTCTTTTCAGCATGTCTACCCTCTCTTCCAAATTTTCGTCATCCTGACTGCCTTAATCTCCACTCAAGTCGACTAATTATTTTGGAGAGGCTGCCCTGTCTTTGTTGTATCAGTTTCTGACTTTCTCCTCAACAAGGAATTCTATCTGTTGGTACTTCCAATTAAACTTGGCCTGTTTGCAGTGTGTGGGATGATCCTTTCAGGATCATATGATCTATGGGCGAAGGTTACGAAATGAAACCTTTGATGTCATTTTCCTTGAATTTTGCTTCCTTAAAATCTTTAATAGTATAGGTGCCAATAGTAAGCAGGAGGGTGGGCTATGGCTTCTTCTTGCCTTTTTTGAGGACCTTAGAGAATCCGCTCAACATCTGGTAGCACACCTCTTGTAGCAATAGCTTGTCGGTGACATATATGGGTAATGCATGAGGCACCTTGAATGATACAAAGACTCTAATAAAGGTACTATCTATGATAGGAAACCAATTGGCCACCTGGGTTACTGTTTCCATAGCCAGATTGGACATGCAAGGGGAATCTTTACCGAAGAGCTTCCCGTAGAGTGTGGGGATGAAATTTTGCGAGATAGATTCTATATATTGCTTGTATCTGGAAGCCCAAAATACATTCAAGTATTTGTGAATGGGTGCACTGTGATTTGCATCTCAGTTATGCGACCACCCTTCAAAGTGACATCTTGTTCACACTGCGTCCAACAGGTAAGAGGCCATGTAGAAATCTGACACACACCCCTCTTCTAGTACCTGTGTTGTTGATATATTTTATTTGAGAGATGATACTACAAGGTAAATCGAGTTAAACTAGGTGCCTAAGATGTGATCGCATACATGAGGGGGACCCAAGATCCATTAAAGGTATTGACGTCTTTTCGACCATACATTCTGCACATCATTGCTGCCAGAAGCTTGTAGACCTTCCTAAGGAAATATTTCTTATACTCTCGATCATTTTTTCCCTTAATTCCTCCCTCCATCCCTTCAAGGTTTTTGGCACTGGCACTTCATGCGTAGCGTCCCAATCGGCACTAAAATATTCCTCTTTGGTAGGGAGTGCATAATAGACTTCTGCGTCTTTCCCATTCAGGTTGGAAAAGGCTTTCGTCAAGTGGTTGTGGATGACCCAGACCTTGGAGTCAACTTTCTCAAGAATCGTTTCAATGAATTCTGTGCATGGAAATATTGGCGGATGGGTGCCCACGTAATGAAGCTTGGACCTTATAACCTAAACATAAAATTTCTGATCTACAAGGTTTTCCAGGAATTCCGACATCATGA
Organism: Pinus albicaulis; assembly: GCA_034641835.2. NCBI lineage: Eukaryota > Viridiplantae > Streptophyta > Pinopsida > Pinales > Pinaceae > Pinus > Pinus albicaulis. The sequence goes on along the minus strand of CM076578.1, from coordinate 958,593,751 downwards.
ATTCCTAATATACTTGGTACCACAACATCCTATCTCCTTTCTCAAAGATACAGGCGGTGTCTCCAAAGAAATGGATGGGGAAGGAGTCATTTCCTCTCCTAATATTTCTATTTCGGGGATTTTTTTTCTCTTTTGAACTGCTAGAGGCATGATATCGCTTGAGGTCGAAGAGATAGAAACATGCTTGAGCTCAACTTCGATATCACCTGGCATGTTCAAGAAACAATCCCACGATAAGATGAACGCCATGAAAAAAAATATGACAGGACTGCCTAGACCTCTCAATGTTCTGACTACCTAAGCTAGGTCACTGCAATCTCTGGTTACTATTAGTGAGAATGAGGAGGTTTGTGAATTGGCAACCCACTAATAAGGTCACACGATCGCGAGGTTGCATCTGCATGAAAAGCTCGAAAACAATGACTCTGTGACTTGGTGACCTAGTGACTAAGTTGTAAGGTCGCTAGGTTGAAAATTCACGATTTGGATGGTTAGTTGATGATCTATGACCTAGTGACTTCAAGACTCAGCGACCCAGTCATGAGGTCGCAAGGTCGCGGGGTCGTTGGATCGCAAGGTCACATTAGGGATTTTTGAGGGAAACTGGAGCGATCATGACCTGTGGGGAATGAATGGAAATGAAGGAAAAAATCCAAGGGAGATAGGAAAATCAGAGTTGGAGGACCTCCCAGATAGTCAAGAAAGGCGGTTTGAAGAAAAATGAGGCAAGGCACGGCTCAGAGGAGGAGGCAGAGTGGGATGAGCATGAGAAGGTTAAAAACCCTAATTAGAGAGCTGGTGAGGATTTGGTTTGCAAAGGAATGAAGAAACGGGGAATAAATAGGCTAGTTTATAGGGAAGGTGAGGCAACATCTAAGAAAAATAGTAAACAACATGAGGATTAGGCAACTTACCTGGAAAAAACACGATCCAATTAGCTTGTCAGAGGCATTGTTTGCTCTGTCGCGTAGGTCGAATATGACCTACATGACCCTTTTAATTTATAAAGGGGTCACATGTGTGATCATTTAATGCAGGTCGCTAAGTCACAAATAAGGCTGGTCAGGAAAGGGTGTGATCTTGCGACCTCGCGACCTGGGGGTCGCAAGGTCGCTAGGTCGTATAGTCGCGAATGCAAAATGTTAGGCCAAGATGTGACCTTGCGACCGTGTGACCCTGCGACCTGGGGGTCGCAAGTTGGCTAGGTCGTGCAGTCACGAATTTTAAGTTTTAGGCCAATATGTGACCTTGTGACACCACGACCTAGAGGTCGCAAAGTCACTAGGTTGCATAGTCACAAGGGTGAATATTTTATCAGTTTTGTGACTCTGCAACTATCAGACTAGTTTCAAAGAAAATAAGTCATGAGCCAACCTTTGAAGGCAGAATGCATGAAAGGGGAATTTATCAAGGCTCAAGGCTGAGGGCGCATCATAATTACCTCCATCGGAGAGATTAGATGCTCTTAAATTTTAAGACGGGATTAAATTTTGGAGGGTGTTGTAGCGGCTACAACAAATGGTGGTTCACTGGTAGAACCCAGAATCTCTATCGGTGCTTCATATTGAGGGGGGTGAGAGGGCTTAGAAGGTTTTTCCTTTCATCTCATGGGTCCCACTACATTCATGTTTGTCCCTTGCACCTTTGATCCACCTGTTTTCCCTATGCGGGACGCTAGTTCACCTAACTTTCATTTCCAGAGACTGGACAAAAGGGGTTGGAGTAACTTCATGGGCCTCAAGGATTCAGGATGGTTATTTAGTCCCCTTGTGTTGCTCCACTTCCAGCGAACCTGGTGGTCCTAGTGGAGTCACTACCTAGGAGTCACAAATTTTGCTTCACTACCAACGAGCCTGGTCAGTACCCCGGCGGAGTCGTCGCATCACCTCTCTATGCAGGGAGCCTTTCTAAATCCTTTACCCTTTATTTCATGTGCTAATAGCACTTATATTAATGTGCTTGAGGAAATTATTTTTAATATGCTCAAGGCACTTATTTGAATGTGGAAATTATTTCCTAGGCGGACGAGGGATCCTAACTTATGTTACTTGCAAGAGAGGTTGCTCCTGGTCTACATATAGGGACCTTTCTGGTTTTCCCGAATATAATTTTTCCACTTGAGTTTGGCATTGTTCCCCTTCCATCTAGTGACCGATTTCATTGAAACTTCCTCTCGTACAATAGTCCCTCGAGTTAGCGTACTAGGTGAGCTACTTACGCTTGGGTCTTGGGACTCGATCTTGTTTTTCCCACGGGGTGTCTATCATAGGCAAGCTTGGGTCGTTTTGGGTTCCAGGGCCGATTCTTTACTAGTAGAGATTCATGTACAACCTTCCAATCGAGTAACTACTACGTTTATTACTCAACTTGATGTGTTAGGGGAACAGATTTCTGAGAGTGTATTATTCCCAAATGGGGAAGTAGAAATATAGTGCATAAATAAGGAAATAGAAAGGTAAATCAACACATCAATATTGGAGACCAATATGAAACCATAAAATTATGCATAGGAACAAAAAATCAATACAAAATAGTGAGGCATACATCATATGAAATAAGGAAAGAAGCCTCCTATAAACATTCACTCCAAAATATGAGCTATTGCTACAATACAAAATGCCAGAGAGCTACTACATTGCAGTAATTCTAAGCATAACTACAAATGGAGATCATAAAATGATACAAAAATACTTATATAGGCCACAATATATGCTACACATACAGATCTAGGCACTATATCATCTTTCTAATACAACCCAAGAGGGTTTTTGGAAAATGCACACAATGTGCCAATGTGAGATGTAGCCCTAGGATTGAAGGTATGCTGCAACAACATAAATGAGAATATATGGCTGAAGCTGATGTAGAAACATACATCTCTTATCCAATATATCATCCGGATGAAAGAATGGCTCCTCCACTAAAGAAATCACCTCCCAAAACATCCACTACAACCACCCCTATAACTCCTCCCTAAAATAACACAAATCTGGACTGAAACTGCGTTGTAGGGGATAAATACTCCTTGGCCTGATGCTAAATATGTCAATAAAGCCCAAGGGGCTTCTTTAATGGCCTTCCAATGGAAGGAAACCTTCCTCCATTGCAAAAATATCTCTGAACACACCCAATATAATCCTCCACTGCTGCACCCTGCAACACAACACAATACTCTGCAGAAACTACATTGTAGAAAAAATATGGAGCTTTGACTGATGTTGGATAGTGGATAATGTAGTTAAATACTCTTCCAAGAGGCCTCTCAAGGAAAGAGTTAGGATTCCTGACCAGGAACACCCTGTGCTAAACAACACATGCAATCTTAGCTAAACAACTGAAGAGAGCAACAAGTCTAAGCATACCATCAAGAAATAATAATCAAAACATAACCCCATATGGTTGCCATCCTCTTCCTTATATAAGTGATGAGCTTCATCACCCTTGGCCCCACTCAATTAGGTCACTACTACCATGCATTCAATCTCCCTCCAAAACTGGGTTGTCCCACCATGAATGCCACTCCTCCATAAATACGTTGTTGATTTGGTCAAAGTTGACCCAGTCTTCATGCTCCATCTCATTTTCACACCTAAGGGTCTTCAATATAGATTTTTAGATGACCTCCATTCACACTAGGAGTGTCTTTTATTACTACTAAGGATATTTATGGGTCTCCATACCCTCTTGTTCCTCTATCTAAGAGAAAAATCAAAATTTAATATTCCAATTAGTTGTGTGATAATTTAGGAATATTACAGTCCTCCCCTCCCAAATGTTTCTTGTCCTCAAGAAACTGCAAGGATAGAACCAAAGGGCCTCTTCTTTTCCTCCTATAGCATCCTCATATGATGAGTTCCTCCAAAGTACAAGGTGTTGTCTCATCAATAAGTCTCCATGTTTCTCCTCCCAAGTATGCAAGTTAGCTTTTGGTGACAATCCCAAATAGCTATCATCATGAAAAAGTGAAATACCCATGGAGGCAACTATATGTGATATAGAGGCCTTCTAGAGGCATGGGATCAAAAAATTATTGGGAACCTTCCTTCCCATGTGAAGCTCCAAGCCCCAAGCTATCATCCACAAAAAGTGAGTCACCCTCCAAAATGGTAACTCATGAAAATGTTCTTCCACCTTTGGCTCCTGTAATTTAGGTGGGCTGCATAACTGAATATGATAGACCAAATGGCCTACCCCACATTATCTCTCTCTCCAATTATGGAAAGTGTAGAGCTATTGCTGATATTGGGCTACAATAATGTTGTCCTCAAGATACAAAAGGACAACTGGATCTCCAAAGACCCCTCCTCTACTTTCATGAGCCCAAACCATCCCATACAAATTTAATGGTACATCATCACCACGTGGTATCAAAATCATAAAAATAATAAAGGTTATGTGAAAATTTGGATGGTACCGATGGTTTCTCCAGTGGATACAACGTAGTTTTACCAATTGTTGTTGTAGGACATCATGTGGCAGTTGTCTCCCGACAAGTTGATAGTTGTGCATGTTTTCTCATATACTATGAGGTAGTAAATGGCATTATATATCAGCTTAGCATAATAAAAATAACACCACATTTTCCCAAGGTCATGCAAAGAAGGGCTATCTCCATCACAAATGTTGGTCCTAGAATGACCATGAAACCCAAAGATAATCTTGTCCTTTTTTGGGGAAATGCACTGTACATATATGGTGAGAGAATGAAAATAATTTATGAAATGATCAATAAATATAGAAATACATTTCTTACCATGCATTGTGATTAGGCTTAAAATGAGTTCCATGGATCATCCCTCCCATGAGAATATCCTCATAAAGGCCTGCAAAATGAATGGATGCATACTCCCCTTGGAACGCTCCATCAATATATACATAGTCCCAAATGACAACGTTTTTGGCCCTGGTGATAAGGCTCTTGCCACTTCATGAATCTATTCTTTGACATTACATATGCCAAATTCATCCACTATCATGTTGCTATGTGTGGGAGACTCCTTCCTAGGTGGAAGTACCTCTTCATCCTCCAATGTTGAAGGGTAACCTCTTTGCACTTTGACTGTGCCACCCCTTTCTCCTGAAACATCCTGCAAAGTATGGGAGAAATTTAGCCCATACTCTCCCAAGAGTTTCCAAAGAAAAAATATCTCTTTCTGCCTCCTCACACCTCCATCATACAAATCATGAGCTGAAAACATGATGATTGACATGAAGAATTCCATATCAACACAATGCACCCAAACTAATTACTGCCATGTGATGCAAGTGCCATGCCAAGTCCCATCCACCAACATACTCTTTGAAATAGAATGTGTCACATGATGACCAAAATCTTTCAAGAGTAGCCAACGCAGCCTTGCCTCTTGCTACCTTGTGTCATAGATCTGCAAGTGGCTTTCCAACCCATCACCCATCCAACCAATGGTGAGTGTCTACTATCATGCTCAAATTAGGTATCCATCCAATGGAGAATACCACTCTCCCAATCAAATTCACTATCTCTACACTTCATGGGATGTTGAAGTGTAGTCTCCTGTAGATCTCCAAATGAAAACCACTCATCAATGACCAACTTGATCCCATAAGGATCCAAATATACTGAAGGAAAAATCTTCTCAATGAGCAGTGAAGTGATCATCAAGAAAGATCCATCAGAAAAATGGAAGATAATATGTCTCTCATCAACCATCTTCCTATCTCCTACTACACCTATAGAATGGTCATTGGAATGCTCCAATAATGGTTGGGGCCCCAACTCATCACTACTACTCAATGACAACAATGTTGATCTCCATGATTGTGCATTATTTTTCTTAAGGTCATGTTCAATGATGAACACATAGTTCTGCATTGCATTGTTTAGGAAAATACTCATGCTATCCTCCAAAAATCTACACTCCAACCCCAAGATTTGTGTGCAGCTAAACAATGAATAACCGGGATGATTGTATAACTCCTCCTTGAACAAATCAAGGGTCCTCAGTGTAGTGATATTCTGCTGCTCCAAATCAACAATGTGATTTGACCCTAGGTCATGCATTTGCCCTAATAGCATGTTTCCATAATCCTCCATATGATGTGCTGAAATAATAGGAAATGGACATATGTGCATACCTTAGCGAAGCTTGGGAACATCTTGTACTACTACAACGGTTCCTTCATCTAGTGTGATGACTTCCCCAACTACTGATGATGATGGTTGATCCTCTATGGCTGCATCAGTGCTGGTACAAGTCTCCTCCTCATGCATCTCTATAATAGTGCATGGGACTCTAAATGTCAAGAGATCAAGACCACTTTGCAGAGGTGCAAGTGTTTTTTCTCCTGATGCAAGTGCTCCTGCAACAAGTAGTGGTGGAGGTTTCTTCTCCTCTAAGTTCTTCTTGTAAAACTTCTTGATCAACCTTTGAGTAAAATCTGCATATGTAGTGACTCTTGCATGACTCAAATGGCTGAACCACCAATTTTTCTCTTCACCCTCAAGGTGCAGAGCTACAATCTCAAAAGCCTCTTTTTCCACAAATGGATGTAGTAGGAAGAATGCATCCAATTTCATTCCCTAAGCTCTTGTTGTGCATGTGGATGAACCATCAAATGTATACAGTAGAAATATATTGTTGCAAGGTATTCTTTCTTCTTTGAGTTGAATGAATTGTGGGAGAGTTAGGTTCTCCTTGAAAGCTATAGGTTAAGACTTATATTCTACAAGATACTCACTTAGAATCTCATGATATAAGTATCCTACATCTCCATGCCTCTTGTTTTCCTCTTCAAAAGGAAAGGGCATAGCATGTTTCTTTGGAGCTCTATGCAATACCAAATATTTCTTCTGGTGATAGGAAGTGCATGGTCCTTCCTCATCTTGAAACCCTAATGAGGTCTCATTGTTTCTCTCCATTCTTCTTCTCTTGACCTCCTTGGTGAGGTCCCTCTTAGATCTAAAAATATATGAGATAAAACTCATTCTTTCCATCATTATAATATCTTTCTCCTTATTCTTATTCTCATGTTAGCATAATGGTTGAGATCCACAAGCTGAGCCAAGATTATGCCCTGATACCACTGTATTATTCCCAAATGGGGAAAGTAGCAATATAGTGCATAATAAAGGAAATAGAAAGGTAAATCAACACATTGATATTGGAGACCAATATGGAGCCATAAAATTATTAATAAGAACAACAAATCATTACAAAATAGTGAGGGATAAATCATATGAAATGAGGAAACAAGCCTCCCATAAAAAATCACTCCCAAAAATGAGCTGCTACTACAATACAAAATGTCTGAGAGCTGCTAAAACACAGTAATACTAAGCATAAATATATATAGATATCATAAAATGATATAAAAATACTGATATAGGCCATAATATATGCTACACATACAGATCTAGGCACTAGATCAGCTTTCCAAGACAACCTAAGATGATTTCCGAAAAATGCACAGAAATGTGAGCTAAAGCCATAGGGTTAAAGGTATGATGCAACAATAGAAATGAGAAGATATGGCTGAAGTTGATTTGGAAACTTACATCTCTTTTCCAATAGATTCTTTGGATGAAAGAATGACTCCTCCACTGAAGAAATCACCTCCCAAAACATCCACTGCAACCACCCCTGCAACTCCTCCCTAAAATAGCACAGATTTGGACTAAAACTATGATGTAGGGGATACATAATCCTTGGCATAATGCAAAATATGTCAATAAATCCCAAGGGGCTTCTTTACTGGCCTTCCAATGGAAGGAAACCTTCACAACAAAACTAGCTCTGAAGACACCCAATATCATCCTCCACTGCTACACCCTGCAACACAACACAATACTCTGTAGAAACTATGCTGTAGAAAAAATATCAAGCTTGGCCTGATGCTAGATAGTGGAAAATGTAGTGCAATACTCTTCCAAGAGGCCTCTCAAGGAAAAAGGTGGGATTCCCGACTAGGAACACCCTGTGCTAAACAAAACATGCAATCTTAGCTAAACATATGAAGAGAGCAACAAGTCTAAATAGACCACCAAGAAATAATAATCAAAACATAACCCCATATGGCTGCCATCCTCTTCCTTATATAAGTGATGAGCTTCCTCACCCTTGGCCCCACTCAATTAGATCACTACTTCCATGCACTCAATCTCCCTCCAAAACTGCATTGTCCCACCATGAATGCCACTCCTCCATAACAGAAATGTTGATTTGGTCAAAGTTGAACCAGTCTTCATGCTCTAGCCCCATTTCACACCCAAGGGTCTTCAATCCATCTTTTTAGATGACATCCATTCACACTAGGAGTACCTTTTATTCCTACGAAGGATATTTATGGGTCTCCATACCCACTTATTCCTCTATCTAAGAGAAAAATAAAAATTTAATATTCCAATTAGCTATGTGCTAATTTAGGAATATTATAGAGAACTTGCTCGAAGAAAGATGTTTATTGAAACACAAAAAATAGACAAAAAACAAGAGCGGTAAGCAAAGGAAAAGGACTATGGTACAAAGCATGGTGACGGCCTCTGGGGTTTTCAGGTGAAATAGTGCTTGAGGTAATCTCCATTTACTGGGAGGACCTCAATCCTCCCTTCTAAGGTTTGGAGTCAATATGTGTGGGAACCGACCTTTTCTTTGACCTGGAAGGGACCTATCCATAGGGCTTGGAATTTAGTTTGTTTCCCCTTATCTTCATGAGCTTTATCCCACTTGATGACAAGATCACCAACCTTGAAAACCTTGTTTTCGAGAGATTTTTTATTGAACCATCATTTTATCTAGCTCTAGTGGATGGCAAATTTTTCCTGGGCTTTCAGCCTTTCCTCCTCCAATTTCAAAAATGTGTCTATATGGGCTTGTAAGGAAGGACACAGGGTACCATGTGTTTCTTGCGACAACTGAAGGGCTGAGAGAGATAGGTTAGGAAGGAGGATTGCTTCTTTGCCATAGACTAAAAAAAAGGGGGAGGTACCCAAGGATGGTTTGGGTGTGACCCGATCAGCCTAGAGGGCATTATGAAGGGAATTGTGCCAGTTACAATGGTGGGATAGCAAAGTATTTTTTATGATACATATGAGGTTTTTATTGGTTGACTCGGCTAAACCATTTCCTTGGGGATAGTAATTGGAGGAATTTTTTAGCACTATACCGTTTTATAAAGAACATTCATATAACTTTAATGACGAAAAATGAGTAGCATTATAAAAAACAAGGGAGGTTGGAACACCAAGCCTGGTGATGATGTGCTGAGTGATGAAAGCTATTACCTCTTGATCATTGATTTGGCGCAATGGTATTGCTTCAACCCACCTTCTGAAGTAGTCTGTGGCTGTAAGGATATATCGATGCTGCTTAGAGGAATGTGGCAAAATTTCCCCGATCACGTCGAGTCCCCATTGCTCAAATGGCTCTTCCACCACGACGAACTATAATAGGGTGGATGATCATGACTCCCTATTGGAAAACTTTTGAAATGACAGGATTCTCTGAACATAGGTGTGTGCATCCTTGAACAGAGTTGGAAAATAAAAACCAGCACGTATAATTTTGTGAGTTGTGCCATCTCCTACATAGTGTCCATCGGCTGGGCCATCATGTAGTTCCTTCAAGACTTGTTGATCCTCATTATGTTCTAAGCAGCATAGTAGGACACCGTTGTGGTGCTTGTGAAACAGTTTACCCTACAGTAGATGGTAGGATGAAGCCTTTATCCTTATCTCACATTTCTACTGGGTGGTTAAGGTGGGGTCCATAATACCGCGGTCGAGATATTGTTGGAGATCAATGTACTAAGACAGGGTGTTTTTTTGAGGTGTACTTTCATCTTGCTACATGTCTATTTCATGGTCCCAACATTCCTCTTCATTGCACCGCAGGTCTATGGCTTCAGTAGTCATCTGGCATAGCCCTTGCCCCTTAACAGTATGTATAGGCTTTAATTCCATGTCATACTCTTGAAGGCATGCCATCCAATTGACTTGTCTCTCACCTAGCTCTTACTTCACGAAGAGTGAGATAACTGTTGGGTGGGGTACAAAAACTATGACGTGGTTCTTAAAAATATATGGCCTAAAATGTTTGACTGCATTATACACCGCGTAGGCCTACTTTTCAATATCTGGATAATTCGGCTCGACACCTTGCAACCCTGCACTCATGAACGATATGAGCCACTCGTCATTAATGGTACCTTTCTGAGTGAGGACGGCTGCGAGAGATGAGTCTGAGGCGAAGGTATACAAGATAAATCCTTTGCTGAAATCTTGGCTATGAAGGGATAGTTCTTCTGCGATGTCTTGTTTAATATTATCGAATTCTTCTTTCTCGGGGGAATTCCATTTAAAATTTTCATTCTTCTTGATCATATGTTGTAGAGGTTTCACGATTTGGGTGAAGCCTGATATGAAAATTTTGTAGGAAGTTGATTTTTTCGAGAAACGACCGCATGGCCTTCTTGCTACTTAGGGGAGGAATCTGGGTGATGGATTTTGCACATTTTAGGTCTACCACTATGCCGTCTTAGGTTATCATGTTGCCCAATAGATTTCCTTCAGAGACTGTGAAGATGCTCTTCTTAGGGTTAAGTGAGATCTCTTATTTACGACATGTTTCAAAAAACTGTTTGAGGTGGTGTAAGTGGTCACACTTGTGTTTGGAAAATACGGTGACGTCGTCAAGGTATACCATGAAACTTTTCCCCATTAGACCCTGAAAGGTGATTTCCATGGCCCTCTGGAAGGTCGCCTCATAGTTCATTAGGCCAAAGGGCATGCGTCTGAATGCGAACGTTCCCCATTTGGTCCTGAATGTGGTTTTCAGATGATTAGGCTCAACCACTAATACTTGGTTGTAACCTAAGAAACCATCCAATAACAAGAACATTTCTGACCCAGATACTATTTGAAGAATTTACTCCATTGGGGGCACTGGGTAGTTTCCCTTGTCTGATGATCGGTTCAAATTTCAGAAGTCCACGTATAAATGAATCTCGCCAGAATTTTTTACAAACTAGAACCAAGTTTGACACCGAGGTTGAATGTCGAAATTTGAAGATGCTGCTGGCATATAGGATTTTCTTGAGTTCCTTTTGGATGATTGGCTCCAAAGTAGGGTGTACCTTCCTTAGCTTTTTCTAGAAAGGTTTAACTCCTTATTTCATTGGTATTACATGTTGGATGATTCACGTGTCATAAGTTCGCATCTCATCATACGTCCAGGCAAAAACATCTCAATACTTCTTGAATAATTCAATAAAGGATTGACTCTCCTGAGGAGTACACTTTTTATCGAGGTTGATGAATTTTGGTTATGTTTCTATCTCGAGATTTATTTTCTAGTGCAGTAGGGTGGAACGCTACACCTTTGTGTTGGGAGGTTCCTGAAAACAGTTTTGTAGGTCAAATAAATTTTCAAGGGACACGACCCCTTTGTGTATGGGATTCTCCTTGTGCTCCTCTCTTTCCTTTTGCAAGGCCAGGTCATGATATTATTCTTCTATCACGACATCCTTGAACATGTCCGCATTAAGCATGAAATCCAGTACCTGCTGATCATCATTAAAAATGCATAGATTAGTTACATTGTCCGATACAACAGGTTTATAAACAATTTCAATAGAGAACCCATCCCTTAATGGGTTAAATCTAGCGACAACATTGTTTAGTGTATCAGCTACTGCATTATGCATTCTAAGTATGAACTTAATACTGAAAGCATTAAAGGCAGAAATCAAATTCCATACCTCTTGCTGATAACCTTTCAAATGTGGAAATAAGCAGTGAATGGTGTTGCGTACCTACCGGGTGATGATTTCGGAGTTGCCAATTACCTTCAAACAACTGACTATGATATCAGTTTCTTTCTTCAGGCCAAGGATTAGTGCTTTTTACTTGGTTGTATTATTAGTACACTGGAACTCTAGCCGGAAAGAGATCAGGAACTTTTTCTTCTGGAGATCTAACAATATACAGCCTACGTCAGCCCCTTCATGGGTCTTGGAACCATCGTAGTATAGGGTCCAAACCTTGTCATCAGATTTTGTAAGGTCACGTTAGTGCACAGGAGGTGTACTCGAGGTGGTGGCATCTGGTGGTCCTTCTAGCACGACAGGGTGGGAAGAAGTAGCTGGGAGAAGCTTTGACTGGGCGTCTTGGGTGATTGGAGATTGAGGGGTTTGATAGCAACCGAACGCAACATCTAGGAAGCACATGCCCAACTCCTCTTGTGTGATGCTGACTGGTTTGTTGGCTGCCTCCAGGTTGGTTACTGTGTGTGTTAGTCATAAGTATTTTTCACCTGTTGATGATGAATAGTTTCCTAAGCTACATTTTCTAGAAACTGATATCCAAACTGTCTAATCTGTCATCTAGAAAACACCCCAAAACAATATTTGTCCTCCTACCCTTTCCGGTCAGCTTATGATGAGAAAAAACCCATTTGTCAAGTCCTATCTGGTTTCAGCAAAATAACCTTGTCCATATTTTCCATAGTTGAAGATTATCTGCTGTCATTCACCCTTATTCCTCAAGATATTCATTATCCAACTGTTGTCAAAATTTCTGAAACCCTATCTCTGGTCATATGTCATTTGGAAATCTAATCATACCCAAGAAACACTCAGAACATGTCAAGATCGCCCCTAAGTTAGATATTGGTGTTTTAGGGAATCCTTTCCTTGGCAAAAAAATCTTGAGCCAAAAGCCTCTGTTCAGTACCAGTCAGCCCTGAATTAGTGCCTAATATACAAAAACAAATCTTGATCCATCCTTAGGTCGCGCACCACTAGGAGGTCATTCTGTCTCAGTCCAGAGGAAGTTCAAAAAAGATCCAAAATGGAAGAAGATAAGTATGTTCACTATCTAAAAAACATGCTTAGGTCAAGCAAAAATCTCCATAAGACACCAAGGAAGCTCTCCAGAGTTCAAATTCATATGTTTTTACATCTCTGTAGGGGTGTCATTGCAATAATGATCAATGTTAAAAAGAGAAAAAGAACAAAGTCAAAAAGGATCCTACATGCTGAATTAGCTTGCCCTCAGTAAAATAAGTGAAATACAACAAGTAAAGGGCTAACAATAAGTGTGATTTGAAAGCTAAAGTTTCCTAAAGAACAGAGAGCAGCCTCCAAGTCATATGAAGGTGAAAGGTTGGTGTCATGCTGATCAACAGTGTTCTCAGCATCTCCTCCAAAGGAAAATCCAACCTGCCTATACAAACACAGTGAAGGGAACTCGGTCAACTATGTCTATAAAACAAATATTCTACATATATAAGTCAGATGGTTTCTGGTCTAGAAATTCACAGGGATAGTTTACACAGAATACCTATCTCAGAAAATATATCATAAAGCAAACTATTGCCTATTTGACATAATACCAAGCAAAGAAACATGGTCTGCAGAAATGTGATAGAGTTTTGAAATAGATGAAATGACATATTTACAGTAAAGAGCTCCTTCTTTAAATGAGCAGATGGTTGAAAGCACATAAATGACCTCCTTCATTAAAAAGCATATGGTTAGAAGACATCATGGTAAAGCCTCCTCCAATAAAGTGCATATGGTTGAAAGCACATAAGAACCTCCTTCACTTAAAAGCAGAGGGTTAAAGTGTCGAGCGATTTTAGAAACTGTCAGTCACATCCTTCCAAGAGATGAAAAATAGATGCATAGCAAAGATCCAAAAATGGGTTTGAAAAGGTTTTGTTGGTAAGAACAGTTGAAAATCAACGGTTAAAACAAATGAAAGGTCTGTAGGTTGAAGACCTTTTTTCACCTAAAAAACCACACAGTGACATAAGGGTGCTAAAGGTCCCTGTTTCTTATATTTACAAAGGCCTCTTCTTCAAAGGGAAAAACATAAGTTATAATGTTTAACTAGGAACAGCTTCACCGAAATAACCAGGGAAGTGAAGTTGATAATATAAATTTTTTTTAACCTCTGCAAAATACAAACAAAGACTGCCCACCTAGATGACTTATGATGAAGGGTTTTCTTGTTTTTAACTCACTCTTTCAAGGCTATAGTGATTGATATTGTTATAGAAAAAACTTTTCAAAAAGGCAGAAAAACCACTCTATAGGGCTGAAAAAGCACAAAAGTTTTTTCATTTTTAACAAGGAGGAAAAGGCCTTTAAAAAGCCCTCACCAAGTTTAAAAGACTTGAAGCAAATTTGATTAGCCTCCTCACCATAGAAGAAGAATTTTTCAGACGACTTTGAAGATTTTAGGCTTAAAATTTCTACGTGGCATGCCTGTGAAACTGCACGGCATGCCTGTAGGTGCCTGACCAAAGAGATTACATCGAGGTGCGGTGTGCCTGTAGCCTCGCACGATATGCCTTTGTCGGCAGTCACTGGGCACCCGAGGCTGACCCGACAGGCCTTCTGCGCGGCGTGTTCTGCGTTCAACGCCCACCCATCCACCTATTTTGAAATTTCTGCCTCGTACATTTCACCAATGCTCAAAAGACCTCAAATTATTTGATCCAAAGATATTTCTCGCCTCTTAATTGAAGTTTAAATTTGAGGAGGGTTTAAAGCAAATTTCAAAGATAAACAGTGGTTAAATAAGGGTTAAATATGTCGATTTGAAATGTCTTCTTGTGCTTTAAAAGACAGTAAAGAATGTGTGCAGTCTCCATAAACACAGGAGAGAGTTTGTAGGAGGTCTCGTAACTAGTTTGAAGGAGTCTTTTAAACAGTGTTTTTTATGAGCACCTTTTGCTTCAAATAGCCACAAAAACCATTGATTTCAACAGAGCAGTGTTTGCCAAAGAGGGTAGTAATCGGAAGGGACAATGTTACCAGTTTGAAAGAAGTTGTTGTAACCTATTCAAAAGCAGAGTTTGTTTGAAGGTTTATTATTCAGTGACAAGGGGGCTATCTTTTGTTTTGGAGAAACAATAATCATCACAGAAGGGCAGTTTTATTCAAAAGCAGAACGCAATGTTTTTCTAAGGGATATAATCTTTGTTTTGAATCAATCCCTTAAAAACAGTGACAACCAGAGGAGACAGTGAATTAAGAGAAAGGAGTTCATACTGTCAAAATCAAAGAGATCTAATTTTGTCTAAACAAACTTGTGGGCTAACTAAGGACAGATTTATTTTTTCAAAGAGTAACAGTGTTTGATTAAGAGCCTGTTTCAAAAAAACTTGAACAAGTTTGCCTTGGTAAATCAGCTAAGGATCTCAAAAGAAAAATGCCTCCTAAAACAGATAACAGGAGTGGTCCCCACAAAAGGTATGAGCCTTTTTCAACTCACGAAGTGAATGCATCTCCTTCAGTGCTCTTTAACTTTCATGAAGTAGGATGTTTGGAATTTTGTCAAAAGGTTCAAGAAGTGAAAATTTATCTTCCCTTGACACATTTGTTTGCTTTAAGGCTGCAAGGGAAGCATGTTCATCTAGCAGGTTTAGACTTCAAGCTCTCTCCTATAGCTATCTACAAAGCTACCAAAATTCTATATATTGGAGAAAAGAGGTTTAAGCAAACCTACCTATATTCCAATCAATACAAACCCTTCTTGAAACCAGAACATCAGGATGCATGCCCAGCTATTTTTCCTTTTTCCTACTTATTGACCAACTATGCTCCTCTCATGAAAATCATCATGAAGTATTTCACATGCGAAGGGAGGTTTTCAAGGGATTATGCTTATCATATCAGGC
This sequence comes from Pinus albicaulis, assembly GCA_034641835.2. Lineage (NCBI taxonomy): Eukaryota > Viridiplantae > Streptophyta > Pinopsida > Pinales > Pinaceae > Pinus > Pinus albicaulis. Next base: position 958,578,089 of record CM076578.1, on the reverse strand, counting down.
TACTCATGCACTTCACAAGAACTCAATTGCTAAACCTACCTTTTTTCCTCTATAGAAGAATTAACAAGATGGCTTCTACTATTCAAAAGAATCCTTCCTCTCAACAGCAAGCTTTCCTTTTTCATCATTCCCTTATCAAGATCGTCATCCTCCATCAACTTGAGAAAAAGAGAGTTTCTTGGGACTCTTTAATTTCACATCTCAATTTCACCACTGCTTCTTCATCTCATGCACCTCCCTCACCATCCACTTGTCATGTTTCTCCTTCTTCTAGTAAATCCACTCCTAAGAAACAAAAAATATCCTATAATTTAAAGTGAAGAAGAGAAAAGTGAAAGGAGGTAAACAAGTGATGAGGAGGGACAAAATGAAGAATTCAAACATGAAAGTGAGAATAAAGAGGAAAATGATGAAGAGCTGGAACAAATTGATGCAGAACAAAGCATTCATAAAAAGGAAACTGTTGGCAGCCCACATAGTAGTGAACATGATGATGATGAGGCACAAAACAGTAAGGATACAGAACCTAACATTCATTAAGAAAGCAGGGAAAGAAGTGAACAAGGAATCCCTCAAGGAGACATACAAGGTGACAGCCAAGGCACTTATGAGGAGGGTCAAGATAGTCCTCAAAGGGACACTTTTGATGAAAAACAGGAAAGCCCTCCAGCCAGCAAGGATGATGACAAACAAATGTCAAGCAATGAGCATTCTAAAGAAGGAAGAATAGAAAAAAGGGACAAATCAGCTACCATGAGCATAATAGTGATAAATACCAACAAGCTAGCCTTCAAAATGAGGAAAACAATGACAAAGATGATGAGGGGAGCAGTAAAGTTAAAGACCAAATAGAGCATGTGCTAGCTGCCTCTCCTAGGCAAGGGGCCATGCTTTCTTCTCCAAAGGTAACAAAGCCCCGAACTTCAAGAAATAAAGTGGCTCAAGTTGTAACTCCCAATGTTACTAGAGCACTCTGAAGCAAAGGCAAGTTTCCCTAGCAACCCATTGTTTAATTACCAAAGAAGAGGAGAACCAAGAAACCTGTTGAAGGCAAAGGGAAGGAAAAAGAGGAAAGTAGCCATGAGAAGGAAAGAGATTTTGTCATCATCCAAATAGACAGTGATGATGGGGATAATGAAACTAAAATTATCAAAACTCTTTTATTGAACAAAGAGGTACAAATTCATGAACTAAGAGCCGATCTAGAGAAGTCTAAGGACCTCATACATGTTCTGCAGACACAAAAAAAACAAATGAATGTCCACATGGCAGTTTATGAGGCCCAAGCTTTCAAGTACCAAAGGGAAGCCTCCAAAGTGCAAGTCAAGTTGGAAGAACTTATGGGCGAATTCAATGACACTGAAGAAGAAGAGCTACCAAAGAGGAAGAGGCCTAGAACTATGGGTCTCAAAAGAGCTTTGGAGAAACAAAAATAAGAAGAGGCAACCTTTTTCCGATATTTTCCTCTTACTTCTTTGCTCACGCAAGAAATAGAAAATAATAGAGAAGCATGGCTTGAAACGACAAATAAACACTTGGAGGATAAGTTGGAAAGAGCTAATAGAGACTTAAGCCTTCAAAATAAAATGACCAGGCACTATAAGAAGCTAAATCAATTTGCCCGAAGGAAATTAAAGGTTACACAAGAAAAACTCAAGGTGGCCCGAAAGAGGTGCCCGATAGAAAAAGTGGGAAAACACAAATAAAAGCTTGAAATTTTGGCCTCTTATTCTCTACATGCTTCTGAAAACCCATGAGGGTTATGCTCGCCAAAATTGGGCATAATTCGACAAGTTTTTGTTTTTTGACATTTTTAGGCTTATTTGCAGAAAATCATGGGCATCGCCATTTTAGTTTGAAGAATCCTTAGAGGTTGAAAGTGGTATAATTGGATGCATTAAATTCAAGGGCATCTACTCAAAAATTTTCAGATCAATTGAAGATGTTTTGGTCCCCCAAAGAGGCGAAAAACAGTCACTTTTTCAACACTCTGCTTCGCATATCAGCAAGGGCTAATTTTTGGGTTTTTCCACACAGGTCAACTTTCACAGGCTTTCAATGATCTTTTTTGGGAAAAAAAAAGTATTTTCAGAAACTAGACATCCAAGGCTTTCCAACGAGCTATCACGGGCCTCGTTTTGACATTGGGAGGTCCTTAAAAAGTTGCCCACAAGACAGGGAATTTTTTGCTTCTATGTTTCTGAAGCATTTTTGTGAAAAATGAAGTTTTCCAAAGTGGCTTTTCAAAATGTGCGTTTAGCCTTTCTTGGCCATTTTCAGTTGGGAAAAGTCAATTTAATTTCCTTTTTTAGCATTTTTAGGATATTTTTATAGATATTTTGTGCCTTGGGCTTTGCAAAGCCTCAAGGACAAAATCAGATATTTGTGATGGGCCAATGAGCTTGCTAGTTGCACTAGGAGGTTCTCCTTCACTTTGGTCTATATATTCCAAGAGATTTAATTGTAAACAAGGCTGAACTTGATGATATAGAGAAATATATGGTTATAAAAGCTTGGAAGAAATACTTTTTCTCATGCATTGTATAGTTTCTTGAATGTTTTGGATGATGAAAGAGGATTGTTGTAGGATTCCTTGACTTGGTAAAATGGTATAGTGTTCCTCTCTGTTATTTTTCCTTAGTTTTCATACATATTTTCATATTATCTTGCTTGTTGTAGGACAGTAAAGAATAGATTTGAGACATGCCCATGGAGGCACCTCAGATTTCCTGATTCATTACAGCTTCTATGTTTGTCTTCTTTCTTAGTTATGTGAAATGAATTTTTAAATTCTCTTTGATACCCTAAGAACTTGTTTTCAGTTGCATTAATGGTTATTATGTGTGCTAATTAGTATGATTCATGGTACGCCCTATTTACTTCTTAGTTAACCAAAACCCCATTACTGAAACCTTTCTCTGAATGTTAGATTGTCCTAGGTGAACCAAAGAGGTCTTGTATCGATCTTGCCCTTTCCCTATACTCTGCAATCTTATTTCAAAGTGCTCGATAGCTCAAAATACCATGTCTAGGAGTTCCCTCTTAGTAGATTGAGTTATTTTTTTGTCTTAATTGTTTTTCCCCAAAGTATGATAGTGATTTTCCTAAAGTTAGAGAGTCCTATATCTCTATGTATCTCTTGAATGTTTATTTTATGCATCTATCAGTTTAAAGTTACATTTATCATGATTAATGGTTAGCCCTACCACATAGATGTCTATTGTTGAACTATTTATGTTTAAAAGTCTTTTTCCTTCAAAAAACATAGTGTCCATCCCATTTCATTCCACCTAAAGATCCATTTTACCTTGATCAAATTGGCCCTTCAATATACCTTGTCCGCCATCTGAGGCTTTCTCGACCTTTTCGACCCCATAGCCCAGTTAATCTAACAATATTTTTATCTATTTAAAACTTTGATCAGTTCCTCCCTCAAACACCTAAAAGAAAACCAAAAGCCTACTTAAAAACTAGCCTAAAATCAAAAACATAAGAAGCAAACAAATATACATCCCTTGCACAAATAGAGAGAGCCCTCTCTGAGTCTAGGAATGCTAGGTCCTTCGGCTCCAAAGTTGGTTAGATGCTACCCTGTCACTTGGCTTGCCAATATGCCAAATCACGGGACCCTAATAGTGTGTTTCATGTAAGGTTCACTTTTGACCTGGATCTAGTTGTTCCTACCCTTGTATGGGAGCCACAAGTGGGACCAACCAGTGGAAAAGTACCCTTGCAGCTTTCTTGACCAATCTTGGCTCAAGAGTAATCTGTAGGCCTCTGGGATATCCACGATCACTATATCGATGCGCTGATACACCATAGGGTCCAAGGAGAGGCAGATGAGGATGTTATTAAATTCACCCACAGCAGGGACCTAATATCTATCCAACTGAATGATCCTGGCATTAGTCTTCTCAGGATGAATGTTCAATTTCTTTCATACAGACAAGGGAATGACATTGGTGGATGCCCCAGAATCGACGAGGCAGTTATGAACATTGAAGTTGAAGATCTCAAAAGATATAGGGAAAGGAGGCGTGGATCCTCGGGAGTTCGTGATGACGACATTCACAATGGACTCGGGGCTTGCCACAACTTGGGAGGATGTGGAGCTCATGGTTTTGGATGTCGGTGGGTTGGAAAAAGCTTTGAGAATAAGATCTCGCTGGTTAGCGATCCGGGCGAGCTCGTAGAGGGAAATTTTGGCTCGCATTTTCTTCATATATTTGATGATGTTATATCCAGATTCCTGATGTGAGAGAGGTTTAGCAGAGGTGCTTGGTGAACCTGATGACAATCTAGCCTTGGGGGTGGCTTGGGTACCAGTGGGGCTAGATTTTTCAGGGGTTGTGGTTTGGTTTTCCTTGTTTGGTGGTAGAATCTTTCTTAGGAAAATTTTTCTCTTTTCTTCAAAGGAATGGTCGGGGACTGAGCCTTTGCTCCTTAGGCCATAACTTCGGGGGGGTTCGGATTAAGGATCATTGGAAATTTTTATCTCTGTCATGGGGGAAGGCACTTCTTCACAGATTACCTCGAAGGTGAGGACAATGGGTCCCACATCCTCATCCAAGGGAGAGGCTTCATCGCTATCTAATCTGGCCTCCTCTTCTAACTCTCCCATGGTTTGATCCTCTAGTAGTTGATTTACCATGGTGGTCATGCTATTGATCCACTGAGGGTAGGTATTTTCCAAGAGGGAGGCTTGATGGAAAGAGGAGAAATTGTCTTTGTCGATCTCTTCTACGTTGAGGTTAGTATTTGGGTTCGGTGGAGGGCGACTAGCTGTGAGGTTTCTCTTCCTAAAGAAATGTTTCTGTGTTTTTCTACCTGAGGTGGAGCCATTGTTTTTTCTCTTCAAATTGGAGACTTTGTTTATCAATAGCTTGATCGATTTCAGAATGCTCTCAAAATCGAAGGGGTCTTAATCCTTGTCTCCAGATTCATGGGTTGGGGGTTGCGCTCTTTTCGCAGCTGATTTTAGGTCATCTCGGCCATCATGACCAATGGTTCCTATGGAGAGCATGTATTTTTCAACAGCAAGGGCGATGGTGTAATTTGCTACCACGGTAGCTCTGGCTCACGAAAACAGAAATATCACGAGGGAGGGCCCTTGTGTGATAATCAATGGTGATCGAATCATCTAGGGCCATGTTCGGGGGGAATTTCTTCAATATAGTGGAAAAGCATTGGTTGAAGTCTTTAAGTTTCTCCTTCTTCTATTATTTCAAAGTACTCAACTCTGTAAAGAGCATAGAAGGATTTTTTTCCTTAGAAAATTTTTGGAAGAAGGTATGGTGGAATTGCTCCCAGGAGGAAATGGAAGTGACAGGAATGGAACAGTACCAAGTAGAGACCTTATTTTCTATGGTGTGGGGAAAGAGTAGGCGTGTTAAATCATCAGACTACACTCTCATCATCTATAAGGCCACGTATAAATTACTGATGTGATCTTCGGCCAATGTACCCTTCTCGGGGTCAAACTTAGGGAGGTGTTTTTCTAGGTGCTGGGGAATGTCGTGAAGTGGACTACAGAGTCCTAGAGGAGATTGTGCCATCCAAGACAAGGGCTGAACCCGTCTAGCCCTATGGTGTGGCAAGATGAAGATATGCCCGATTCGCTTCTCGGATTCACTTCTGGTGCCAGAATTGGAGGCTTTTCCCTCATTTTACGAGTGCATGTTGTGATAACCTACAATATTTCCCATCTTTCTATAATTTCTCTAGTTGTATAGGAAGGGTAGCCTCTCTTGGTTTTGGTTATGGTGGTGGTGAGTACGATCTATATTTTGACCATGCCCACAACCATTGTTTCCTCGACCCCTTCTCGCTCTTCCTCTAGGTGGATCGTTTGCTTGAGTGTTATCATTCAAGGTTAGTTGGGTTGAGGGCGGGCATTGGTTGGGGTTCGGTAAATTCATTGTCATCCCCTTCGATCTCTCGGTGGCTTTCAGAGGTTTGGTTGAATTTTACTCATCTGCATCCACATAATCTTGGAGCATAAGACCTATCTGAGACATGGAATTGACTAGGACACCCTGGCGAGTTTGAAGCGTCTAAGGAATGTGTGGATTAGCCAAGGAACCAATGGCTAGGAGGTTTTGTAGACATTTTATGGGTGCATGGCTCTAAGCTAGTATGAGGTCACCTCATAATAGGGCAAGTCCTCCTCTAGGGAATTTTCAAGGGCCGGAGGACTAGTATTTTCATATGTGATCTCCCCATGTGGGGTTTGCAACGAGATATCATTTTCATGGTGGGAGCCTGCCATTTAGGCCCTCCTAGTTCCAAATCTATTGACAGGAAAAATTTCCCGGCCAACAGTAGGGGATCTCCCTAGTATAAAGTCCGAACTAGACTCTAGACCATTTGTGATAGGGATCTCGTTCAGGGTGTAGGTCTGGCTACCATTGAATACGCCTTTTCTCGAACGAAAGTTGCGCCTTGTAGACTTGATGATACACGGCTATTCGAATGATACAAAACAAATGGTCGATGAGTTCTCATGTAAATGAAACATTATAAATATCAAAGCAATATTCGAAGCATGTAGCCAAAGGAAATGTTGTTAGCAACACATCATTAGGGTCATGCTCATAAAAGTTGCTTGACCACAAAAGAAATAGTTATCTATGTTCAAGACACCCTTCAATTCCTTAAGCGTCTTCCAAAAGTTTGAGCAACATTAATAACGAATTCATTAAACATCTCTTGATGAAATATTCACATACCATTAACACATCTAGAAAGCTTAAATGTACAAATGATATATGAACATCAAAACACAGACTAGTCCATTATAAAAGATAGCAAATACATAAGACATAATATTCATAATGCTATCACACATAAGTCCTCATTTGATCTAGTATTGGAATCAAAACATTCATTTGTATTCATTATCATAAACATGCATTCAATGAAAAACAGTTATCTCTTCTCCTTTTGGAGTCCCAAAAAAGGGTCCTTTACATTGTCCCCGGGGGGAGCACTTATAGGAAAAAATGGTGATGTTTGGGAAACCCCATTCTTTTAGCTTCCTAACTATTGGCATGGTATGTGACCCAAGTGATGTTGTGACCTACAACTATATCTCATTTTTGACCTGTGAATCGTCGCTACTTGTGACCTACGACTTGTGTAATTGTTCCTTTTCAAGGTATTAGCCTTGTGATGGAAATTTCTAGGACTTTTACTTGCTATTGTTCCCTGAGATAAGTCTGCCAAGCCCTATAGTCTGCGACGAATGGAGTGACTTGAGGTGTTTCCTACCCCAATCTGTGAAAATATTCAGGAGCGTCCAGAACCAAAGTGCACTTATTCACAGAGATTTGATTGGAAAGGGAAACTAGCTTGTTGTAGATTCAGACTAGTGTGATGATGAACTGATCAATGTTCTCCTTTGAGGCCGGAAGATATTTGGAAGCAACTACTTCTCTGATGGGCTCCAGGAATGCTTGGATGTCTTGGGCTACTTCTTCCCTTGTCTTCTGTGTGTCCAATCCCCCCAAGGAAGGGATGTGATGTACTCCTGCCATCAAATCGATGCCATTGATGAGATGTTCATAGCCAAACATCACTTTCTCCACATCCTTTACAAGCTTGTCCTTGGATTGTACCTTCATTCATATCTGTAGTTTTTTGTTTTGTGTGCAGATCCAATATTTCATTGGTAAGGTTTTAGGAGCTTGTGGGTACCTTTCAGACCATTAAAGCATATTGTATAGTGCCGCATAGGCTTCCTTTAGTTGTGTGGTATCCTTCTTAGTCTTTGCCTGAGCCTTTAGTAGCGAGGACACTGTCTGTTTAATGGCGAACATTTCTTCATAAAAAAATTTCATGGCATTTTCCAAAGTGACCAATTCCCCTTGGATAGCAGTTGGTAACCCATTGGCTTGTGTAGTCGTGAATTGGAGCCTCTAATTTTCTACCTCAAGTTCCTCCCTTTCTTGAGCTGCCCTCTGCTCGGTGGCCTGAAGTTTATTTTGCAGGGACAAGATCTCTCTACTCATTCTGCTGATATTTTCCTCTGTAGCTATTACAAAATCAGTCCTTGTTGATGCTATAGTGATTGGATTAGTCCTAGTATCCAGGACTATGTATTTTTCAGTTGTCACTATGACAGGCTCGACTGGATTCCGAGCGAGGCACTTTCTTCTCTCCTTCCTAATATTATTTGTGAACTAGTCGTATGATACCCTCATCAGGTCCAACACATCATCATATTTTTCTTCTAGGACACCTAGTTCTGAAAGCGAGAGATGAACGCCCGTCATGGGAGTTTCCAGGGCTACCACAATATGAGGCAACTCTGTCTATTCCGCGGTCTTTGGGGGCAGTGTCTTGCTTCCCTCTGCTCCCTTGGACGAACCTTCTTGTGATTTCTAACTTTCTTCTTCCTTTCTCCTCCTTTCGACCTCTTCTTTATCCTATTCCTCCTTTAACCTATATTTTTCCTCCTTCTCCTATCGTTCCTTTTCTTCTTCCTTCCTTTTGTGTTCTTCTTCCTCTTTTCCTTTGTGCTCTTCTTCCTCCTTCCTTTTGCATTCTTCTTCCTCCTTATTTTTGTGTTCTTCTTCCGGCTTTTTCGTTCCTTCCTCTTTTTGTTGTTTCTTTTGTTTCTCTTCAACCTGCTATCATGGCAAGGTATCTTGGGTCCTATTCAATTCTGCCTCTCTCATTTTGTTCTCAGCCTCCTGTTGTGCTTTAGCCTCTTCATCTCTCTTTTCATGTTTTTCTTTAGAAAGACCACTACCTATAGTATTATTTGGTATTTTAGCTTGGGAAGATGAGGCTCCTACTACTAGGTCCTTTCCTTTCAGCATGTATACCCTCTCTTCCAAATTTTGGTCATCCTCACTGTCTTGATCTCCACTCAGGTAGACTAATTCTTCTAGAGAGGCTGCCCTATCTTTATTGTACAAGTTTCTGACTTTCTCTTCAACAGGGCATTTCATGTGCTGGTACTTCCAATTGATTTTTTCCTGTTTTTAGTGTACAGGGACAATCCTTTCAGTATCATATGATCTATGGGCGAATGTTACGAAATGAAAGCCTTTGATGTCCTCTGACTCGGCTTGTACTTCCATGAAATATTTAACAATATAGGCGCCAATAGTAAGCTGGAGGGTAGGCCATGGCTTCTTATTTCCTTTGATGAGGACCTTGGAGAATCCACTTGACATCTGGTAGCACACCTCTTGTAGCAATAACATATCCGTGAAATATCTAGGTAATGCATGAGGCACCTTGAATGATTCGAAGACATTGATAAAGGTACAATCTGTGATAGGAAACCAATTGGCCACATCGGTTATTATTTCCATAGATCACCTGGACATGCAAGGGGCATATTTACCAAAGAGCTTCCTGTAGAGTGCGAGGATGAAATTTTGCGAGAGAGATTCTTATCTTTCTTGGATGTGGAAGCTCAGAATACATTCAAGTTTTTTTGAATGGGTCCACCATGATTTCCATCCTAGTTATGCTACCACCCTTCAAAGTGACATCTTGTGCACATTGCGTCCAACAGGTAAGAGGAAATGTATAACTCTGACACACACCCCTCTTCTAGTGCCTCTGCTACCGATAAATTTTCTCTGAGAGCCGACACTACCAGGTAACTCCAGTTGAACCGGGTCTCGTAGGACATGATCGCATACATGAGGAGGACACAAGATCCAGTGAAGGTAGTGGCATCTTTTCGGTCGTACATCCTGCACATCATTGTTGCCACAAGCTTGTAGACCTTCTTGAGGCCATCTGTCTTATACTCCTGATCCTTTTTTGCCTTAAACTTCTCAGGGTCCTCCCACTAGCCCTTCAAGGTTTCTGGCACTAGCACTTCATGCATAGCGGCCCAATCAGTGCTAAAATATTCCTCTTTGGTAGGGAGTGCATAACAAAATTTTGCATCTTTCCCATTTAGGTTGGCAAAGGCTTTCCTTGAGTGGTCACGGATGACCCAAAATTTGGAGTCAATTTTTTGAGGAATCCATTTAATCACTTCTCCATATGGGAATATTAGCATATGAGTGCCCACGTAATGAAGCTTGTACCTTTTAACCTGAACATAAACTCTTCGGTATGTGAGGTCTTTCAGGAATTCTGGATTCATGAATTCCTGATATACTTGGTACCATGACATCCTATCTCCTTTCCCAAAGATATAGGCAGTGTCTCCAAAGATAGAGGGTGGGGAAGGAGGCATGTCCTCTCCTAATATTTCTATTTTGATGCTTTTTTTCTCTTCTAAATTTTTGGAGGCCACATATCACTTGAGACCAAAGAGATAGAAACACACTCGAGCTCAGCCTCGATATCACCTGGCATGTTCAAGAAACAATCCCACGATAAGATGGACAACATGATAAAAAATATGACAGGACTTCCTAGACCTCTAAATGTTGTGACTGCCAAAGCTAGGTCACTATGACCTCTGTCTGTTGCTATTGGTGAGAATGAGGAGGTTTTCGACTTGGCGATCCAATGACTAGGTCACATGGCCATGAGGTTTCATCTCCATGAAAATATCAAAAATAATGACTCTGCAAATTGGTGACCTAGCGACTAAGTTGAAAGGTCGCTAGGTTGCAAAGACATGATTTGGTTGGCTAGTTGATGATCTGTGACCTAGCAAATTTGTGGCTCAGCGACCAAGTCGCGAGGTCACTAGGTCGCAAGGTCGGTGGGTTACTGGATTACAGGGTCGTACTAGGGATTTCTGAGGGAAACTGGAGTGATCTCGACCCATGGGGAATGAAGGGAAAGGAAGGAAAAAATCCAAGGGAGATGGGAAAATCAGAGTTGGAGGACCTCCCAGGTAGTCAAGAAAGGGGGTTTAAGGAAAACTAAGGCAAGGAAAGGCTCTAAGGAGGAGGCAGAGTGGGATGATTATGATAAGGTTGGAAACCCTAATTAGAGAGCTGGTGAGGATTTTTGCAAAGGAATGAAGAAATGGGGAATTAATAGGATAGGGTATGGGGTAGGTGAGGAAACATCTAAGAAAAATAGGAAACAATAGGAGGATTAGGAAACTTACCCAGAAAAAACGCAATCCATTTGGATTATCAGAGGCGTTTGCTTTGTCGCACAGGTCAAATGAAACTAACACGACCCTTTTATTTATAAAGGGGTCGCATTTGAAATAATTTAATGTAGGTCACTAAGTCACAAATATGGTTGGTCAGGAAAGGGTGTGACCTTGCGACCCCTGGACCTAGGGGTTGCAAGGTCTCCAGTTCACACAATCGTGAATGGAAAAGAATAGCCTAAGATGAGACCTTGCGACCTTACAACCCTATGACCTGGGGGTCACAAGGTTGCTAGGTCTTGCAAACGTGAATTTTAAGTTTTAGGCCAATATGCGACCTTGCGACCTTGTGACCCCGTGACCTAGAGGTCACAAAGTTGCTAGGTTGCATAGTCACAAGGGTGAAGATTTTATCGATTTTGGGACTTTGCGACTATGAGACTAGTTTCAAAGAGAAAAAATTCATGAACCAATATTTGAAGGAAGAATGCTTGAAAGGGGAATTTCTCAAGGCTCAAGGCTGAGGGCGCATCAAACTTACCTCTACCAGAGAGATCAGGGGCTCTGAAATTTTAAGATGGGACTAAATTTTGGAGGGTGTTGTAGCAGCTACAACACCACGCAAGGGTAAGAATTCTCCTACACCTCCTCTGCCACCAACTGAGGATGATATGGTTGGGCACATGAAAATTCCTACCTTTAAGGGTGTGGAGGATGATGACATGGATCGATTTTGGTTTGTAGCAGATTCTGTATGGACTACACAGAACATTAATAATAATGTTTTCAAAAGAGTGCAACTGTCCATAGCCTTTGAAGGAAGGGCGATAGGCTGGTTTATGGGATACATTGGTCAACATGCGAACGTGTCAATAAAAAAAATTAAGGATGCCCTTAACCAGTAGTTCCAAAAGCCTAAATCATACTCTCAATGTGTAGTTGAATTGAAGGACTTCAAGTAGGGACCTACAGAGTCCATCTAGGAAGTTGACCAATGATTGAAGAAGGTCATCAGTGATGGCGGATTGGTCTACAAGGACAAGAAGCACAAGGAATGGTTTATCACCATGTTATTTCCACATCTGTGTGGACCTATGGGACAGTAGAAGATCGACTCCTGGGAAGAAGCATTGGAGAGTTCCATGAAGTTAGAAGTTGCACCAAGATATGATACTCAGTTCATGGCACTACAGATTCAGAGCCAGCTAGATGCAATGCACTTAGAAAATTAGATCTTACGGAAGGATCGTGGTAAAAAAACTAGCTTGGATTTTTGGTGCATACGCTATAAGGTGTCAGGCCATACTAAGGATCAATGCCCTTTTTTATCAGATTATATGCAGGCTGGCTGGCCAAGCCCTCTATGCCCTATGGAAATGGGAAACTAATCTACTATAACTGTGGAGACATGTGACATTATGCACGAGATTTCCCAAACCCTGCATGCCAGTCCTACATATATTGCATGTAGTTCGACCATGTTATTGAGGATTTCCTAGTGCTAATAGAAAAAATGTAGGAGAAACAACATATTCCCACAGAGAACGTACAATGGGTTAAGGAAGAACCATGAGATGATGGACCAAGTATCAATGTGATCACATGCAGTGACATTGCAACTGGAGGGGCTGAGGAAAAATATACGACTGATTCACTAATCAGGAAGGTTGTGGAGAAAAAAGAAATCTTAGATCTGAAAAAGGAGAGAGAAACCTTCATGGAAGCTCTAAGGGAGATGGCCAAAGACGAAGCATCTACCTTAAATATTTAGGTAGACCCAAAAGTAGATGAAGCAGCTAAACCATTCCTTTAGGCATGTATGAAGTTGTTGGACAACTAGAAGGGAGTAGAGAAACTCCAAGCATTAATAGATAACTATGCAGAAAAGGTTCCCCTGCAACGAGGTTAAAACCGTGAACAAGTTGTGCGAGAACAAGAAAAGGACTAGTCGGGAGATGCACATGACTGCACATATTGGAGACTATGAAATGGACCAAGTCATCCTTGACTTAGGATCAGACGCAAATGTCTTTCCCAAGGAAACCTAGCAAAGAATGGAGAACCTAAGCTAGTATGGTCTACTATTCAGTTACAGATGGCTAATCAGCAAAAGATCATCCCATTAGGATGACTACCAAAGGTTGTGGTAGACATCATAGGTGTTAAATTTTATGATGATTTTGAAGTAATCCAGATAGTGGATGACGCAAACCCTTACTGCGCTCTTAGGCTTGGATTGGGCTATTGACATGGGAGGTATCATCAATTTGAAAAGGAGAAGTATGATATTTGAAAACGAAGGTACACAGGTGATAGTCCCCTTCGATCTAGCAGAAGGTGAGTGATATACTGAACTAGTACATGAGGAGGAAGATGTTTATCAAATCTACAAACTGACCACCTGGGATGATGATTAGATCAACCCCATGACTGATGGCATGTTATTTTGGGAAAATGATAGTGAATGCCTCTCAGAATCAGATGAAGAGATAGAAAATTAGCTATATCGGTTGCATGATGTATCTGCGGTACGGTGTCTTAAGATCACAAAGAGCTTCTAATGCATCTCCTTAGAGGTAAGAGAACTACCTTAGTTTTATGGTTCTGGTAGTGTTAAGGATTTTCTTAAGGAAATTGAAGTAGAGGTCCTTGAAGAATAGAGGTTTTGGGCCGTTGACTTGGCTATGTGTGCGATCCCTCCATGTTGGTGGGAAACCCATAAGGAAGATGTTTAGGACTGGGGGGAATGTCGAAAGATGATGATCCTGCGATTAGACCCTCTGGCCAACCCACCTATGGAACTCTTCTCAGGTCAAGAGGATCCACACAAGAACTTGGCTCTCTAGATGGAAGTATGGAATGAAAACACGTGGAATGAATGGGTCCATATGTTTATTCATGCGTTAGGATGATTCCCCGACACTTGGTATTTGGATCCAAAACTACACAAATGTACTCATCACTGGGGTATCATGGATGAGGAATTTGTAATGATGATTGGTTTAGTGGGAGGAACTGAGAAACTTGATGAATCCCTGTAAGATATAGATGCTTTGGTATTTAATGATTCCTTCTCTAAGCAGGAATTTACTGCGCCATCCTGGGATGCGCGGATGAAGGATATTGTCAACTGTAGAAATTTTTTTGTAGGAGACTATGATGAGGACCCCTGAAATATCACTATCCTAGAATTAGAAGGGGAACGTGCCATTTCAGGACCTTTGCTACAGGCAGTTGGTGTAACCAAACCATTGAAACTAAAGGAAGTCAACATTGGCACGGAAGCATAGCACAAGATGGCCAAAATTTGGGATTACTAGGATAGTGACAATGGGAAATATCACAGAGCTGTTGATCGAATATCAGGATCTGTTCCCCACAAAGTTCTCTAAACTCAAAGGGATCGTGAGGGATATGGGCATTATTAGGATTACCTTGAAGCCGGATGCACGCCCTATCAAACATCGTCCCTTTCACCTGAACCCTAAATATAAACAAAAATTCAAGGAGGAAATAGAGAAGATGGTGGCCACAGGTATTATTGATCTGGTGGAATAGTCAGATTGGTTAAGCCCTATGGTGGTCGAGGAAAGGAAGACTAAAGGAGAGATAAGGATCTACGTATACCTACATAAGTTAAATGATGCCTGCGTGCATGATCCTTTCCCTACGCCGTTCTGTGTTAAAATTCTAGATAATGTGGGAGGATAGGAAGCATACTCATTCACTGATGGGTTCTCTAGGTACCATCAGATCCACATTGCACATGAAGACCATAGTAAGACAACCTTTGCAATTGAGTGGGGCTTGTTCCAGTACACTGTCATGCCATTTGGACTAAAAAACACCCTTGCCATCTTTTCACACGTAGTTGTGGCAGTATTCAAGGAATTCATTCATAATTTTATGGAAGTCTATTTTGACGATTGGACAGTGTTTGGATTAGTGAAGAATCATGTTTCAAACCTACGCGTGATGTTGGATTCCTGCAGGAAACACCAAATTTTGCTAAACATAAAGAAATGCATATTTTGTGTCCCATTTGGGAGTTTTTTGGGACACGTGGTGTGTCATCACGGATTGATGGTTGACCTAGCCAAGATCATGGTTATCATCAATTTGGTAGTCCCCACCATTGAGAAAAAACTGCGATCCATATTAGGCCACACACATTACTATAGAAAGTTTATTCAAGGGTACACTTTGATCACTACACCAATGGAAAATTTTCTAAAGAAGTATGTATCATTTTTTTTGGATGACGAGTGTCATAAGAGC
Source organism: Pinus albicaulis (assembly GCA_034641835.2). NCBI lineage: Eukaryota > Viridiplantae > Streptophyta > Pinopsida > Pinales > Pinaceae > Pinus > Pinus albicaulis. The sequence goes on along the minus strand of CM076578.1, from coordinate 958,562,782 downwards.
TTTGAGCTGCTAAAGGAAAGGATGGTAACTGCAACTATTCTTATATTTTCCAATTGGGAAAAATTATTTCATGTGCATGTGGATGCATCAGGGACAGCACTAGGAATCTTCCTAGTGTAGCCAAGAGAAGGTGACATCGATCATCTGGTTTCCTTTGCTAGCAGAAACATATCGAGCTCAAAGCGTAACTATTTTACCACGAAGCGCGAAGGGTTGGCAATGGTGTATGCCCTACAAAAATATAATCACTATTTATTAAGTGGATACTTCAATATGTTCACAGCTAATTGGTTAATAAGCCTGTGTTGGGGGGGGAATATTTGTAGGTGGTTACTCTTGTTCCAGGAGTATGATTTTGATATCATTGTGAAACCGGGGAGATTGAATTTTGGGCCTGATCACTTGTCTCAGATTGAGAATGGGGAAGAGCCGAATAATCTAGAATAAGGATTACCAGATGCACTGTTGTAGAGGTAAATCCCCTCTGTGGACAGAGGCGATCCCTACTAGCCCAGATCGGGTCTAGCAACAATCGTACCATGCTAAGGTGCAAGTTCCTAATTGAAATAGACCAACTTGTGATGAAGGCCTACCTCAAGTCCAATGCTATTGTTTGTAGGGAAGATGGCGCTCTCGTCCCCTTGCTCCAGCAGATCACAATCATTTCGCTCGCCGCGATCGAACACTTGCACACAAAAGAAACACGACAGACACAAGCATAAAACCCGATATATGCAATTATGTATCAGTCAGAGAAGACACAACTCATGATCATAATAAAAAATGCAAGTGGAACCATAACCAAAGTCACTTATCATTAATTCATATAAAGGAAAATACAACTTGGCTCTGACACTGAATCTTCCTTCGGTGGGTCGTCAGCGGAATACGTCTCAGTAAAGCTTGTCGGGAATGGGGACAAGCCTCTCTCTTCGATCATCAATCTCCTTGCTATTGATTCGGCTCTATGAGGACTATTGCAGCATTCTTTAGGCTATGAAGGCTCTTGAAGGTTAGCTTGCAAAGGGAAATGGCAAGCTTATATAGATGGTGGAAGGGGAGTTGGGATCCCTACAATCATGGGATTGGCCCTATCCTCAAGGAAGCTTCCATGAGAGGTGGAAAACTACTTCCTCTACATGGAGAACTAGAGAAAAACGTCCCAAATCGATTTAGAGACCAGTTCAGGAGTTTGTTGGAGTCAATATTTCGCCATTTATTTTTAAAAAACACTCCTTATTAAGCCTGGCACGGGTACAACACTGAGACAGTGCGCCAGTTGGCGCGCCCTCTTTGGAGGATTTCCCCCATTAGCGCGGGTATGACACTGAGCAGTTGCGTTAAGGATAAAAAGGATATTTTTAGGGTTTTTTACAAGGATTTGTCTTCAGAGGAATGAAAGTCCATGTCTAGGGGAATGCCAGGAAAGTGTTTTTAGATCATGTCACTGCTCACAGATCACGGAATAAGCCCTCCAATGTGCGGGATGGGGAATTGCAGGGACAGTTACAAATTTATGTGTAACACATGCTCCCTAAAGCATGAGGCTCGAAAGAGAGAGAGGGGTGAAATGCTTTACGAGAACGTGTCCAACTGAAAACATTGCTGTCAGAAAACCTACGTAGAGAAATACAACTGATATCTCAAATACATGATATATATGTGGTATGGCTGCAGCCATCCATAATAGAGTATACAAGAATGCAGATCCAAGGCATGGATGTAGCCATCCAGTAAGGACTGATAAATAGACTCAGGTATGGTTGCATCCATCCAATCAGTGAGTCATGTAACCAATCAGAATAATCCACAAAATCGCAGCCTGGATTCTACCAGAAAAAATCTAGGGTCTTTCACTCCATCTCGACCCGAACAAAGTACAACTTCAAGCATGTGAAAAAGTTAGTTGAAGTTGAACATGCAAGAACATCGCCTGATTACCAGCCAATGATGAAAGCTGTTAACAGACGTGAGAGGTACCACCAATAATGACAATGGTCCTCAAGGTACTATAGGTACAATCTATGGCATGTGAATCAGTGAGTTGGTGTCAAACACCCGTAGAATCACTCGATCAGAGGCCAATGATGAAAACCTCACATCAAATGTGAAGAACTTGCCATTGAGGCATGCAAGCTCCAAGGTACCAGAAGGGAGTCTCTAGATCAGCTTCCTAGATAATGAGCTGAAGTCGATAGGAAGTGACCTTAATCGAAGGTGGGCCATAATGTTTCCCACATCATCGATGCGAGATAGAGGAACATAATGTCTTTGTGAATCAAGATCAGATGGGAATCAGAGGAAGGTTGAAATTTTGCAGAGGTCAAATTCTCTTGAACATATCGGCACGACAATGGATTTGGCAGTATTTGACATCAAGAGATCAAAAGGTCATGATGACGAGGCAAAGAGCAGATGAGAGGTCAAAATGGATCACCCAAACCCATGGAGGCAAGTGGAAAATGAGATGAGATGTCCCCAACCCGACATGAATGTAGACAAGTGCCATGTTCAAGAGCGACATACTGTCGACATGACAATGATGCTAGTTCCATTTTTCCCCACCATTTCTGGCGAGTACCCCAATTATTTTTGAAAACAAGCATGAAGGGGATGGCATATGATTGTAATATAAGTCTGTCCTTCAAATGAATCCATCCTAGTACATTTAACGAGCCCTAGGAAGGAGAAACTCGAATATCGTCATTACGACTGGATCTGATGTCATCAGGGTTTAATGAGTCTGAAAAAGGAAGAAATAGACGTATTTTCATGTTTAGAGAGTTTGAAAAGACAGCAGAAAAGTAAACTCCAACAGCCCCTTTTCGTAGATAGTTCCTCAGATCCAAAAAGGTAGAAAAATATGTCTAAGGAAACCTCCTAGTTGTGATAGGATAGGGTATTCCTTTTTCATAAGTAATCTAACCCAGCCCGAAAAAGGGGTAAACGTATACTAAGTAGATGTCGTTTCATGTCCACTTTAACAAGATCGAAAAGACAAGGGACTTGGCAATCTTTTCATATTTAGAGATTCATAAAAGAGTTGAAAGATGACTCCAAAATGACCTTTTCGTGTTTTATCACTGTCAAAGCTGCAAAGAAACCTGTCGCTGTACAGGAAAGCAAGTGTAAAATCCATTTTTCGACAAAAATATATTAAAGTATTGAGAAAAATGACATTTAAAACCTAATTTTTGACTTGAAAAGTTATAAATAGGCTTCAAATGGTAAAAAAAAATTACTTTTACTTTTTACCTCACTTGGAGAGCAACAGTGGTTTGTTTGTGTGCCAACTTGCGGTGATGATTGTGACTGATCCGGGTCATCATTCAGATCCGCGTCTATTCTAGGTAAAAGGAATTCCCTTAAGCTCCATTTTAATCCATTTTTTATGAGTTTCCATTATGCATTAGACCTCTGGGGGGAACCTTTTAAAATTTTAGGGCTCGCTCCATTGGCGCAGGTATCGGGCACGGACCCGCGCCAATGGACATTTTCTCACAAAGGAGTCGCGCCAATGGCGCAACGCGGTTTTCCGCTTTATATTTCCAAAATGTGAGCTATCCATGTGGATTTTCGAATGCAACAGAGATCTAACAATGCATTTTTAATCATGTTGATGTAGGTATTTGGGCACAATGGTTATCGAGTAGAAGGAGAGGGAACATGGGGAGGAAGATGAAATGGCTATGGAAAACGAAGCCTGTATGAATGCACTCAAGAATTGTGGACTCAAAAAATTCTTCCTTATGCCATGCTTAAGAGCTCAACCTGAGCTGCTGTAGTACTTGATCACCATATGGGATGAGAATGAGGAAGTATTCAAACTTATGGACCAAGTATTAGCTCTTGAGGTCTTTGATGTTTACTTTATAACCTGATTGTCGCGCAGAGGTCCAGTGCCAATCATAACCGGCAGCAGACCTTTCGAAGAGAAAATGGAGATGGTAATAGAAAGAGTGTGCCTAAGGGCATGAACAGGATCAGGAAGCGGGAAGGTGGAAATCCACACTGTCCGCAACCTAGCACTCAGGTTAGTGCTTCATACCATTACACGAGTTGTAGGATCGCAAGCTCCACATGAGGCAACCAAGGCCCAACTCATACTAGCCTCCGAGTGTATGAATCCTACACTATTTGATTGGGCTACAACAGTGACAAGAAATATCAAGAGGCAGCTAACAAGATGCAAACAAGCCAAACTAAAGCAGTTCGGCTAAGGTTCCATTCTGGTGTCGTTCATCCTAGAATGACTACCCATTTTCCAAGGCCAAGGGGCAATAGTTACCGAGCTGATACCGAGGGAGCCAAGGCTGGCTCGCTGGGCAGCACTTATGCCCAGGTCAGGAGGAGGTCAACAGATGTCTTGGAGACCCAAGTTCTTTGGGTGGTTATGGCGTCAAGTGATCGTGGTTGAAGATTGGCCTTATGCTGGGACCAATTTCACTGGAGATCCCGATCTTCCACTCCCGGAGGGGGAGGACTAAGATGAGGAGCTGGGTATGATTATATTTTTGATTTTTATGTATTTATGTTTATTTTTGGTAATACATGTCCATTCTAACAACAATTCCATGTGAAAGTATACGTTGGCCCAGAGAGGCCCGCGGGCATGTCGCCCATTGTGCGGACGACCCATCTCGTACATGACCCTCAAGCTAAGGGTGGTGAAGGGAGTGATTTGATCTAGAACCTGGAGGGAATTTCCCGGGGAATTCTAGACTATGCATGGCTGGCAGACGTCCCATTAGCTTACCAGCGACACACTGTGGGGGTGCCTAGTCGCCTTCACAGACTGCTGAGGTGATTGGTGCACGTGGTGGCGTGCTACCACGAGCACCATGCTGATTATATTATTTAGGGCTTTCATATACATATTTTTTGAGAGGCATGTTGTCTCTGGCTATTATCAGACAAACATGTATATTTTTTGACTTTATTTGATGTACTACAAACTATTCGACACATATATTTATATATCTATTTCTGGAAGGATATTTTTACATGTGATGCTGTTTTTGTTTATAAGTTGTGCAAATTTCTATCTAAAACCAAATTAGCTACTGCATCTGTTAATGTATTCATATGCCTGGGTATGTGTTGATATGTGATATAATCAAAATTTCTTTCCAGTAAACGAATACGTAGATACAGACATAAAATGGATGGGTTTATTACTAAATAATGACCATTAAGTTGTAATACTACAAGCTGTGAGTCCAGATACATAATTTATGCACGAATTCCGAGGTTAACAGCCTCGGTTATTAATTCTAAAACAACACTATACTCCGCAACATTATTTGCGGTAGGCCCTAGACACACACCTTGAAAATTAACCAACTCACCAGTAGGATCATAGATTACCCAGGCTGTCGAGGACAGATTCTCGGTACTGCAGGAAGCACCATCCACGAAACCCACAAACAGATTAATAAACATCTGCACAATCAGGAAGACCCGATCAGCAGAAAGATGCTTACATTGCACACCACACCAAACATGCACACAAATGAATATACACACCTATGTACACACACCACACCAAAAAATAACTCAAGCATAGTATTTTTTAAGGTACAATCCATTTCTAGGCTGCGCTAATGGAACTCCTTCGTAATCAATGAGCTTATAAGCCCCATTTTTCAATACTCGTTTTACTATGTAAGGCCCATGCCACATGGGTTGGAACTTTCCTACTCCAAGTTTGTCATGTGCTTGGTCATATAGGAGGACGAGGTCCCCTTCGACAAAGGAACCGAACCCGCTTCTTCTGTGCTTCAATGACTAAAGCATCCAAGTGGAAAGTTTCATCCAACCATTCCAAATACAAGAGACGCTCTTCTTCAAGAGAAGTGTCAGGAAAAATTTCCACAGCCAACTTTAAAGAAGGGATTTCGCACTCAACCGGAAGAGTCGCTTCCAGACCATACACCAATTGAAATGGTGTGAATCCAGTCGCACTCTTTACTGACGTTCGGTAGGTCCATAGATCTGAGAACAATTGGAGATGCCAATTGGACTTATGAATACCAATTTTCCATTGAAGCATTGTGACCAAAAATTTGTTCACAGCCTCAACCTGGCCATTTTCCTGAGGGTAATATGGCATTGAGCTATCATGTCGTAAGCCAAATCTTGATGTCATCTCGGCCATCATGTAATCTCAAAAATGAGTACCATGATCAGTAACAATGGCCTGAGGGACCCCGAAACGTGCAATAATGTGGTTGAAAATAAACTAGGCAGCTGTCTTACTGTCGGCGGCTAGTGTAGGCATCGCTTCGGCCCACTTAGTAAAGTAGTCGAGAGCGACGATTATATATGCATGCCCCCCAGCCGAATGAGGGTTACACGTCATGAAATTTACGCCCCATTTTGAAAAAGGGCCGACAGTAATGACAGGATGCAGAGGGAGAGGTGGTGCGCGCATCTTGCGCTAAAAAACCTGGCAAGCATGACATTTTCGGACTGCAACAATACAGTCTTTGAATATCGACGACCAGAAGTAGCCCGCACGAAGAATCTTCTGGGCGGTGGCATATTTGGACATGTGACCGCCACAGGTGCCACTGTGACAGTCATTCAAAACTCTTTCAGCCTCCTCCAGGGTCAAGCACCGGCGAAGCACTGAATCTACTCCAACACGGTATAAAGTATCTCCTACAATATGGTAGGGTTGAGACTGATGCCGAATCCGATGTCGGGCATCCTTGGTCAACTCAGACCGGAACGTTGATGTTCGAAGATACACAATAATTTTGTCGTACCATGGATCGCGAGTACTGATAAGGAAGACGGTTTCATCCAGGATATGTTCCTCAGAGTGAGATGGGGTGGAGTCTGTCGGGAGGGAGCAAATGAGATCCACAAAAACCAGTGGTTTGGTCGAATTAACAGTGGTAAACTCTAAGTCTAAATCCTGAAGGATAACGATCCATTTGGAGTATTTTCCCCCAAGTAATTGTCGAGATAGAATTTATTTCATGGGGTTGCAATCTGAAACCACGGTTACTGTACGCAGTAGGATGTAGTGGCAGAAACGCTGCACAACTTGCATGGTGGCTAATGCCAGTTTCTCGATGTGAGCGTAATGTGTTTCCATGTCAAGAATATTCTATGATAGATAATAAACAACGTGTTCATTTCCATCATCGTCATCTTGCACTAGAACCATAGCAATGGTGCTAAACGCGGCGGCCAAATATAGAGTTAAATGACAGTGATAGTTTGGAGGACGAAGCAACGGAGCATTAACAACTAATGTCTTAAGCTTCTCAAAGGATCGTTGAGAAATCTCATCCCAACGAAAGGGAACATTTTGCTTTAAAAGATGCGTGAATCCTTTGGCCACCTCCACATAGTTCGGTATAAAGAATCGAAGGAAATTAGATTTTCCCTGCAGACTCTGAAATTGGTGTAAAGAGGAGGGTGATGAGAGATTAATAATAGCCTCGACCTTTAGAGGGTCGAGGTGAATACCATCCTTGGAGACTATAAACCCCAAGAGATAGCCAGAATCCACGCAAAAGATTCATTTATGAGGGTTAAGCCAGATAGTATAGCGTCGACAGCGAAGGAAAATATGGCGGAGGTGTTCGGGATGGTCTTCTCACCGAGCTAAGTGAGCTGGCAGATCGTCTAGATAAGGCTAAACGATATGGCGTATGTCGTGGAATGTGTATGACATAGAACACTAGAAAGTAGCTCCAGTGTTCTTCAAGCCGAACGAGAGCTTTTTATAAGCAAAGGTACCCCACAAACAGATGAATGCAGTCTTGTGTCGATCGAAAGGTAAAATATTTATCTGATTATACCCTGAAAAGCCATCCATCAAGGAATAAATCTCACTCCCAGCACATTCGTCAATGATTTGATCTATGAAGGGAGTGGGGTAGTTGTCCTTAGGATAGGCCCGATTAATATCACGGTAATAAACAAAGACTGTTATAGTACCTTATTTCTTATCTACAGGGACTATATTTGAGACCCATTTTGTGAGGGGAATCGGGTAAATAAAGCCTGCGTTCAGAAGTTTTTCAACTTCTACTTTAATGGCAACGGCTTTTCGAGGATGCACTGGGTGTAGGCATTGGCGCACGGGTTTCGCACTGAGATAGGTAGGAATCTCATGCACTAATATGCTAGAATAAATCCCAGGAATTTCCTCGTAGGACCAAGCGAACACGTATCTAAATTCACGGAAAAGATCAGTATAAACTCGTATCTCATCAGGAGAACGAGTCACTCCCACATGTATGTTCTCAACTATCCCCGGTTTGACGGAGATGTTGATTGGAATGGTTTGAGTAATGTTGCTCAAGTTTCCTTCTGAAAGGACCTCATGTGTCAATATAGGCGTCTGGAGAGGGGGAGTAGGACCCTGAGATGAAAAATTCTCTAGATAATCGAACATTTCCCCCAGGCTCGGCATGAAGGAGGAACGATGATGTCCATCACTCCAAGGCAGCTCCTCAAGAGACATTTTTTCAATAATGTCTTCATCAAAAGGAAAAATCTCTTTAAGAGGATCAGGCGAGTCAGCCTCGCTGAGCCAGGGGGATTGAGAATAGATATCTAAATCCATGCTCGAGGGAGCATATTGAGAAAGAGGAGGATCGGATGCGGTGATGATTTCGTAGTAATTAATCTCTACTGGAGTTAGGGGCATCGATTCTCCAAAATGAGTCACCTGTTCAGGCGAAGGGATGATCCATGGGTCATCAGACCTAGAGATCATATTAACTTGAGTGGTGTGAGGTGGTGGCGTAGGAAAAATACCCATGAGGATGGGGTCCTTAAAGAGATCGGGTCCTACACTATCAGGGGGATTGGGGATCTGATCCACATAAGGAACATTGTTCTCAGAGGTGGAGGTGAAGAAAGACAACTGATCCATAGTAACGATTTTTCCCTCATGAGGGAATTTAAGAAGTCGGAAGAGGGTGGACGGCACGCATAGCATAGCATGGGTCCAACTATGGCCGAGAAGCAGATTGTAGTTAAGATTGGAATCAACCACTTCTACTTCTACGTTGACTGTCTTCCCTTGTAACATAATCGACAAACTCTCGAGAACACCCAGGGGTTTCGATTCCCGACCATCGAATGCCTCTAAGGCATTTAGAGATGTTGAAAGTGACAGAGAGCCAATGGCCTTCCAGCAGGCAGACGACATGACACAGGTAGAAGCACCTTCATCCACAACGGCCCTATGGATGTTAATACCGTTGATCCCGACTTGTATCACAAGAGAAATTTGATGCGGAAGTCGGGGGGTAAATTTTTCTAGGTCGAAGGTGAGAAGACTAGAATCAGTGGGATCGATTCCACCGATCACAGACAACAGATCTTTCCGTTGTGAAGGGAAACTTTGAAGGACTTCCAATGCGGACATAGCAGAAGGTGCCTATGCCAAATCCTCAACAATACTGTAGTGTTGAGTGGCACGGGCATTTGGATTGTAGGAAGACCTTCGCAGAACACCTTTAGAAGGTGGCCTCACAACAGGTTTAGCAGTAGGCTTCTCAATTTCCAAAGGACTAGAGACAGGAGGAGGAGGTGGACCATCCACGACTTCCTTCCCAGCTGCCTGACGCGATCCAGCATAATCCTTTGAACATGTAGCAATTGAGACAGGTGCAACACCATTCATCATAAAGACCTGGGACCCAAATGGTGCAGATGGTGAAGGTTGTTCAACCATCTGGGTCTGTTGTGACAGGAACGGTTCTTTAAGAACTGCCGGAGTCCCTCTGGAGCTTTTGAGAAGTTGACTAATTTCAGATCTTCGGGGACAATCCTTGGTATAATGATATCCTTCACAAATAACGCAAGGGTACTTCAGTTTACGTTGAGAACCGTCCTCAGTATGAGATTTAGCAGACTCTGGTTTTGGGGCATCGGGTTTGGATTTTCATTTGGAGGCTTTTTTCGTAGGATTAGCCTGAACGGTGTTGACCTCCGCAGTTTTGCCAGAATTTGGAGGAGAGGGGAGAGCAGAATTGTTGGAAGAATTGGACTTCTGCTTCCCATTCAAAGAATTTTGAGAATTTTGAGACATGGAACCAATAACACCATCCACCGCCAGGGTCGGTGGAGCTTTAGAGGTTCCCGGGCGTGGAGCATCAGTCAAAATATCATAAAGCATGTCGGAATGAGAGTATACTAGATCAAGATACTGGGCACATGCAATGGCCTGTTCTTCAGTCACACATGCCCCCATAACAATATCTTGAGCAATTTTTTTAACGAAGGATGTGGTGAACCAATGGGTTAGTAGTTGATTAGGTATATCAAACTTGATCAGCCTACGATGACGTCGCCACTCATGAATATGATTGGATATGTGGGTGGCTTTATCCTTCTTTAACGAAGTCAGGAGATGCGTTCCGACTTCATAGCGAACCGGTAACTGAAAATGGGTCAGAAAATCCATTGCTAGAGTATGGAAATCCTGAAATATGCCACGGGGTAGTTCAATATACTACTTAGCAGCATCACTGGTAAGAGTGCGCTGGAAGAGACGTAGACGAATTGAATCATCGACCCAAGAATTAGAAGAACACCACAAATGGTAGGTCATTACATGAGCTTGGGGGTCTTCACCAGCTTTACCTTCAAACTTAGGGTAGTTGCTGGGTACCTTGGTCGGAACCAGAGGCCAATAAGGATTATGAAGAATCAAATCATTGGTTAATTTAGAAATGTCTGGTAATTCCAAGGTAGCCAAGAACGGCAATTGCGGATTAAACGGCATGCCAAGCCCTCGATAAGGACCTGTACCTGTACTCCACGCTGGTTGAGTGTATCCTTGGCCCCATGGGTTCTATCCTGAAGGATTATGACCATAGGGGGTATAAGGTGTATAACCAGTCTGATTCAGTTGCTGGTAACCAGTGCACGGGGGTTGATAACCAGAGTATGGACCCTGATTATATGTTGGTCCCGTTTGAGCAGTCTGTGGATTTGGTTGCTGAGTATAGGTGTAGCCAGGTTTTTGAGTGTAATAATGGTAACCTTGGGGCGGATTATAAGTCGATCGAGATTGACCATGAGGGTAGTAACCGCCTTGAGGTTGAGCGGGCTGCTGATAAGTGGGACCCTGTTGAGCGCGATAATTAGGGTGCACTGGTTGATTCGGTTGCGGCATCGAGTAAATAGGCTGTTGAGCAGAGTTGACAGGATGTGCAGGCTAGCTTGGTTGGACAGGCTGGCCTGGTTGAACGAGCTAACCTAGTTGAATAGGTTGCCCAGGGTGAAGAGGTTGTGCCAGTTGCATAGGTTGACCTGGTTGTTGTGAAGCACCAGGTTGTATAGGATGGGTCGGTTGGCCTGGTGGTGGAATGGAGCCAAGTGGTGGCTGGTAACCGGTTCGACCTGCTGCAGGACCATAAGATGATCCTAGCTGATGTGAAACATTCGGACCAATAGGATACTGAGGTTGCATGGGTTGGGAAGGTTGGAATTACCCCTCAGGACCATATACCGGCCCTAGTTGGTACCTCGGTTGACCTGTGAGTCCTTGAGGTTGCCCAGGTTGGACTCTAAGAAGAGGCTGCATAGGTTGACCTGAAGGGTTGTAATACTGTCCTTGTGAACTGTATAATGGCCCTTGCTGGCTCGAAGGGTAGCCCTGTAAGGGCTGTCCTTGCGGGTCATAAGGATAGCCAGGCTAGCCAGAAGGTTGGCCTTGAAAAGGTTGTCCTTGCGGATTATAATACTGCCCAGCTTGGTTAGATGGAAAAACTTGAGCATGAAGGTGAGCCTCTGGAGCGGGTAAACGTAAAGGATTCCCGTACTCATCGTACTGATATGGAAAAACATACACGGGCATACCATCCTGTGCATAGTGTGAAAAATACAAGCGGGTTGGATCTTGAGAGGATTGTCCGACCTCAGGGTTCGATTGTTTTAAGGACAATCGATACTCCTCAAGAGAGATGTTCTTCGGCACAGTAGATGCTATATAGATGTCTTCGAGAAGCGATGTGGTCCTTACGGACTGAGTGGTAACAACAGGTGTAGATGCAGCCACACAAATAGTGGGCCTAACGGATAGAGAAGTGACCTGAGGGGATGACGTGATGGGTGTCCTAGGAGACATCCCCAATGAAGGAATAACCAGCCTCGTAGAAGGAGTTGATATCCCCATAGAGGCGACGGCAGTCATAATCTGACTCAAAGATCTATACACTGCTGGTAGTGAAGGATCAGGCGAAGACATGACAGATAATTCGGGGTTTTCTTCTGGGAACAACTGGTAATATTCACCAGACGTGGGGATTTCCTCACTAGGAGAATGGCTGGATGCACCCATATCTAAACCTGCCTCTAGATCTTGTAATAGACGGTGAGGACTAGGAGGAATAATAGTAGCTAGAAAAGGCAAACCTGATGTAAGAGGAGGGAAATGTTTCCCTACTCCAAATCCAGACCAAGGGTCGGATAAGGGCCAATTGAACTCAACTGGTCCTCCAAAGGGAAGCTCAGATAGAACCGGTCCCCCGTCGGGAAACTCGGAAACAATGGGCTGCTAATGTTCAGCAGAGGATTGCGAGACCTCTGATGAATCGTCCGTATATGGACTACCAGTGGACGAAACAGAGGGTTCTGCAACTGTGACAGTAATGACGAAAGGAAAAGATCAAACCAAACACACAGGCTGAAAAACCAAGGCACACAATAAAATGGCCAACAAGCAAGATCTAATAGGGCATGTGATCGCGGGTGATTTATTTTACGACATTGAAACTTAGAAACTTCACTGTTTCATGTTTTAAGAGTCAAGAAACAGATGAAATATGACTCTATCTCTTTCAGTTTTGAAGCAAGCATGAAAGGACAAGCGCTTGGTGATCTTTTCAAATTTAAGGGGTCAGATAAGATCAAAATGACTACTCATGAATGCTAGGCAAAGGGTGTACCAAATAACCGTGAACTGCAATATACACCTTGGTTTCAAAATGAAAGAGAAATCAACCAAGGACTTAACGTACGTGCAGGCAATCTCCCCGAATGTTGTGTCCTGTGAATCACGGGTATAGGGTGGCAGACTCAGCCTCCTATGGATAAAGGATAGAAACCTAGTGGGGTCTCCCTTTGTATACGCAACAGTACGGGGAGCACAAATTTGTACGAGTGTTGTCTAAAGCCAAGAGGTGAACGATAGCTACTAGGTTTAAAGACGTTGGAACACGTCTCTAGCCTAGACCTCTAAATATTTTGTTAATGTTTCAATGTTGCCTTAGTGTAAATTGAATAAATTTTAATGTTTATCTTCAATTATGTTTCAGTTTTTAGGTCCTAGCGAGTGTTATGTTCTCAAAATATCCTAAATGCACACTACATGCCACAATATATCATTTCATTCGATGAAAGATAACTACGAGAGAGTTAAGAGCTTTTCACATAATGAGAAAATGATCATACAACAACCAATAACGTCTCTAATGTAGCTAATGGAAACCAAAATCTTTTCTTTCAAAGTTACAAATCACTAACGACACAGAAAAGATTCGATTTTCATTAACAGATCAAAGCAAAAGAGATTTTTTTTTTTTGTATTTTTAATGTTTAAGAGCAAAGTGCACTAAAAAAAATGAAAACTAATAAGAAGCAATTTGAGAAGTGATAGCAAAAGACAAAAAAAATCAATTTTCAATAATGCAAGCACACGATGAGACCTCAAATTGACAAAAAGTCCCTCAAATCAAAAGACCCTCAAAGACTCAAATGAACCATGTAATCTAGGCCCAAAACGAGACAAGGCAGAATTCAAATGAAGAAGAAGCCAATCACTCAAATAATGCAATGAAATGATAAACAACCACTAAACAAATGTAGAGAAGCAATCACAAGGTTGACTGAACAGATAGAAACCACAAACTCCCAAGGGAGGCTCGACGCACAATAGCACCTAGATGCCCTAGGGCTAGAATGAAAAATCGATAGAAACGGGCAAACAACCAAAGGATGAAGGTCACAGTCAGTCAAACAAGGCTCCAGAACACTTAAGCAGTCATAAAAATGAAAAAAAACACACAGATCAAGCTCAGAAAGCTCAGAATAGAGAAAACCCTAGCACCTTTAGGATTGGCGCGACTATCAGGCAGAAACTAGCGCCATAACAGGATTGGTGCGGGTAGTAAACTGGAAACTGGCACCAATTGGTGCGACTGTTGGGCTAATAAGCGCGCCAGTCAAGTTTACTATGTAAAAATAAAAAAAAAGAGCAATCCAAGAAGCAGACTAGTGATGTTGAAGCTGAAAACAAAAGCCAAACACACGAAAATACCCAGCCAAAAGGGTTGATCAAGAAAGCAAAGTCAAGAATCGACTGAAAGACAAGACAATACTCCAAGTGTTCAGTTCATAAACTAGACCAGAGATTGACTGAAGCAGCGTTCATCTAATTTCGCTAATGTAGAGCAAGAGCATTTCGAAGTCTATCTGGCTAACTTTAGGCTCCGTCTGTAGTTTATAAAACCAACAACAAGCTAACTCCCCAACGAAGTCGCCAATTTTTTGTAGAGGTAAATCTCCTCTGCGGATAGAGGTGATCCCTACTAGCCCAGATCGGGTCTAACAACAATCGTACCATGCTAAGGTGCAAGTTCCTAATTTCAATAGACCAACTTGCGATGAAGGCCTACCTCAAGTCCAACGTTGTTGTTTGTAGGGAAGTTGGTGCTCCCGTCCCCTTGCTCCCGCAGATCACAATCCTCTTGCTCACCGTGATAGAACACCTGCACACACAAGAAACACGACAGACACAAGCATAAAACCTGATATATGCAATTATGTATCAGTCAGAGAAGACACAACTCATGATCATAATGAAAAATACAAGTGGAACAATAACCAAAGTCACTTATCAATAATTCATACAAAGGAAAATACAACCTGGCTCTGACGTTGAATCTTCCTTCGGCGGGTCGTCAGTGGAATACGTCTCAGTAAAGCTTGTCAGGAATGGGGACAAGCCTCTCTCTTCGATCGTCAATCTCCTTGCTATTGATTCGGCTCTATGAGGACTATTGCAGCATTCTTTAGGCTATGAAGGCTCTTGGATATTAGCTTTCAAAGGGAAATGGCAATCTTATATAGATGGTGGAAGGGGAGTTGGGATCCCTACAATCATGGGATTGGCCCTATCCTTAAGGAAGCTTCCATGAGAGGTGGAAAACTACTTCCTCTACATGGAGAACCGGAGCCAAACGTCCCAACTCAATTTAGAGACCATTTCAGGAGTTTGTTGGAGTCAATATTTCGCCATTTATTTTTAAAAAACACTCCTTATTAGGCCTGGCACGGGTACAAAACTGAGACAGTGCGCTAGTTGGCATGCCCTCTTTGGAGGATTTCCCCCATTGGCATGGGTATGACACTGAGAAGTCGCGCCAAGGATGAAAATGCTATTTTTAGGGTTTTTCACAAGGATTTGTCTTCAAAGGAATGAAATTCCATGTCTAGGGGAATGCCATGAAAGTGTTTTCAGATCATGTCACTCCTCACAGGTCACGAAATAAGCCCTCCAATGTGTAGGACGGGGAATTGCAGGGATGGTGACAAATTGTTGTGTAACACGCACAATTGTTTGCTATCAAGGTGGTGGATGAGTAATTTTCAGAAATTATTCAGTTATTTAACCACAGGTATGGTGCCCGATGGTTACTCAGTACCACAGAAAAAGGAATTGGTCACCCGCGCAGCCAATTTTACCATAATCATTGAACAAATCTACAAGTTGGACGTAGATGAAGTGTTGCGGAGGTATGTATTGGAACACAAAATACAAGCTATCTTTGTAATATTCCTAAAATAACACAAAGCTAATTGGAATATTAAATTTTTATTTTTCTTTTAGATAGAGGAATAAGAGGGTATGGAGACCCATAAATCTCCTTGGTAGGAACAAAATACACTCCTAGTGTGAATGGAGGTCATATAAAAGCTGGATTGAAGACACTTAGGTGTGAAAAGGGGCTGGAGCATGAAGACTGGGTCAACTTTGACCAAATCAAACAACAATGTTATGGAGGAGTGGCATTCATAATGGGACAATGCAGTTTTGGAGGGAGATTGATTGCATGAAGGTAGTGACCTAATTGAGTGGGGCCAAGGGTGAGGAAGCTCATAACTTATATCAGGAAGAGGATGGCAGCCATATGGGGTTATGTTTTGATTATTATTTTGATATGTCAGTTTATACTTGTTTCTCTCTTTAGTTATTTAGCTAAGATTGCAGTGTTGTTTAGCACAGGGTGTTTTCGGTCGATAATTCCACCTCTTTCCTTGAGAGGCCTCTTGGGAGATTATTACACTACCTTGTCCACTATACGGCATCAGGCTAGGCTACATCTTTGTTGTATAGTGTAATTTCTGGAGATTATTGTGTCGTGCTATAGAGTGCAGTAGTGGAGAGTTGACTTGGGTCACTTCCTTGCTTGATTTCAGTTGGAGGAAAGTTTCCTTCCATTGGGAGGCCAAAAAAGAGAACCCCTGAGCTTTATTTAATTATACAACATCAGGATAAGGTATTGATATCATTTACATTGGATTTTTCTGAAGGAACTGCGTTATTTTAGTGTGGAGTTGTAGTGAAGGGTTTGGAGCCTAGTTAGGGGAGATAGATCTTCAGTGAGGGGATCCGCCTCTCATTTGGAGAATAAATAGGAGGATTTTTCATAAATTTCCATATCGGATCAAAAACCTCCTATCATGTATCTAGTTGCAAATATTATTTAGCCCTAGGGCCTAATTTGTATTTCTACATTTTTGTGTATTTCAAGAAACCCTTTCCGAGTTATCTTGGAAATGTTCTTGGGAGTTTAGATCTTTTTTCCTGGCAGTGTTTGAGCTATATAACAGTAGATCCATATTGATATATCATTTATGTAGCAGTTATTCCCTAAAATTGTGTTTTCTTGGCTCATGGCATTTGTATGGAAGCTATTTCTCATGTATTGACATATTTGTTTAGTAGAGGCTTGTTTCCCATGGCTTGAGTGACTTGATCCTCAAGATATTGTGCCTATTATTTGTTGATATGTTTAATAATATGGTTGTACATTTGTCTCATATCATGGTGTGTTTATTTATTCACTATTATTTACATTATTGTTTTCAATTATTGCTGCTTCCCCATTTGGGAATATTTCTGTGGTATCAGAGCATAATCTTGGCTCAGCTTTTGGATCTCATCCATTATGCTATCAAGAGAATAAGAAGAAGGAGAAAGAGATCAGAATGATGGAAAGAATGAGTTTTATATCATTTCTTTTTAGATCTACGAGGTACCTCACCAAGGAGGTCAAGCAAAGAAGAATGCAGAAGAGCAATGAAACCTCGCTAGGGTTTCAAGAAGAGGAAGGTCCGTGCACTTCCTATTAACCAAATAAAGATCCTGTATTACATAGAGCTCCAAAGAAAAATTCTAAGCCATTTCCTTTTGAAAGAGAAGACAAGAGGCATGAAGATGGAGGACACTTATATCATGAAATTATAAGTGAGTATCTTGCAGAGTATAAGTCTCAACTTAGAGATTTCAAGGAGAATCTAACTCTCCCACAGTTCATTCAGCTCAAATAAGAAGGAAGACCTTGCAGAAATAGATTCCTATTGCCTACATTTGATGGGTCATCCACATGTATAGCAAGAGCTTGGGGAATGAATTGGGATGCATTCTTCCTACTACATCCAGTGGTAGAAAGAGAAGCTATTGAGATTGCAGCACTGTGCCTTGAGGGTGAAGAAAACATCTGGTGGTTCAGCCATTTGAGTCATGAAAAAGTGACTGCATATGAATATTTTACTCAAAGATTGATCAAAACGTTTGAAAAGAAGGAATCAGAGGAAAATAAACTTCCACCACCACTTGCTGCAGGAGCACTTGCATCAGGAGGAAGAACACTTGCACCTTTCCAAAGTGGTCTTGATCTCTTGACATTTAGAGTCCCATGCAGTATTCTGGAGATGCATGATGAGGAGGAGACTTATACCAGCACTGATGTAGCCATAGAAGAGTAGCTATCATCATCAGTAGTTGGCAAAGCCATCACACCAGAGGAAGGAACCCTTGTAGTAGTACAAGATGTTCCCAAGCTTTACCGAGGTATTCACATGTTTTCACTTTCTATTATTTCGGCACATCATATGGAGGATTGTGGGAATATACCTTTGCATGACCTCAGGTCAAAGTACATTTCTTATTTGGAGCAGCATATTATCACTACACTGAGGACCCTTGATTTATTCAAGGAGGAGATATATAATTATCCTAGTATATCATTGTTGGGCTGCACACAACTCTTCGGGTTGGAGTGTATAATTTTGGAGGATAGGATGAACATTATCCTTGGAAATCCAATGTAGAACTGTATGTTCAGCATTATGCATGATCATGAGACAACAGATGCACCATCATGGAGATTAGCAGTGCTGTTATTGAGCAACAATGATAATTTGGAGGCCCAACTATTATTGGGGCATTCTGATGACCATTATACTTGTGCGATATTGGATAGGCAGATGATTTATGGAGGAAATCTTATAATGAATGACATATTCCATTATTATGATGGGTACTTCTTGATGACCACTTCACATCTTGATGAGTGGTCTTCATTTGGAGATCTCCAGGAAATTGCATTTCAATATCCCATGAAATGCAAAAATAGAAATCTGATTTGGGAGGATGGTATTATCCATTGGAGGAGTACCAAGGTGGAGTATGGTAGGAGACACCCACATTTGGATGAATGGGTGTGGATGGTGAGCATGATGTTGGTTATCCACTTGCATATCTATGACACTGGGCAGCAAGAGGCATGGCTACGCTGGCTACTTTTGAAAGAGTTTGGCCATCATGTAACATATCCTATCTTTAGGGTGTGTTAGTAGTTGGGACTTGGCATGGCACTTGCATCATATGGAAGCAATTAGTTTGGGTGAATTGTGTTGATATGAAATTCTTCATGTCAATCATCATGTTTTCAACTAATGATTTGTATGATGGAGGTGTGAGGAGGAAAAAAGAGCTCTTGTTGATTTGGCTACTCTTGGGAGAGTATGGGTTGTATTTCTCCCATACTTTTCAAGATGTTTCAGGAGAAAGGAATGGCACAATCAAAGTGGAAGGAGGCTACTCTTCAACATTAAAGGATCAGGAGGTACTTTCACATAGGAAGGAGACTCCCACACTTAGCAGCATGATGGTGGATGACTTTGGCATATGGTATATCAAATAATGGAGTCATGGAGTGGCAAGAGCCTTCTCACTAAGGCTAATAGCGCTGTCACTTGGGAGCATGTTTCTATTGATGGAGTGTTCCAAGGGGAGTATGAATCTGTTCATTTTACATACCTTTATGAGGATATTCTCATGGGAGGGCTAATCTATGGACCTCACTTTCAGCTTACTCTCAATGCATGGTAAGAAATGTATTTATGTACTTATTGATCATTTCATAAAGTATTTTCATTCTCTCACCATCTATGTACAGTGCATTGCTCCACCAGAGGGCAAGATTATCTTTGGGTTTCATGGTCATTCTAGGGCCAACATTTGTGATGGAGATAGCCCTTATTTTCATGGCTTTGGGAAAATGTGGTGTTATTATTTTTATGCTCATTATATTTATAATGCCATTTAATACCTCATAGTAGATGAGCAAACATGCACAACTAGCAACTTGTTGGGAGACAACTTGCCACATGCTTTTACACAACAACAATTTGTAAAAATACATTGTATCCACTGGAAAAAGCATTAGTACTATCCAAAATTGCATATAAACTTCAGTAATTTTTTGATTTGGATGCCACATGGTGATGATGTACCATTCACTTTGTATGGAATGTTCTTGGCTCGTGAAACTAGAGGAGGGGTCTTTGGAGATCCAGTTGTCCTTTTGTATCTTGTGGGCGACATTCCAATATCAGCAACAGCTCTAAAATTTCCATAAGTGGGGAGAGATACATCGTGGGGTAGGCCATTTTGTCTACAATTTTCAGTTATGAAGCCCACCTACATTGTAGGAGCCAAAGGTGGAGGATATTTTTCATGAGTTTCCATGTTGGAGGGTGACTCACATTTTGTGGATGATAGCTTGGGGATGGAGGCTTCACATGGGAATGATAGTTCCCAATATATTTTAGTTTCCACACCTCAAGAAGGCCTCTATAACACATATAGTTGCTTCCATGGATATCCCACTTGTTCATGATGAGAGCCATTTGGATTTTTCACCAAAGGCATACTTATACACTTGGGAGGAGCAACTTGGAGACTTATTGATGATACAACATCTTGTTCATTGCAGGAACTTATCATATGAGGATGCTACAGGAGGAAGAGGAGAGGATCTTCAGTTATATCCTTGCAGTTGTTTGAGGACAAGCAACATTTGGGAGGAGAGGATTGTAATATTCCTAAAATATCACACAACTAATTGGAATATTAAATTTTGATTTTTCTCTTAGATAGAGGAATAAGAGGGTATGGAAACCCATAAATCTCCTTATTAGGAATTAAAGATACTCCTAGTGTGAATGGAGGTCATCTAAAAGCTGTATTGAAGACCCTTAGGTGTGAAAAGGGGTTGGAGCATGAATACTAGGTCGAATTTGACCAAATCAAACAACAATGTTATGGAGGAGTGGCATTCATGGTGGGACAACATAATTATGGAGGGAGATTGATTGCATGGAGGTAGTGACATAATTGAGTGGGGCCAAGGGTAAGGAAGCTCATAAATTATTTAAGGAAGATGATTGCAACCATATGGGGTTATGTTTTGATTACTATTTTGATATGTCTATTTACACTTATTTCTCTCTTTAGTTGTTTAGCTAAGATTGCAGTGTTGTTCAGCACAGGGTGTTCCCGGTCGGGAATCCTACCTATTTCCTTGGGAGGCCTCTTGGTAGATTATTTCACTACCTTGTACACTATATGGCATCAATCCAAGCTACATCTTTGATGTACAGCGCAATTTCTGCAAAGTATTGTGTTGTGTTGTAGGGTGCAGCAGTGGAGAGTTGATTTAGGTCACTTCCTTGCTTGATTTCAGTTGGAAGAAAGTTTTCTTCCATTGGGAGGATAGAAAAGAGAACCCTTGAGCTTTATTTCATCATCCAAAATTAGTCTAAGGTACTGATATTAGTTACAGTGCAATTTTCTGAAGGAACTGCATTATTTTAGTGTGGAGTTGCAGTGAAGGGTTTGGAGCCCTCATTGGGGGAGATAGATCTTCAGTGAGGGGATTGGCCTCTCATTTGGAAAATCAATAGGAGGATTTTTAATACATTTGTAGATTAGATCAGAAACCTCCTATCATATATCCAGTTTTAGATATTATTTAGCCCTAGGGCCATATTTGTATTTCTGCATTTTTGTGTATTTCAGGAAACCCTTTCCGGGTTATCTTGGAAATGTGCTTGGGAGCTTAGATATCTATTCCTAACATTTCTTTAGCTATATAACAATAGATCCATATTGATATATCATTTATGTAGAAGTTATTCCCTAAAACTATGCTTTCTTGGCGCATGGAATTTTTATGGCAATTATTTCTCATTTATTGACATATTTGTTTAGTAGAGGCTTGTTTCCCATGGCTTGAGTGACTTGATCCTCAAGATCTTGTGCCTATTATTTGCTGATATGTTTAATAATATGGATGTACATTTTTCTCATATCATGGTGTGTTGATTTATTTACTATTATTTCCATTATTGTGTTCAAATATTTCTACTTCCTCATTTGGGAATATGAAAATATTGACTAAGGCCCATGGAGGAGTGGCAGGAGGGAAATACGTAGGAAAATCCACTGCGCAAAAAGTATTGAGGGCTGGGCTATGGTGGCCTACATTTCATAACAATGCCCATGCATATTATCGGGCCTGTGATGCATGCTAATGGACTGGGAAACTCTCATGTCGAGATGAGATGCCCCTACAACCACAAATGGCTCTACAGACATTCGACAAGTGGGCCATAGACTTTGTAGGACCCATCAATCCCCCAGGAAAGAACATGAGCACCCGGTGCATCTTCACTGCCACTAATTATGTAACTAGGTGGGTGGAGGAAAAATTTGTCAAGGATCGTATTGCGGATATCGCGACGCACTTCATTTTTTAACATATTCTGACCAGGTTTGGTTTCCCTAAGATCCTAATGAGCGATAGAGGTATGCATTTTTTTAATGAAAATATTGTGGCTTTGACTGAGGAATTCCAAATCCACCATTCTAAAAGTACCCCATATCACCCACAGGAAAACAGGACAGTAGAAGCCTTCAATAAAATCCCAGAATATGCACTCACTAATATCTGTAACACTAACCGAAATGATTGGGATGTATGCATTCCCTCAGTACTCTAGGCCTATAGGACCACATGTAATAAAATCATGGGAAAAATTCCCTTTAGAATGTTCTATGAGAAGGAGGCCATCATGCCTATGGAATACATTGTTCCCAGCCAGTGCATTTCAGCTTTTATAAACATGGCAGAACCAGAAATCATGGAGGAATGATTGGTGTAGCTGGGGGCCATGGAAGAAGATTGGTTCATAGCTCAATTCCACCAACAGGTTTAGAAGGCTTGCGAAAATTCTTGGCATGATCGACATATTCGACATAAGGTCTTTAAGGAAGACGAATTATTATTACTTTACGACAATCATTTTGCACGCCATCTAGGAAAGTTTCATAAGCACTGGTTGGGCCCATACATATTAAAGGAGATTATTGATGGTGGTGCGGTTAGGTTGGATATTCTACACAGATATTACTTGACGAGGTACATTAATGGAAGTAATCTAAAACCCTATAGGGACAACCCGGTGCTGACCAAATAACTATATGGGTGGAGTAGCTATGTAAAGAATGCTATGCGTGCTAGGGAAAAAAAGAGAAAGCATGGTCAATGCCTACATAGAGATAGTGCACAGGCCAGGCAGTGCAAAAGGGTGCAACAAAGGTGCAGGGCTAGTATGCAACTGGAAAAGCTAGCTGTTGGAATAGGGGAACTAGGTGAAAAAAAAAATTACCATTGAACGAAATGGGAAATTGGAAATTAATGTGGTGATATGGGAGGATTTTTTACTGTTTCCATAATGATAAGTTGCAATTAAGGCTAATTCAATAATTTTTACACATCGAGGGTTATAAATAGAGGGGCATTGGTCAAAACGAGTTTGTTTGCTTTCCGAGACTCTTGTGCCTTGCGCTCCTCTATGAACTCAGTCTATTCTGTTCCATTGCCATCCATATGTATGGATGAGCTACTCCCTCTAATAGTAGAAACCCCGCATTTGTCTTCCAAGCAAGAATGATCTCTACTAACCCTGCTGAATCATTGTCGATCATGGCTTGCTGGGAAGTTGGGTCTGAAGATGTATTAGAAGTAACCCATGAGATGGAGGAGGTCACGTCTACGCCATACAAGAGGAAGGGAAAAGGGAATGTGAAGGGAGAAGAGAAATTAAAAGAGAAAGATACGAAGTGGGCTGGGGTGAAGCCACGCACGACCCCTCATATTATGCATTCCCCTAAAAAGGTGCCTAAGATTCGCTCACCTGATTCATCGAAGTGCCCTATGATGGCTCCAGAGGAAGCTCTACACATGACTCCGCTTTCCTGGCTACCACCATATGTTAAGCCAAGCAAGCGAACCATGCGCATCCCCAAGAATTTTGACGTTTTTCGTGCCTACCTGTAGATGCCTTTGGTCCCAATGGAGGTGCCCTTGAATGGTGATATATTTGGAGGCCTCCCCCTCCTTAAATTCGATGATCATGACCTGGGAAATATAGAAACCTTCCCAACACTAGCTCTAGAATTATATCTTCAACGAGTGATGTACTGTAACATGCCGAAGGTAGAGAAAATGTCATGGGCACGAGGATTGTCCAGTTCAAGGATATTAAACTTGTTGCGCATCCCCCACATTGGCCTACAATGTCACCAACCTGGTTGTTTGCCAGCTGCTGGAAGTGGTCCACGGTGGGTGTCTGTGGATCTGTGGTCACATATCGATTGATGCTGCCTTAATTCACCGAATCATCGGCCTCCCCATGCATAAGAAAAATCCTAAGAAGGGCATCGGTAAGAAGTATAAGTAGTGGATTGCTGATGAAGTCCGGGAGAAATATCACGTTGGTTGCAACCAGAGAGGGTTCCTGGTAGACACAATAGATGATATAGGAGACAAAATGGGTACCCTATGGCTTGCATGAAAAATGATACGTAAGTGGCAGGAATCGGTCATCCCTGCCTATGTAATTCAACTTGCTGGTAGATGCAAAAAAGGGGTCTACTACAACTGGTTTCAGTACCTCATTAATGAATTTATAGAAAATGTGCGTGGGGCGTAGGAACACGGAAAGGCATTCCACTACTCCTGGCTGATGCTATTAATTGCCTTGCTTGCGTGGGAGGCACATGAGGAGGTAGTGCTCCCTGAACTCGAGCTAGGTATGTGTGAGGGTGCATGGTTTTCAAACCTTGGGGATTTGAAGGAAACCAAATATATTGAGGAAAATAACATATTATGGGTATTATTTGATTGTGCTCTAGTAGCATCAATTCATTCCTAGCCACGCTTATTTCCCACGGTCTACAAAAAGTACAGGATATTTCAACGTTTCAGGTTACTATGCACAGTTTGCAGGTTCGGGCTTGCAGAGACCCAGCCTGGTATACTCTCGCTTATATGGCTACATAATAAGAAATTCATCAAGTGGTTAGAAGCTTGGCTTCAAGTCGTCCAACCCAGGTACTATAGGCACATTTGGACAAAGCACAAATAGTAAAGTAATCTGATGTACATGCTACGAAGAAGAGCATGACGCAATGAATCCCTAAGGATGTTACCACGGGGACATAACAGGAGTTGTAGTAGGATCAGGGACTTGAAGGGCTTGGTGGTAAAGATGTGACATCCCCACACAATACTAAATGCACCAGTGAGCCTCCCAAAGGACCAAGGAAGAAGCGCAAGGCTATTAAGCCGGCACAGAAATAAATGTCACATTGACCGAAGATGACCTAGAGAAGATTATAGATGATGTCACCATTGAGTCAGAAGACCGATGGGCCACTTTTTAAGGCCATCACAAGGCCACGGTAGAATATTTACAATCCAAACCATAGGCCCTTCAGCAATAAGCTGACACACTTCAGGCGAGCATGGATCAGGTGAAGCAGAATCAAGCAAGCCAACCGGCTACAGTTATAGCCTTGACCACAGTCGTGGATTTTCGGATCTTCCTGCTCTCGAGCATAGCTTTTGCAATGATACCCTCAGTATTGTGCGACCAAGTCCATGCATGCTCTTTGGTTGACCTTGATGTTACCTTCCAGATGGGTGCACAACTTCACGACCTATTTATCTCCATCACCAATGAGATTCAATAGAGAGAACTGCAGATGCACCAGCAACTTAGTGAGGTCAAGCAAATTATTGTGACCAAAGCTTCCAAAACCACCCAAGCCAAGTCTGCACACATCGCTTCCATCACGCAAGAGGCTAAATTAGAGAATTAGATAGACCAGCTCTATGAGGATATTACAGAAGTAATTCCTTCCTCTGCGGCACCACAGGCCAAGGTCGAAGGATTGTTCACTACTTTGAAGGGATCATGGAATGAAGCACAGGTTGTATGGCTGATTTGGAACTTCAGATAACATCGTTGCAGGCCAAGCTACAACCTGAGACCCCTCCGAAGGTGTGCGCCCAGTAAGCTGCGCTCGTCACAGAAGCTACAAATAGTATTACCGTTCAGATGTTAGGGCACCACATTGTTCAAGACTGTTATGGAGTTATGGTCATAGGTGCATCATGATCCCCTCCTTCTCTAAATCAATCAGGAGATGCACCAAAAGGAGAAATATTTTGAGCAAATGGAAGCCACCATGACCACCCTCGTCCCATCCCAATGAGTAGCGCACCTTAAAACTAGCCACATGCTTAGAAATGAAATTTTGGGGCTTTGGCACAAGAAGTAGGTACTCAGTGACCATCTGACACCATGGGATGACGAAGCTCTAAATATTTTGCAGGAATTATATGGGGCCTTGAAGTAGTTGAATCAGACCTTGGAGAGTGTCACCACAACTACTGAAGGCCCGAATTCACAAAATTTGGTTGATATTGGGAAAAATGAAGCCACGTAGAGAATAAGTGTTCTGCCCCCTTTGACTGTCGGTATCGAGCAACTCTAGGAAATGATGAAGACCCCGCTGACGTTGTGACTTGGGACGAATCATAAGATTATTTTGGCGGCATGTTAGAGCGAGGTCCCCTAATTTCATTTTAGGTCCATCTTTTAAATATTTTGTAATATTTAGTCTAGTGTAGGGGCTTTGGGGTGGGTCAAATCCCCCAATGAATTGTTAAGGGTCAAAGGGTATACGTGGAGTCCACAAACCACGGCTTGTGGACCATAGAGTAGTGCAGGCTAATATGTTATAAATAGATGGATAAATCAAGTCTAGAAATAGGCTAAGTGTTGGATTAAGCTTGGATAAGAACTTGTGGATATCTTGTGTCGATTTTCTGGGTAAGGTCTCCTGCTAGCTATGTGCACAGAGACCCTGAGTCCTTCTGTTTGTGGACCCTGCTGGCTATGTGCACTGTGTCGTAGATAGATTTTATAAGTTGGATCTGGATATGAATGAATGAGAAGGATGTTTTTGATATTTAAGTGTTTCTTTGTTATGATTATCGGCTACAATTTATGTTATTTCTGAGATTATACTTGCTCACTGAATACTGATGATTTACTGATCTGCATGTGGATGCGATATTATGAATGCATAGATCTGGTTTAAGTTCTCTACTCCAGTTACATGTTATCAGATGATTTCTGATCTTTGTTCTACCGATGTACTGTTAAGGGTTTTTGTGTTAACGCTTCTCCTGTGCAGGTATATCTGATTTGAAAGGACCCACTTCAATTAACTTTCTCTCTCTCAGGGTGCAGAAACCTAGTTCCAGCACCCTCCAATATTACTTCTGGTGAGACCTTGACTTGCTATAATATTCCCAAATGAGAAGAGAGGAAATACAAGAAATAAAAATGGAAATAGCAATGTATAACATCACATCAAGATATGAAACCAACATGGAGCCATTTTATTAACCATAACAACATCAAAGAAGTATAATATAATGGGGCACAAATCATACAACATGACCTAACAAGCCTCCAATGAGTAAATCCTCTCAAATATGAGATGCTACTAATATAAAAAATGTTAGAAGGTTGCTACAACGTAGTCATAGTGGACATAGTTGCAAAAAGAGTCCATACAACAATGCGAAATGGCTGATATATGCCTCAAGAGATATAGAATATGAATATCTAGGCTCTATAACAACCTCCCAATAGAACCCAAGAGGGCTTTTAGAAAATACAACAAAAAAAAAGAGGTGAACGAAAGGCCTAGGGCTGAAGATTCACTGTAAATAAATAGTTCGAAAGATGTGGTTGATCTGATGTAGCAAAGAAGGAATCCTCCTCCCAGTAGACTCTCCAGGTGAAAGGATGATCCCTTCACAGGAAAATCATCTCCCCAAATGGTGTAGTGAAACCACCCCTGCAACTCCTCCCTAAAATAACGCAATCTAAGACTAAAAATATTCTATAGGGGAAAATATTAACGTGGCCTGGTGAAAAATGCTACAATAAGGCTCAAGGGCCTTCTTTAATAGCCTCCCAATGGAAGGAAACCTTCATCCACTAAAATATAGCTCAGAAATAACCCAAATGAATTCTCCATTGTTGCACCCTACAACACAGCACAACCCTCTACAGAAACTGCACTGTAGAAGAAAGTGCAGCTTGGTATGATGCCCAAATGTGGAAATATAGTGTATATAATTCTCCTAATTGGGCACTCGAAGTCCCCCAAGGATGAAGGTGCGATTCTAGCTCGGGAACGCCCTGTGCTAAACAACACTGTAGTCTTAGCTAAACAGTTGAAGAGAGAAAATAGTCATACATACCATATCAAAATAATAATCACCAACATGCTCACAATGGCTACCATCCCCTTCCTTATATGCTTGGTGAAATTCCTCAACTTGGGCCCTACTCATTAAAGCCACTACTCCCATGCATGGAGTCTCCCTCCAAAACTACGTTGTCCCTCAATGAATGCCACTCCTTCCATACCAGCAGTATTGATTTGGTCAAGGTTGACCATTTCTACATGCTCCAGTCCCTTTTCACACATAAGGGTGCTTTATCAAGCTACTAAAATGATCTCCATCCACATTAAAAATGATTTTATTCCTACTAAAGATATTTATGGGTCTCCATACCCTCTTATTCATCAAAATAATAAGCATAAACAAAAATTAATATTCCAACTAGCTTATAGCTAATTGGGATTATTGCAGTCCTCCCCTCCCAAATTTTTCTTGTCCTCAAGCAATATTAAAGGTGATTGCTGCAACTCTTCTTCTCCTTCCTTGGTGACACCTCCATGTGATAAGCTCCCCTCATAAGCCAAGTGTCTCCCAATCAATCCCTCCATGCAATGCTCCTCCCAAGTACTCATGAGATGCTAATGACTCACCTCATAAGGAAGTAAAAGATCCAACGTAGAAATCATGGTTTTCCCAATGTTCTCCCAGAAACATGAAGCATAAGAAACATGGAGCATCTCACTCCCAATGGGCATGTTCAATCCTTTCATTCTTCCTCCATTCATTCCCACAATAAGAATAAGGACATCATCAATGTATGGGATGAAAAACAAGGATACATAAGTTTCTATATGCAATAATGGAGGAGGATCATAGTCCCACAAGTGAAAACAACACAGTATGTCTTCTGACGGCCTCAAATAATGATATAATAAGTATTTTTCCCACCACTTACTTGCTTCCATAGTCTTCTCATATGTTTTTAGAAGGTGAGTGATGTTTGGTGCCTTTGGATTACACCCTGAATGATAGATATGTCATCTCCCTATATCCTCCTAGGGAGTGGCCATGCTCAACATTGATTATGGACCCAAGTTGACCATGGATTTTATAAGGAAGAATGCCCCCACTTGGAGAAATGACCTGCACATGTATGGTAAAGGAATGAAAATATTCATAAAATAAATCATTATGCATAGAAACATGACCTTTACCATATAATTTGAACATACTAAAGGAGTGGCTCATAGATAGATCCCCTCTTATTCCCAAAGAGGAAAGAGGTGGCTATGATAACTCCATAAAAGAGTTATGTATCTCCTCCATCTCCACATGATCCATGAATCTCCTAAAATGCTGATATATCTCCTCTTCAAAGCCTTTCCAAGTAAATCCCTCCATGATGGTATGGTATTCTCTCATGTAATAAGTGTGGCTAAAGAGAAAATATTCATGTTTTTCTTGCAGTAACTTCATGAGCTTGGATGCTCTAGATAAGAATATCCTACTTTGATAGTATATGACCCCATCTCTTATTGAATATCCCTTCTCTAATAGCTGGTCATCAAGTATCATGCATGTAAAGAGATCCTTGGAATAATCCACCAAAAACTGGGATTTCCAATAAGGATCTATCCTTCATAGTGACAACGCCGATGGTTTATCATATAAAGCATCTGTCATGTGTCTTCCCCCTTCATTGACATCTCCCATGCTAAAGTAACATATCAGGATGTTGTTATCCTCCCTTTGTTGCTCCTTTCTCAGTGCAAGGTTTGAGGTGAGAGTGGGTGATGATGATGTTGGGAGAATGTCTCCCTCCTCCTTAAGTCTACCCAAGACTCTCAGCACTGTACCAGGATCCCCCAATGTTCCCACTCCTCCTAGATCTATGAGTGGTGCAACATGTTGTGAGACATTTCTCACCAACTCCTGATCAGGTGGCCTCTGAGGTGGTTTTCCACTAAACAGTAATGTCTCATGGGCCAAATTCATCTGCATACATGATGGGATTGTTAGGTCCTTGCTTCCACTATGCAAATCCAATTCTGTTTTCTGGGTGGAATTTGTTTGTGAGGGATATGTGTACATGCCCCTAATCATCTGATTTTTTCCACTCTTTTTGTCCACCCATTCCATCTACAAATTCTCCCAATTTGTGGTGACCTTCCCTAAGGTAATCAACAACTACACACCCAATATCACATTTTTATTAGCTATTTCAACCATAAAGAAGTGATTAGTCAATGTATATGTCCCCATGGTGATATATAAATATGGAAAATAATGCATGCACCGCATAGTTCTAGCCTCTGGGACCAAAACTTAAAATCCCTCAAAATCCTCAGTGGGTATTTCCCTCCTCTGCACTAGTTGGGCATCAACAAAGTTGTGGGTAGCCTCACTACCAATCAAAACTGAAACCCTATGATCCTATATGGAACCTTGAACTCTCAAGGTCAAGTACTTGGGCACTTCTTTCAACGATGCAAGGGCCCATCCAATTGGAGAAAATGCTCCATTCCCATCTCCTGGTGGTGGTGGATCCTCTAGTGTTATCCCAGCATTGTGACCTCCTTCTGGTTCTTCTTATTCCTCCTCCTCATAATCTGAAAATACCTCTATATAGTGTGCCTTTCCTACTGCACATCTATGTCTAGGTGCCCATGATTCCTGGAATATGAAACAGAGATTCGTTCTCCTCAAGTATCTTCAGAAATCATCACTAAGAGGTACTTTGTTTTGGCTCTCCTTTGAAAGAGGATCCTTCTCATATTTTCCTTTTGATGGGAAAGTGGGATTTTGCTGAAATTTTGCCTTTGCTTTTGGCAAGGCATATTTTAGATCTCTAGCCCTTTCAATGGCATCTTGAAGGGTAGTGGGTTTGGTAGATTTAACCAACCCATGTAGAGGTTCTGCTAGCCCATCAATAAACATATATACGCTCCTTGTTGAAAATAAATCACGAACAATAATAGAAGGTTTTAGAAATTCAGAAATATAAGTTTTTGGATTACCTAATTATTTGAGCTTAGCTAGCCCCATGAAAGGTGCCTTCGGGTCTCTTAGATCAAACCTCTCCACCAACCTCCTTGTGAACTCTGAATATGTAGTCACATTGGCATGACCCAATGTAGAAATTCCATGAAACCACCAATCATGTGCTTCACCCTCAAGGTGTAGCACTGCTATTTTGATGGCCTCCATCTCCGGTACTTGGTTCAACTGGAACTAGATGTCTAGCTTCTCTACCCATGATTTGGCAGTGCATTTTGATGACCCATCAAAATTGGGTAATAAAAATCTGCCCTTAGTTCGGTGTAGATCATGATTATGTATGAATCCTCCACATCTATTGTGATGTCAGAGTCTCCTATTTTTCTTAATTTTACAGAACACTTGAAAGCTCAAATGGTCCTTGAATCTTTGAGATTGAGACTCATACTCAAGAAAATACTCTTCAAGAGTTTCTTGTTCTTGAAACCCTCCATTTCCCTTTGCGAAAAATGTAGGAATTTTAGAGCATTTGGAAATCTACTGCTTCACTGGTTGATCATTCCAATGATGATAAATGTGAGATTCTTATCCCTGTATAAGAAATTTAGGGACTTCTTTGTGTCTATCCATCCTCATCTCCTTTATATCTCTCGCAATGTCTTGCATGGTTCGAAGAAGAAACTTGGGAAAATCCTTCTCCTCATCTTCTCCCGATAAAGGGGTTTTACCCTTGTCTTCTTTATCATCTATATAATCCTACCTCCGGTTTATTTTTAGATACCCCTTCTCTCTATATATGATAGGATCTCCTTCTTATGATGAAATATTGGCTTAATATGCATAAGCTGAAGCAAGATTATTTTGTGATACCACTGTAATATTCCCAAATGAGAAGAGAAGCAATATAAGAAATAAAAATGGAAATAGAAATGTATAACATCACATCAAGATATGAAACCAGCATGGAGCCATTTTATTAACCATAGAAATAGCAAATAAGTGTAATATAACGGGGAAAAAATCATACAACATGATCTAACAAGCCTCCAATGAGTAAATCCACTCAAATATGAGATGCTTCTAATATAGAAAATGTCGGAAGACTGCTAAAATGCAGTCATAGTGGACATAGCTACAACAGGAGATCATACAAAAATACAAAATGGCTTATATATGGCTCAAGAGATATAGAAGATGAAGATTTAGGCTCTAAAACAACCTCTGAATAGAACCCAAGAGGGTTTTCAAAAAATACACCCAAATAAAAGAGGTGAACCAAATCCCTAGGGCTAAAGATTCACTGCAAATAAATAGCTAGAAATATGTGGATGACATGATGTAGAAAATAATGAATCCTCCTCCCAATAGACTCTCTAGGTGAAAGGTTGATCCCTTCACTAGAAAACCATCTCCCCAAATGGTGTACTGAAACAACCCCTGCAAATCCTCCCTAAATTAATGCATTTCAAGACTAAAAATTCATTGTAGGGGAAAATAATAATGTGGCCTGGTGCTAAATGCTGAAACAAGGCTCAAGTTCATTCTTTTCAAGCCTCCCAACAGAAGGAAACCTTCCTCCACTGAAATCTAGCTCATAAATTACCCAAATGAATTCTCCACTGCTGCACCCTACAACACAACACAACCCTCTGCATAAACTATGCTGTAAAATAAATATGGAGCTTGGCCTAATATGGGAATGTGGAAATATAGTCCATATACTTCTCCTAAGTGGGCACTTGAAGTCCCCCGAGGATGAAGGTTTGATTCATGCTCGGGAACACCCTGTGCTAAACACCACTGCAGTCTTAGCTAAACAAGTGAAGAGAGAAAACATTCATATAGAGCATATCAAAATAATAATAAAAAACATGCTCACAATTGTTTCCATCCCCTTCCTTATATGCTTGGTGAGATTCCTTACCTTGGGCCCTACTCATTAAAGGCACTACTCCATTGCATGGAGTCTCCCTCCAAAACTGTGTTGTCCCTCAATGAATGCCACTCCTTTCATACCAGAATTGTTGATTTGGTCAAGGTTGATCCAGTCTACATGATCCAGCCCCTTTTCACACATAAGGGTGATTTCTCAAGCCACTAAAATGATCTCCATTCACATTGTTGTGCTCAACTTAGTGTTCCTAAATTGAGGTCATTAATTGTCAACCAGGGCTAGTAAACTGCTGAAGTGTGGTGCACTGTATGTGCCTAGGTATCTATTTCTCACTACGTTGTGTTTAGTGTTTTTATGATGTTTTTGGTTTTATGCTTTTTATGTTTAAAAAGAGCTAAGAAGTTTACACTAAAACAGAGTGAAACTATTCTAAACTAGGTGTGCACTAAAGGACAGAAAATGCAAAACTTGATAAGGACTCATAGCGAAGAAACAATTCAAAACATGAACTCAGTAACCCATATTATGAACTCATCCAATTCATTCATTTAGAGATATGTTGGAATAGCTTGAGAAAAGGATAAGTTTTTAGTACAATTGAGGTTTTCCTAAGTCAACAATCAACTTACAATGTTACAACATCTCATCCATGGTTAAAGGTTTATTGGAACATAATTGGAAAAGAAGATTTGTAGCACAATAATATTTCTACTCTAAACTAACTTCTAATTCTATTCTGCAACTCAATTTAGCACTACTAGGCCTCATTCAAAAGTTATAGATTTATTTTTAGAATAGTCTTTGAGAAAAGGCTTGTTTGTGAAATTGTAAAAAGACTGCAAAATACTC
This sequence comes from Pinus albicaulis, assembly GCA_034641835.2. NCBI lineage: Eukaryota > Viridiplantae > Streptophyta > Pinopsida > Pinales > Pinaceae > Pinus > Pinus albicaulis. Next base: position 958,529,095 of record CM076578.1, on the reverse strand, counting down.
AAGGCCTTAAACTGATATTACTAGCTTCTATCCAGATGATGATTTATTAATATTAAGTTAGAACAAAAGAAGTTTTGTAGATAATGAAGACCGTGGTATCTAAATTTAACAACTAATACAATTTAAAATGCAGTGGATAACAACTAAACTAGAATGCTAATACAGTGAACTAAGACTAAACTAGAGTGCTATTATCTAACTTGAAATGAATTGGAGCTAAACTGGAATGATACTAATACAGTGAACAAAGTTAAACTAGAGTACCAATATCAAGCTTGAAATATAGTGACAGAATCAAACTAGAATCTACCTCCGGAGTATTGACTGAGCTAAAATGCAACTAATTCTATGAAATACTACAGCCCTATCTTGTTCAATATGAGTGATATTTTGGAATTTTTTGTACAAACAATTCTAGATGTATCATTCAATGCAAATGGGCATAAAAAAAAAACATAACAATACGCAGGTAAACTAAAACACCACAGCTAAGTCTTATCCAGGGTTAGTGATATTTTGGAAGAGATTAATGAGAATAGGACTAGGTGTAACAACTAATTATAATTGAACAAAAAAACGTAAAGTTCTAAATTGCTAAAATTATGCCTCATTCCGGATTAGTGATCTTTTGGAATAATTCATGAGAACAAAGCTAAATTGTAGTATCCAATGTAAGAAAAGTTCAGAAAACTATTTAAATTGAGAATGAAACAAAGCTACGGCTACTTATCTAAACCAAATGCATAACGCTTCACGGGCAGTAGGGGTCATCTACCACCGGATCAGCACACGTATCTACTCAAGATTGACTCAGCTTGTGCAATAAAATGATGTCTCTTTCATTAAAGGATAAATTCTTCAAAATAGAGTATTTATAGCCTTCCAAAATCTAGCAACAAAAACAAAATCTAACCAACAGTTTCTCGGTCTCCCAAGTCATACTTATAATGAAATTACATAACTACTTCTTGAGAAAAACAGGGATAAGTGTCTTTCTCATTCCTAACCAAATTAAAACTCTTATTAACAGTCTTGTGCTTTACTGCGGACATTTGTAGAGTCTGTGTTTTGATAGGAAACTGCCTCTCTTCTTTGTGCATAACTGCTTTGATACTTTAACTCAGACTTCGTGGGGAGCAAAAAATGATGAGGGAATGATGTGGAATACGACCGTATGTGTTTTTCCCTGAGATGACACCTGGAACCTGCTTAGACATGAAGACAGCTGCAAAATCGGCAACTAGCTATAGAATGTCTGCATTCTGTAGCTAGGTGTAGTCAAAAAGTACTACAACAACAAAATCATGAAAACATAGCAAGTTAGACATTATATACAATCTCAAATCAATTTTAACTAATATTATTGATCATTTAAGCTTGAAATTAATAATGGACAAAGGAAATGAAGTGGAATGTGGTGGAAGAGAAGAACATCTTTGAAGCTCAACATACCCCCACTGCTAGGTTCTTGCATGTCCTTATGCAACTATTCCATGAACTCTGAGACTTCTGCAAGGACATCCAACCCTCTTTCTTCTGTTTAGCAACAATGGTCAGCCTTTTATGACCAACTTGAATCTCAAATTTGTGAGGCTCCTGTTAAACCTTTTTTATTTTTCTTTTTTTTTTTCAATTTTTTCATCGTCTTGGTAATAAACTTTTGCATTTGTAGAGTACAAATTTTGAGTTCATACTGGGCCAAATGACCTATTTCTAATTTCATTATCATTCTTTATATAATATTATGCTCTCTCTAACTCATATTTATCTCTTCAGGATATCACCCCCAGTTTGTGGACTAGGAGTTTTATATTTAGCCTTCGAAGCCTTCTGTCAAAGGTCTCAACACAATTGCATACCTCCTCTGCCGGAAATGCACAATTTTCGTGAGCTTCTTCATCAAAATCCTCCTCATACTGATGCTCAAGTGTTTCTTCATCCTCAATGTTTATGATTCCGGTTTGTCTAATCTCTGTTTTCTTTAGTATCCCTCTAAGTCTGTGGCTCCGTCTTGGTTGAGATGGCCCTTCTCCTTTTTCTCTGGCATATTTCCTTATTATCCTCTCTTTCTTAAGCTGCTTCTTAATTTGGGCCAATTTCTCAGATATCATTTCTTCACTATCCTCTTGTCTTGTTTTACCAGTTTCAGTTTCAGTTTAGGAGGTTTTCCATCTTCTAATTCTTTTTGTAGATTTGTCTTCAGGTGGAGGTTCCTTGGGTTCTTCAAAGTGATTTCTCACTAAGAAATCATCCCAATTATCTCCCATTTTTCTCAAATGATGTTCAATCAAGATTTTGACTAAACCATGGTGGTATAAGGTTGTTTCCAGAAATTGAACTCTCTTTTGAACACTTGAGGTCATTTTCTTTAAACTATGAAGCAAGAAAAAGGGCAAGTTGATTTCTTCTTCTAAGAAATGCATCATTAACCGAATATGGTAAACATAGAAGGTACCAAATCTACCTTCACAAGTGATAAATTTTTGCAAAATGAGTAACATGTTCCTCCACTTATTCTTTAATGCCGAGCTAGGAATACCCTTTTTAAAAATGGAAACATCCATACCTGGTGACTTGAGTATTTGCTTCCATGTATCGTTATGAAATTCTCTATTTTTGAACCACCTTTCTCCTTGTCTAGGTAGTTTTGTTGCCTCTGCAATGAAAGCCTCTGTAACAGTGAATTTAATGTCTCCTATTTCGACCTTGGCTCCATTGAAGGACCTTGCAAATGTTTTAGTCACCTCTTTGTGAAAACCACTAAATTTCTCCAAAAATTGCAACCACCCGGCTTGCTGTAACATTTCTCTGATTTGTGGATAACCCTCCAAGTACTTAGTTCCAACCGGTTCAGTCCTCACTATGAGACCCATAGTTTTTCTTTCCAACCTTCAAATTACTGCTCCTCTGCTCACAGTGAAAATGACTGTTAAAGAGATGTTTTTTCCCCACAGATGCTTCCTCTGTTTTACAGACCGAAATGGTTAAGAGTTGGCTACGGGAAAGAATGATATGGAGTGGTTACGGAATGAGTATAATGAGGTGAGGGTGATGTAAACAAATTAATGAGTTGGGAAATATCTTGGAAGAAAAGACCGCGGAGATATTTCGTAGGAAATTCAAAATCATCATTAAATGCTTTGGCCTAGTGACGTGACTAATCCAATCACCTCAGTACTTTAACCGTTAAGTTTTTAAATGATGATCAGATATGGGATTTGGAATGGCAGAATAGAAGGAATTTTGTCCAAAGTTTTTATGAGAGATTTGTTAGGAATTATCAACACAATTAATTAAAACAACTTTTTGAATTATACATAACTTAACTATACTAAAATTTTTCATGATCTGTCATTATAATAATTTCATAACTTTTACCTTTGCCTTTTCTCTGATTTTTGTGATCTTCATATGCTTTGTTCTCCCCTGAAAATCATTAATTTTTGAGCCTTCATAATTCCCTTGATTTTGCTTGTTGTCATGGATATGCAGGATCATTTTGTTGCAGATCAAATAATTACTGGATAGTGCCTTCAGGATCTCTAGCTGCAGAATGTCTGTATGGCTGCAGAATGTCTGATTAGCTACAAAATGTTTGATTGATTGCAGAATGTACCTGTAGAAGACTTGAAACATGAAATGGAATGGTTTGGAGCATGAATGGAATGTTGTATGGAATGAGTGAAAATGGATAATGAAATATGGTGTAATGGAATATGAATGAAGTGAATAATGGAGTAAAATGGATCACAACTTATGAAGTGGATTGGAGTATGAAAAGTAGCCTGCAATTCATGACGTGTATTATTCAATTGCTGAAAAACATCAAACTTAAAAATCTAGGATGGAAATGAGGTGGACCATGGAGTGAAATGAATGAAGTGTGGATGAATGAATGAAATGGAGTATGGATGAATGGAGTGAGATGGATCATAAGTGAAATGGATCTGCACTTATGATTTTGTAATAACTACTTGCAGAAAGAACAGATTTGAAAAGCTAGAGTGTCCGAAAGATTCTGATTTTCACTCCACCTTTTCTGTATAAACATGCCAATCAGTGATTGGTTTTCATGTTTATACTTTATTTATTTTTTATTTTTTATTTTTTTTCAATCATCTGACTTCAGAAAATTTAATTAAGTTTACGAAGAAGAAAAATTCTTCTTCATTAACTTCACATCACTGTTTTCCTGGAATCTCTTGACAAATTCTTCTCTTGAGAGTGGTTTGTGATACAGCTTCAATCTATGACCATTCACAAGAAAAGTGACCTCTTATTCATCTATTGTCTTGATTTTTATTGCTCCATTGTAAAAAATTCTTATAATTTCATATGGGCCAAGCCAATGTGTTTGGAATTTACCTTGGAAATCCTTGAACTTTGAATCAAACAAGAGAGCCCAGTCACCTTCTTTGAATTTATTTTCCTTGATGTACTTATCATGCCATCTAGTCCTTTGATGTTGGAATATACTTGTTTTCTAAACTGCATCTTGTCTAATCTCATCCAATTCATTAATATGCTCCAATCTGTGCTTTTGTGCCTCTGATAGATCAAGTCCTAGCTGAACTGCCATTTTGAAAGTTTGAATCTGGAACTCTATGGGAAACAAAACTTGCTTTCCATAAACAATTTCATAAGGAGTATGGCCTGTTGTGCTTATCCATGTAGTTCTATATGCCCACAAGGCTTTAGGAAGCCTATCTACCCAATCTCTTCTATGTAAATGGACAGTCTTCGTTAGGATCCCTTGAGTGACCTTATTAGTAGATTCCACTTGACCATTTGCTTGTGGATGATAGGGAGTAGATTTTCTGTGTCTAATTTTGTACCTCTCCATCATTTGTTCCACTAGCTTGATGTAAATTGAGCTCCTTGATCTGTAACAATTTCCCTTGGGACACCAAAACGAGTGAAAATATCCTCAAAAAGAAAATTAACTACAGATTCTTCAGTAGCAGAAAGTAATGGCTTGGCCTCTACCCATTTAGTAACATAATCAGTGCAAAATAATATATATTTCTTTTGTCTTGATGGAGGACTAATAGGTCCTACAAAATCCAAAGCCCATTTTTCAAAAGGCTCAATATGTACCTGAGGCTGCAATGGCATCTCACCTAAAGGAGAAGGTTTCCCTACCCTTTGGCAACTGTCACACCTTTTAACATACTCTTTAGCATCTTTGAAAAGGGATGGCCAATAATATCCCAAATGAAGGATCTTATAGGCTATCCTTTTATCAGCAAAGTGTCCGCGACAAGGTTCATCATGACATGCCTTGAGAATCTCAGGCATCTCATCTGCCCGAACACATCTCCTAATGATAAAATCTGGACCTGTCTTGTATAACTCATTAGCAACCCATGAATATTTTGCACTGTCATAAATTATTTTTCTTTTGTCTCTTGCATTCATTATTGAAGGAAATTTCCCTGAAAATAAATAATTAGCAATGTCAACAAACCAAGGAGTTTGAGTAGAAATTGTAAAAAGATATTCATCAGGAAATTGATCTTCAACTGGGGTATTGTCTTGGATGTTTTGGAGTCTAGATAGGAAATCAGCTACTGTGTTTTGTTTTCCAGACCTATCTAGAATGGTAATGTTGAATTATTGTAAAAGAAATAACCATCTTATGACTCTGCCATTAGTAATTGATTTGTTCATTAAATATCTAATTGCAGAGTGATCTGTGTGAAAAAAAGTTTCATAGCCTATTATATAGTGTCTGAATTTTTTTATGGCAGGAAAAATAGCTAAAAAATATTTTTCAGTTACAGTATAGTTTAACTCTGAAGGAGTCAAATTTTTACTAGTATAGTAGATGGCATAAGGAATCAGGTCTTTTTGTCCCAATACTGCTCCTAGATCTGTATCTAAGGCATCTGTTGAAATATGAAAAGTTAGCTTCCAGTTAGGTCCCCTTAAAATAGGTGCTTCAGAGATTTTTGTTTTCAGGGTCTCAAAGGCTAACTGGCAATCGAGATTCCACTTGAATTCACAGTCTTTGGTAAGTAATTTGAAAAGTGGAGATGCTATATTGGTGAAGTTTTCTATAAACCTTCAATAATATCCTGTAAATCCAAGAAAACTCCTAACATATTTTTGGCAACCTGGAATAGATAAGTTAGAGATGACTTCAAATTTTGACTCATCAACTCTAATCCCATCCCCTGAAATGTGATAACCCAAAACAATTCCTTCAGTAAACATCATAAAAAAAATTTCATGACTTAGTGAAAGATTTGCTTCTTTACATCTCTTTAAGAATTTTTCCAAGTTCGCTAAGGCTTCTTCAAATGTGTTTCCATAAATTGTGAAATCATCCATATATACCTCTACACAATCATGTATTAGATCTAAAAAAATTCCTAGTACTGCCCTTTGAAATGTTGCGGGTGCATTGCATAGTCCAAATGGAAATACTCATCAAGCATAGGTACCCCAAGGACAGGTAAATGTGGTTTTGTCTTGATCTTCCAGTGCTACTTGGATTTCATTATAACCACTAAACCCATCTAAAAATGAGAAGTAATTTTTTCCAGCTAATGTGTCTAACACCTGATCTATGAAGGGTAAGGGAAAATGATCTTTAAAAGTAGCTTTGTTTAATTCCCGGTAGTCAATACATACCCTCCATTTACCATTTTTCTTTGGCACAATTACCAAAGGAGAAACCCGTCAGATCATTCAAATAGATGGAAGCTGAGAAGGTCCAATAATTTCTGGTTCTTCTTTAACAATCTCCCCAGACTGATCCATTCTTCGAGGTTGTCCGATTGGTTTACAATTCTCCTCTATGTAGATGTGATGAGTGCAAGTCTTGGGGCTTATCCCTTTCATATCAATGTACTCCCATGCATATGCAGAAGAATGTCTCTATAATATCTTGACTAGCACTTCTTGTTGAGATTTCCCTAGGTTCTTGTTTATGTTTAAAGTTTTGCCTGGAAATATCTCAATTGTAGAGCTGCCAAATTTATCCATGGAATAGAAAGACATCTGCCTTGATGACAAAAACTCAAAGTTGGATTCTTCTTAAAAAATTTCATGTTTATATTTCGAAGAGGATTCAAAGTTTTCCAAGGTATTTAGAATTTGGCTATCTTCACTAATTTCTGAAATTGTGAAGAGAGGTTGTAAGTCTTCTTCATCCTCTATCCATTGAGTATCATCTAATTCTATATTTGTTCTTGCTGGAGGATACAAGGTAAATTTCTTGGTTGAACTACCATCAGAGATATACATATCACTGGATCTACAACTAATGAAAGCATCAGCTGTAGCTAACCAAGGTCTTCCTAATATAATAGGGTGTCCTCCTAGATTATTATTAGGAGTTAGACCTTCTAAAACTGTGATAATTCAAGAATCTGTGTATTAATTGAATGTTCTATTACCCCATCTGGTTTGATCACAGATCTATCTGCTAATTGTAATAGTGTAGGTGTGAAGAGAAGATTAGGAAGTTTCAGTTTATCCATGATTTGGCTACTCATGATATTTATTGCTGCTCCTAAATCAATGAGTGTGTTTTGGACCTCAATTCCATTGATGTGAATTTTAACAACTGGATTTCCTGGGTCTAGATACTTTGGAATAGCAATCTTACCCATCATGATATCTGCTATTTTTCCTGCCATTTGAATTTTCTTTATCTCTCTTATTCTTTTTCTTGTTTTCTTCATGCTCAACTCCTTTATTGTCTTTGCTAAGATTGGGATTTCCTTGATGGCTTGCAATAATGGGATCTTAATACAAACATTTCTCAGCTCATCTAGGAAATCATAATTAGGCACCATAATTTTTTTTTCTACACCCCTATCAATTTGTAATCTTTCTGGGAAGGGAGGTGTAGAAGTGGATGTTGATGGATGCTCTAATATAGGAGTTGAAATTATTGGTTCTTTTTGTTTTGATTTTTCAATGTTTGAGTCTTGGAAAGTTGTGTTCTCTTCAAGAATTTTATTTACCCGTAGAGAATCTTCCTCAGAATTGTCTTGCTCTTGTATGATTACAGAAGGTTTCCTCTTTTCAAGTATTCTTCCAAACCTAAGTTGAACATCACTAAGGTCTAAGGGAGTGATCAAATAAGTTGGAAATTGTTGGCCTTCTATCATGTATGTGTTTTGAGGATTTTTATTTTTGGGGTTTGGTATGGGTTGGGCAGGAAACTGATTTGTTTTCTGAGGAAATGGTAATGGAAGTGGTTGCTTTTGATGTTGTGGATTTTGAGGATTTTGTTGAGGAGAGAAATGTGGATATGGTGGATAGGATGGTGGATATTGGTAATACTGAGAGTATCTTCCATAGGGATTTTGTGCTCCTTGCGCCCAGGTTTGTGATTAATTTTGAAATTGGGGCCAAGGTTGCTACCAAGAATTCCAATTTGGTGGAGGTTGATTATACATTTGATCATGGAATCTTTGTGTTTGAGGTCCTTGCCAAGGCCTTCTAGAGACAAAATTGAGATATTATGTGGAACTTATAGGATTATCTTCTTGAAAGACAACTTTAAGACCAGGAAGTGAAGGAAAATTCTTGGTCTCATGTTTTTCTGAACAAATTACACAAGTCTCCACAACTTTGGCATCCAAAGGGCACTCTCTCAGGGCATGTTTATTTCTACATTTGGGACAAAAGATTGCTAAGGCATCAGATTCAGCTTTTTTCTTGTTTTGTAACTTAAGGGTGTCTATTTGTTCACTAAGACTCCCCAAGATATCATATTTTAACTCATCAAGCATATGTCCTATTTTTTCCCTACTTACTGTCCCAGAAGCAAACTTACTTGCCCTCGCAAGAGCAGGTTCCCTTGGTCCTTTTACAGTTTTAGATTTCCCTCTTGAAAGGTTGATACATAATTCATCTATTTCAGGTAATGTGAGCTGAGATATATCCCCTTTTCCTATCATTTTAAGGATATCTAACCATTCATCCCTAATTGTTTTCAACAAGAGAGATTTTAAGGTGTCTTGGTCTAAGTTTTCCATTTTTGCTCTTTTGATGTTGTAATGAAATCTCTCCAACAAATCTTCCAAGTTTTCATCTTCTTTTTGTAGCATCTTAAACAATTCCTCCTTATGATTGACTGGCATACAATAATCCAAATGCCTCTCTAGAAATGCTTGTTTCATGTCTTCCCATGTCCTAATAGAATTGTTGATCAAACTCATAAACCACTTCAATGCTGCTCCTTTCAATGTTGAAGGAAATAGTTTAAGTTTTTGAGCATCTTGTAAGTAGTCATAATTTCTACACAGGACTTCAAATTCAAATAGGAAGGTTTCAGGATCTTCAGTTTTAAGTCCATAAAAGTTTGGAAGGACAGAGGGTGAAATGTTTTTCATAGTTGCATTGGTTTCTTCATCTACTATAGGAAACCCAAAAGAGCTTCCCATCTCTCTTCTACCTCTTCCTCTGCCTCCTTCTCCTTCTACACCTCTACCTCCTTCTCCTCTACCTCTACCTCTACCCCCTCGAAATAGTGTGTGTTCTCCATTAAAAAATCCTCCTCCCCCTTCTTCTGCCATAGTTGATTCTTCTGTAGAAGTTGAAAATTTTATGTCCCTAGTAGGGGTTCCTGAATCTCCTTCTAATACAGGTTCAGTGGATGAAGTGGAAGGTTTTTCTAATGTAATATCTGATCTTAAGTCTTCTAAAAGTCTAGGATCATTAAAGGATGGAATGTGGGTTTGAGTTGGAGGTGTATTGGCTCTTGGTCTAGGTGAAACAAGTGCTGTTCTAGGAATTAGACTTCTGCTTCTTATGAATCTACCCCTTGAGTCTCTTTCTCTACGCATATCATTTCTTTTGGGTGATAAGAAACAAGGCTACCTAGTTACACTTCCCTGGCAATGGCGCCAAAATATTGTGCTCAACTTAGTATTCCTAAATTGAGGTCATTAATTGTCAACTAGGGCTAGTAAACTGCTGAAGTGTGGTGCACTGTATGTGCCTAGGTATCTGTTTCTCACTACTTTGTGTTTAGTGTTTTTATGATGTTTTTGGTTTTATGGTTTTTATGTTAAAAAAGAGCTAATAAGTTTACACTAAAACAGAGTGAAACTATTCTAAACTAGGTGTGCACTAAAGGACAAAAAATGAAAATCTTGATAAGGACTCATAGCGAAGAAACAAATCACAACATGAACTCAGTAACCCATATCATTAACTCATCCAATTCATTCATTTATAGATATGTTGGAATAGCTTGAGAAAAGGATAATTTTTTAGTGCAATTGAGGTTTTCCTAAGTCAACAATCAACTTACAATGTTACAACATCTCATCCATGGTTAAAGGTTTATTGGACCATAATTGGAAAAGAAAATTTGTAGCACAATAAGATTTCTACTCTAAACTAACTTCTAATTGTATTCTGCAACTCAATTTAACACTACTAGGCCTCATTCAAAAGTTATAGATTTCTTTTTAGAATAGTCTTTGAGAAAAGGCTTGTTTGTGAAATTGTAAAAAGGTTGCAAAATACTCAAGGCCTTAAATTGATATTACTAGCTTATGTCCAGATGATGATGTATTAATATGAAGTTAGAAAAAAATAATTTTTGTAGATAATGAAGACCGTGGTATCTAAATTTAACAACTAATACAATTTAAAATGCGATGGATAACAACTAAACTAGAATGCTAATACAGTGAACTAAGACTAAACTAGACTGCTATTATCTAACTTGCAATGAATTGGAGCTGAACTAGAATGATACTAATACAGTGAAAAAAGTTAAACTAGAGTACCATTATCAAGCTTGAAATATAGTGACAGAATTAAACTAGAATGACATCTACCTCCGGAGTATTGACTGAGCTAAAAATGCAACTAATTCTATGAAATACTATAGCCCTGTCTTATTCAAGATGAGTGATATTTTGGAATAGTTTGTACAAACAAGTCTGGCTGTATCATTCAGTGCAAATGGGCATAAAAAAAAAACATAACAATATGCAGGTAAACTAAAACACCACAGCTAAGTCTTATCCAGGGTTAGTGATATTTTGGAAGAGATTAATGAGAATAGGACTAGCTGTAACAACTAATTATAATTGAACACAAAAACGTAAAGTTATAAATTTCTACAAGTATGCCTCATTCCAGATTAGTGATCTTTTGGAATACTTCATGAGAACAAAGCTAAACTGTAGTATCCAATGTAAGCAAAGTTCATAAAACTATTTAAATTGAAAATGAAACAAAGCTACGACTACTTATCTAAACCAAATGCATAACGCTTCACGGGCAGTAGGGGCCCTCTACCACCAGATCAGCACATGGATCTACTCAATATTGACTCAGCTTGTGCAATAAAATGATGTCTCTTTCATTAAAGGAGAAATTCTTCAAAACAAAGTATTTACGACCTTCCAAAAACTAGCAACAAAAACAAAATCTAACCAACAGTTTCTCAGTCTCCCGAGTCATACTTATAATGAAATTACATAACTACTTCTTGAGAAAAATAGGGATACGTGTCTTTCCCACTCCTAATCAAATTAAAACTCTTATTAACAGTCTTGTGCTTTACTGCGGACATCTGTAGAGTCCGTGTTTTGATAGGAAATTGCCTCTCTTCTTCGTGCATAACCTCTTTGATACTTTAACTCAGACTTCGTGGGGAGAAAAAAATGATGAGGGAATGATGTGGAATACGAACATATGTGTTTTTCTCTAAGATGACACCTGGAACTTGTGTAGACATGAAGACAGCTGCAGAATCGGAAACTTGCTACAGAATGTCTGCATTCTGTAGCTAGGTGTAGTCAAAAAGTACTACAACAACGAAATCATGAAAACATAGCAAGTTAGACATTATATACAATCTCAAAGCAATTTTAAATAATCTTATTGATCATTTAAGCCTGAAATTAATAATGGACAAAGGAAATGAAGTGGAATGTGGTGGAAGAGAAGAACATCTTTGAAGCTCAATACACATTATCAGTGATTTTGTTCCTACTAAGGAGATTTATGAGTCTCCATACCCTCTTATTCATCAAACTAAGCAGCAAAAACAAAAATTAATATTCCAACTAGCTTATAGCTAATTGGTAATATTACACTTGCGCGAGAAGATCATTGCCAAAAGCTCCAGTAGTGCAGGGGTTTTTTGGCAAACCTTAAAACCGAACCTGTGTCAAAACCCCTCAAGCCAAAAAAATCCATGGAGTTGGAACTGGTCACAACCTTGGTGGAACGCGTAAGGATATAATGACAACATTTTTGGACCTAGAACACAATGGCCAACGCCAAATTCTCTTCATGAAAGTAGGAAACAGGGGGTCCCACGAGGTTATTACCGAAATAACAAATAAAATGTTCATTTCCAATGTCATATTCCTGAATGAGGACCCCAGCGACCGAGTGTGTGGAAGCTAAGATATACAGGATGAAGTCCCTCTCAAACTTAGGTGGACTAATCAAGGGAGCAGAAGTTAGAGCATGTTTCAGGGCTTCAAAATACTTTTGAGCATACTCATCCCAAACAAATGGAATGTTAGATCGAAGGAGTCTTAGAAACCAATGCGCAGTGGTAGCATAGTCGAAGATGAATCGATGAAGGAAGTTGGCTTTGCCTTGAAGGATTTGTAGCTGGCGCAAGGTATGAGGAATGGTAAGCTCAAGAATGGCTTGAAATTTGAGGGGATAAAGCTTTATACCATATTTGGACATAATGAAGCCCAAGAGATGGCCAACAGGAATGCAAAAGACACACTTCAATGGGTTGAGGTGGATATTATACTTGCGACATCAGAGAAAAACAATACGCAAATCATGAACATGTTGTGCTTAAAGCCTAGAATGAGAAGTGAGGTCATCAAGGTAAGCAATGATAATATAAGACAAGTCATTGAAGAAATATGAAATGGATCATTGTAAGGTGTCTCCTGAATTATTTAGACAGAAAGGCATGACCCTAGAAGAAAAAATTCTCCATGGAATAATGAACCCAGTCTTTAACTGATCAACACAATAGATAGTAATTTGGTTATGCCCGGAGAATCCATCCATAAAGGATAGAACCTCATGCCCCACACACTCATCAATGATTTGGTCAATAAATGGTGTGGGGAAGTTGTCTTTGGGACAAGCTTTGTTCAGGTCATGAAAGTCAGTGCAAACACAAATGGTACCTTGTTTCTTGATAACAGGAACTAAGTTGGAAATCCATGTGGTGTATTCAATGGGATAGATAAAACTAGCCTGCTTGAGCTTATTGATTTCGCCTTTGATAGCCTCATGTCTGGAAGGATTGATGGGTATCAAATTTTTATGGTCGGGATTAGCATCAGGCCATGTATCAATATGTTCAACAATGGAGGGATCAAGTCTGCAAATCTTTGAATAAGACCAAGAGAAAACATCACAGAATTCCTTGAATAGCTTGGTGTAAGCCTCAATTTCTTCCTGGGTGCAATGTGCCCCCAAGGTAATGTTTTCTTCAACCCATAGTTTATTGGAAATGTTTATTTTAATGGTAGGAGATATATTTTCCATGTTTCCTTCTTCAAAAGCATCACGTGCAGTAATTGGCTTTCTAAACCAATCTTCTTCATCATGAATGAGGTCTTTAGAATCCACAACATATTGGTCATGGGACTTCTACAGAAGGAAGTACGCATGATGGTGCATATCATCCCTGGAAAATCAAGGGTGGTCATGGCTTCCATAATGTCTTCATCAAAATGGAAGATGGGAGGACTGGTAGAAGAAAGACCACTTGATGCGGTGGCACTACCTGGAACATATTCATGAGAAATATGGTTCACATACACATCACTACGAAGGGTAGATGAAGAGCTAGTAGATGAAACATCTACCGATGTTGAGACCAAGGTGTTCGACGAGGGAGGTTTAACCGAACTAGAATGGGAAGCCCCAGAGGGGTCTTCCTCCATGGATCTCATGGATGAGGACAGATAGAGAATAGCGATATATGAGTCTGTCATCTCGACATTGGGGGGAGGTATCACAATGGGTGTATAAATTTCCTCTGGTTCTACTGAAGTAGAACACACAATTAGAGGAGTACATGATCCACTATGTTAGGGTCCTATAATTTATAGGATCTCAAGGTGATTGAGTATTTTATCTCAGATATTTCATATTGTAAATAATTTTTCAATTTGCAAATGATTTAAAAAAAAACATATAAAAGAAAATTAAAAGAGTTTATTTGAAAAAATGAATAAAGAGAAAAATAAAAAGAAAGAAAAGATAAAAAAATAATAAAAATGAAATCAAAACCCCACAAAAGAAAACAAAAGAAAATAATACTAAAAGTGTTGCAAATTTAAATGCCACTATTGGTAGATAGTTTCTTTCTATCAAATAAAGTAAGGCTGTGTGAAACTTGTTTAAAATGCCACAATGACTAGTTATTTGTTTAATCATATAGCTTAATCATGGTTAAACATGTTTAAATTTATGTTAATTAGAATAGAGAATAAATATTTTCCAAACAGTTTAATCTTCGCAAATCAATAGTTAGGTAGAAAATGACATTCGTTCAATTGTTTAATCTGAATCAATAGGAGAAATAAGGGATAGGATTGAATATATTTTAATTTTTCATAATAAAAAAAGGAAATGTGGGTTTTCTAGCCTAATTGCACCCCTTGAGAAGAAATAATAACGTTAGCTTAGAAAAAGTGTTAGTATGATTCTTTCATTGTAAAAGATCACTTTAGCTACGTATAAAAAATATCCCTAACATAGATTATGGATGCAAAATATCTTTAAGTCTGCTGCACAACTTCAGATCTAAGCACAAAAGACATTAAGCAGATAAAATATAATATGGCTCCATGCATCTAGTAGACAAGACAAGAACAAAGTGTTTAAAAGAATGATTTGTATTATATTAAAGAATGGGGCACCTGAGAGGAAAACAAGAAAGGTGTTTTCCGGTTCTCCTCAGTGGGATGGGTTCTTGGAAGTCCTCGGTGTTTTAGATCTAAAAATTCCTCTCTCTTATTGTGGTAGAAAACCCAGACAAACATAGAACTCAATGGGAGCTCACAAGGTAAAAATGGAAAATTGTGACCAAGAATAGATCTAGTGTGATCTAATGCAATGAAGGTGACTAATGAATGGAGAAAACCCTCCTATTTATAACAAAATATTAGGGTTATCTAGAACTTGTTGCATGAATAAAATATTATTAATCAAATTCTAGAACCACCCTTTAGGAATATTTTATTATATTTGTTGGAGGGAAAAGGTCTTTTGACGTGGGTCAATTCCTTTATTTATAAACAATAAATAAATAAATAATTTATTTATTATTTTAGGGAGATGATGGGGATATAATTAAATAAATAATGATTTATTTCATTGTTTAAAAATGATTTAGTCAAATTTAACTAGGAATGTTATTAAATAATGATTTAAATAACTTGTTCCTAGGAAATAATTAAATAAATAATGATTTATTTAATTAATTTCCTTGTTTTGGGTTAAATATGACCAGGAAATATGGACCAATGTTATTTGACATGGTGAAATCAATTTTACTTAGGGTAAAATTGGTATTACATGGTGTACTTGGGTTCATCTAATGATAATGAGTTAGATGACCAAAAAAAATGGTGTAATAGATTGCCCCCCAACGTACGAGTGTTAGGAGCAAATCGTATGACTGAAGTACGTTGTAAGAACTCAATCACTAGGTATCAAAAGGGAAGTGAGAGAGAGGAATGTAATGTAGTCTAATGTGCTAGAGGACTAGACCCGAAGGAGATGAGACTTACAGGTGCAACAAGTCTCTAGGTGATGAAGTGGTACCAGTGTTAAAGGCGGCGGGGGAGGCATACCTATGCCCGTCGAGACAATAGTACAAAGAATAAGGCACCCGGAAAACCACGGAACGCAATAATGAAGCATATGATGGCCTAAACATGAGCCAGATAAACAAAATGATGAATCCCACATACATGCGATGCCTGGAATAATCTCCAGGATTTATACAAGGAGATTTTAGTACATGAGATACAAATACACCCAAATTCCCCCTACACACGGGGAAGGGCTCATAACATCGGACTGGTACATGCAAATCGAAGAGGCGCTGCAAGTGGTTGGGGTCGGTATCATCAAATGAGAGGAGCTACATCAAGGGCGGAAATGAAGAAGTCATCCAGGCATGTGGGGGGCTACCTGCAGGGTCACCCCCTCATGAGGGTTGAGACATCTCACACACACCCGACAATCACCAATAGCTGCTGCTGCATCACTGGACCATGAAGTGTATATATCACCATCATGCTGAGAAGAACTAGAACCAATGTACACTACCCCCTAGACTTGGCTTCTGGAGTAAGGAAGTTGATGTCGACAGAAGTTGGTCTGCCATAGGTGAGGCAATAAGGGAACCCCAACTAAGGCACGAGGTAAAATAGTAGAGCAACGAACAAGTAGATACTGATAATGATGATGGAATGAGGGATACGGTGGATCAGTTGGACGACTTCCCTTGTTAGAGCATAAAGGGCATGAATGGCTTGGCAGCGACTGACACAATATCATGAGGGATAGGGGACAAGGGTACTAAAGGCCATAATGTGTGACAAGAGAGAGGGATCACGCAAGAAAGGATGGAGGATTATAGCGGGGTATGAAGGGACTCGGGATAGACTCCATGGATGTGATGATGGCTCAACTCGGATGCTCTAAACAAGGGCGACTCAATGGTGCTACCTCATAGTATGGGTCCAATGGGGGACCAGAAAAGAATGAGTACAATAGGGTAGCTCATGAAGAAAATCAACACGAACAAAGACGAGTAAGGAGGCAAAGTGGTGCCCCAAGTACAAGTGTCGTAAGTGAATAAATTTGATTTTAAGAAGAGGTGAATAGACCCTTCATGGACAAAATGTGTCCTGGTGAAGTATCAAAACGTGAAACACTGACAAATACCCATTTGAGTGTTCGGTGAAAGCTTTCGAACGGTGTGGATGGTATTTCAAACGGGGCTACAGTTTAGTCGCAACGGGCGAAAGAAAAAACAGGGGTTTTATTCTAATAAGGCGTTTTCCCTCCAAAATCATTCATTTTCTTGTGTAGATGTGGTGAATGTGGAGAGGAGAGAAGGCCCTAAATCTTGCGACGATCGTAGCGGACAAACCGACCGTTGGGATTGTGATCCATCAGTTGTAGGTAAGATGCCTAATCCTAAGATTTGTTTTTGATGGATTCAAATTGCATATTAGGGCTTTAAGTCTCAGCAACTACCCTTACTTCATCATTATGGTCGGGTGGCACTTTTTGGGGTGAAAGCTGAGACCTGGGACACAGGTTTTGGCCTGAAAAGTGCGACCTGGCCCAGGTTTTGCCCAAAAAGTGTGACCTGTTAGATGTGGGGGGTTTCAGTGCAGTTATGGGCTGAGATTCTATTTTGGTGTATGTTAATGCAGTTTTGTTGATCTGGAGGCTGACAAAAATTATTTTTTATGCATATATGGCAGATATACAGATCAAGTGGAGAGAGAGAGACTTAGGGACATTACGGATGGAAATCTAGGTGGATCAGGGTGTCCATCGTGCACTGGCTAGGCATGGGGTTCTAAAATTTTTGGAGAACCCTTTGATGAGGGATGGAGAGCCCTTGTTGGCCCAGATTTTCAGTTATTGGGATCCAGATCATGAGGCGTTTGTAGTGCAGGGGCACAGGATCGAGCTGACGGTCCAAGATTTGTATTTCTTGACTGGTCTCCCACCATTAGGGATGGTGGGAAATACGCAACCAGTGTTACCACAGGGGCGTAACATTATGGAGTTTGTTGAGCGACATTGTCGACCAGGTTTCCAAGTCAAAGGGACTCGGATATCCATTGGTGATCTAGAGAGTTTGGAGACCCGGGCAGTGGCCGTAGTAGTGTTGCACATCTTGGGTAGCCAGGCATTCCATCACATCACTGGAGGGCAGATGATGATTGTGGAGAGTGTGTTGAGTGGGACCTATTATGGGTGGGCCCATATGATGTTGGTATCGGTGAAACGACAGTTGTCGCTATGCAAGCTGCAAGTGAATCATGATTGTGCCTACAGGACGGTGTTGTGCTCTTTCTTCTTTGAGAAGATCCTGACCTTACAACCTCATGTACAGTTGCCTGATGGAGGTTCGAGAGAGCCCCGGATGCATCGGTGGGGACAACTACTATGTAGAGGAAGGGGAGGGGCGGTCGGACGGGTGTTCCAACCAGAGTTCTTTGCGCATTGGGATCAAATGCCATTATACATAGACAACTATCCCTATAGTGGGATGAGTTATTGGGGAGATCAGGACTTGGTGCTTTTTCCTGGTCGAGTGTGGGGGGCCGATGGTAAGTGACAAGTAACTAATCTGTTATGTTTATTTTAGATTTTGTGACTAGTATACATGGTGCTAATCATGATTTTTTTTGGAATGCAGATATAGCTCCGATAAAACCGGCCGGATATATGGGACGACCTACAGCGACAGGAGCTACAGGTGCAAGTGGATCAAGGACGGTGCAGAGTGAGGATATGGCTACTCTAGTGGAGGAAATTCGTCGTAGATGTGAAGGGCTGCTGACTGGTGTATCGGAGCATGGTTGGTAGGATTTAGATGACCGGTACCTAGAGTTACGTATTAGGCTACCCTCGGAGTGGCGAGGTATCATGCAACGCATGGAAATGGCTGGTCAGGCTATGCGTGATCTATGAGCTGCGGGAGTAGAGCCATTGGCTCGGGATCCTCCAGAGAGTGATTAGATGTAGGGCAGGTGGTGCCCCCCATTTTTGTATTTTGTTATTGTAACATGTTATGGGCATGTCATATGTTTCAGAGTAGATGGACTCTAAAAACACATGTTATATAATATATATGATGTATATGCATTTTATTGATGGTGTTAAATGTTATTGTGTTGTGTGTGATAAATGCCAGTATAGAACATAATTTGTGATTTGATCTACGTAGTGATTTTGATCTCTAGGTATATGGCTAAATGTAATGAATATAAATTCTTGGATCAAAAGTTGCACTCGTAAATATTGTCTAAATAGGATAGGCTTTTGCACACGATAGACACCATTAAGTTGTAAGACAAGAAGCAAGGAATCTAAATGAACATGCATATGGAGGATGTGATGAGAGAGGGCATCGGCTAAGAGACCATGAACTGCATCATATTTGGCCTGATTATTGGTGGCCTTACCAATGCAGACCCAATTTGTAAGAACCAGGGTATGCAAGGGGGTAAAGATGGCCCATGCTGCTGAAGCGAGATGGTGGGAATAGCGACTTGCCCCATCGGCGTAGCCCAGATAAGGTGTGGACGAGAGGGTTGATATAATAGTGTCATGAGACAAGAAATGGGAGGGATGAGAAAAAGGATGGCAGCGTGAGTAGAGGATAGACATCCATTGATGGCTATGGGAGGGAGCGGTCCAGGTAGGAAGTCTAGGACTCATAAATTGACGAGAGGGAGATGAATGAGAACTATGGGATGAAGAATGGGCACTCAGGCTGTGACAGACATCGAAGATATGAATGGTATGATCGTGATTAGGAGAGGGAATGGAAAGGTCAAGGATACCATATGACGCTGCAAAGGTACCTAAATCATCAATATGGGAAGAGAGCCGCAGATACGGGTCATCACGGGGAATGATAGAAGAATAGGTAAAAAGATGGTCAAAATATGAAGAACCCGTGTCTAGAGGGGAATCAAGCAGAATAGGTGGAGTGGATTCAGAAGGAATGGAATCCGGGGAGTGCGCAGATGATGATAGGTATAGAAGGGAAGCAGCAGGGTCCGACATCTCAACATCAGGGGGAGGAATGTCAATGGTAGCAGGGGGATCCGCGAGTAGACTGGATGCATATTGAGCAAGGATGGGAGAGGCAAATTGATTTTGTTCAACTTCATACTCATGGATGACCTCTAAAGAGGCTCAGTAATGCATGAGGTAAGGAAAATGGTGATAATAATGGCCATGGACACCACACAGAGCACAAGGTTTGTTGGTGCGAAGAGTCTTTGGGTTCTTGGCTACGGATGAGGAAGAAACAGAGGTTTCAGGGATCGTAGATTCAGGGAACGTGACTTTAACCATGGGTTGGATATGGGGCAACTCAAGACAAGTGTGGGTGGGATGACCGATACCATCATACAAGGCACAAGGTTTGGCGGGTGGGGGAGGGGTAGGGTCAGGTGCGGTGGCCTTGTCATTGGATGCCCCCTTGCGATTTTTTTGTTTCTTGCCTATAGTTGTTGCAGCATTAGGAGGGTGCTGCGGAGGGGATAGGGGCACAGTGGTGGTGGAAGGAGCGAAGGGAATCAGTTGCACTGGTGTCATGGCTATGTATGGTTTGGGGTGGCCTGGTGGGGTCTCGGTTGGAGGAGTAAGATACCATATTGGAATTCCCAAGGTTAAACATGGGAGGGAAAGGGTGGCCATGATGGGGACCAAATAGACGCCAGGGGGGGCCAAGGAAAGGTATTTGACCGGTGGGGTAATAACCAGGGGGGACGGCTCCCATATGGTGGATACCTGAGGGAACTGACTCAGGAGAGTAGGGAGGTTCCTGAGTGTGATGGGAAGGTTCAGGTGAAAAAGGTTTGGTGGACTAAAGCGAAGGGCTATGAGCAGGAGGCAGTGGGTGAGATTGAGGTTGCTGACTAGCCGGAGTAGGCTGTGGAAGGCCAGCCTGAGACGATTGCATCATGAAAACATTCGCTAGGCTGGGGTCAAAGATAGGAGGAGGGGGAGGACGAGGAAAAATTCCAAGCAAAGAGGAATATTTGTAGATGCCAGGGGAAACACTAGTCAAAGAATCAACAGTTGGTTTATTAGTGACAGTAGAGATGGTGGACTCAGGGGAGGTCTGAGATTTTGGTTCATGGTAGGTCAATTAGTCAATGGTGACAATCTTGCCATTATGAGGGAAAAACATCTTGCAGTGGACTGCAGATGGGACGGCTGACATGGCATAGGTGTAACTATGCCCCAAAAGGATGTTGTAGTCAAGAGGGGTGTCGATAACTTCAACATCGACACAAATAGTCTTGCTGACAAGGGTGATAGGATAGTTACGGAAAAGGCCAATGGGTTGGGAGGCATGGCCATCCCACGCGTGAAGGGTGGTGGCGGAAGGGGCCATCTCAGGGGATCCGAGTTGTTTCCAAATCGAAGTGGAAATTATGTAGGTAGATGCCCCCTCATCAATAATACATCGAGAAACATTGGTGTTTCAGATTTTGACTGGGATTTGGAAAGAAACTGAAGGAGGAAGAGGGGGATGGTCTGACTGATGGGCATCGAAAACAATCAATTGGTCATCAGCAGGATCTACAACATCCACGGAAGATAGTAGAGCCCTCTTTTGAAAAGGACACGACTGGAGGAGTTCCAGTGTTGAAATGGCAGCAGGAGATTGGGCCAGATCATCTACTATGCTGTATGAATGGGTAGCCCGACCAGAGACAAAATTTTGGCGTAATGGTCCCTTAGGAGGCTTGGGATGAACCTCGGCTTTGGGAAGAGGGAGTTGCAAGGGACCATTGGGTGTCTATAGAGGCTCTGTAGGACTTGATGATGGAGACTCGAAGACAGATGAAACGGGAGGTGTGGAATACTGACGGGACTGAGTTTGAAGGTTGAGGTTAACGGTGAGAGGGGGGTCAGAGGCCATCATGAGAATCTGGTAATCAGTGGAACCAGAAGAGGAAGGTTGAGTGGTTACCGGGGCATGAGGGGGTTGAGTGGCCACAAATCCTTGTTGAGGGAAAGGATTGGTAAACACAGCGGGTTGAGAAGTACCTGGGGTGGGAGGGATAGTAGGGGAGGAGTGTTGTCCCCGCACGATGGCCTGAGAATCCCACATCTGATGCATTTGTGGTAATAAGGGACAATCATGAGTGTAATTACCATAAACACTGCAACATGAACATGGCTTATTGGTGCGAAGTGGACTGTTAGGCTTGGGCTGAGAACCCTGTGGCTGGTTAGCAGTGTGAGGATCAATACTCGAAGGATTGGGTCCATGATTACCAGGGGTAGATTGATTTCCTTTCCTCTTTCTTTGAGAAGGAAGAGAATTGGTCGCGTCCTGCTGCGCAAATACGTGCCCTGGAGGGGGTAGTAGGTGCTGCGGCGGAGGTGGAGAAGGCAAGGGGGTGAGAGGTCGAAATGCTGGAGGAGCTGGGACACCAGGCTGTGGGTAAGGATAAGGGTTAGGATGGGAAACATTGAGGTAAGTAGGAGTGTGGGAAAAAGGAGGAGGCATGCCGTATCCTGGGTACATGTTACCTAGAGGGGGGAATGTGCCGGAGGGGCTGGCCCGTCCTGGAGGGAAACTGTAGCCCACAGGATGTTGAGCAGAGGTATGTGAGAGGGCTTCAACGATACCATCGGCAGAGTGAGATGCCCCCGAGGCATTAGAGCCACCAGGCTTGGGGAGATCAGGAAGGATGGTATAAACATAACCGAATTGGGCATAGATGATGTCATATTTCAAGGCTATTTGGAGGGCAGCTTCTTCAGTTTGGGGAAAATGGGATGCGACATCTTTTCCAATGGGATGTAAGAGAGAGCAAAGGAACCAGTCCATGTAAACCCGATCTTCAAAGGGGGGGGGGCGCGACACAAGCTCCATCTTCGCCGCCATTCCTCGACATGAGCAGAAAGGCGGGTCGAAGAGGATTGATGGAAAGAAGTTAAGAGTTCAATACCAGTGTCGTATCAGAGGGGGAGCTGGAAATAAGATAGAAATGTTTGGGAAATGGTCGCAAATGTGGTATGGGAAGAGGTGGCTTGGTCAACATACCATTTAGAAGCTTCGCCGGTAAGCGTACGTTGGAACAATCGAAGATGGATGGAGTCATCGGTGATTGAATTGGAGGAACACCACATGTGGAAAGATCGGATATGGCTGGAGGGATCTTCACTAGCAAGGCCTTCGAACTTGGGAATGTCGGAGGGGATATTGGTTGGCATAGCAGGCCAACTGACATCATGGCGAATAGGGTAATTAATGAGCTGATTGAAATCGGGGATATTGAGGCCAGCCATATAAGGGAGTAATGGGGCAGTCGAGGTAGGTCCCATAGGGGTTCCACTGGACACAGACCCAGCAGTAGAACTGGGGTTAGGGCTAGGTCCGGAACTAGACATGGTGAAGGTAACAGGGGGGGGAACCAAGAGGAGGGGGAGAACCCAAACAATCAGAGGAAGAGTCGGAGCGCAGACTCAAGGGAGGACTTACTCGATGACGACGGGAAGGATGAAGTCAACTGATTGGAAACTAAGGGTGAATTCCAAGAAGTCTCCAGGAGAAGCGCCTTGGGGGCGCAATGATGACGGGAAGAAGAAAAACCGACAAGGGCAGGGAGGGACAAAATCAAGTGAGGACAAGGGCGGAGAGGTGCAGTGACAATTGATTTTAAATTCTTTGCCAGGAAATGTTAACCAGGATCTTCTTCACTTAGGGTCAGTGTGTGGCATGCGTTAATTTTAATTGTTTAAACCCAGACGTTTTGAGAGTAAAAGAAAAAGTGTGCTGTGTAACTGAAAATAAATCTGCAATAAACAAAACTAAAAGAACAGAAAATTAATAGCTACTAATGCATCAATCTAACCCAAGAAGGTGGGTCTCTCAAAATTGTTCTATAAGAGGGAAAAAACTAGGCAAGGCATGCAAAAAGAGGCCAATAGATCTAAGGTCAGGAGGGATAGGGATCTAAAGGAGAAATCTGCTGAAAAGAGGTGTAGAGAATAGCAAAGAGGCAGAGGCAAGGTTGCTACTAAAAAAGGGGGAGATCAGATAAAAATAGAAGGGGCAATAAGGTGGCCCTAGAAATGAACCCAAACAAAACTATATGAGGTGATTTGAAAGGGGGAAGAGCTGATCGAAAGAGATCTGAAACTAAGGTATCAGATCTGAAAGCAATAAGGCTAAAACTCTAGAAATTCAGACTTCTGAAATAGAAAAAACTCTCCCATAGAAAGTGGAGGGTACTAGAGCCCTAAGGGGCAAGATTCCCACTTAGTTGAGTGAAACAGATCAGAAACATGTCTAAACGGGTGGAGACAGAGGGTGGAAAACCCTGACAGAAGCTTCAGACAAACACAGAAAAAGTTCTGGAAAATTGCAGAAAAAAGTGCAAGTCGCAGGTTTTGACCTATTGGCTGTCCAGGACATAGATTTAGGGTAGAAAAGTGTGACCTCAAGGCTAGGTCACACTTTTTGGGCCGATAAGTGCGACCTGCAGATCCGTCTCTCTCAGCGGCAGATTTCAAAAAAATTTGTCGTCTCAGCTGCGGCTGATGTCTGTCACCTGCGCAATAAGGCCAGAAACACACGGAAGTTAAAAATTTGACTATTTGAGGGTTTGAGAGGTGGAAAGCACCATAAAAATAGGAAAAACAGAAAATGGAAGAGAAAATGTAGGGTCTGAAACAGCTGGATATGCAAGAATATATAAAACGACAGCGGTCGCAAAAGAAAACCCGTGTGGAGTCGCAAATTGTTAGTATGATTCTTTCATCGTAAAAGATCACTTTAGCTATGCATAACAAATAGCCCTAACATCTATTATGGCTGCAAAATATCTTTAAGTATGCTGCAAAAATTCATATCTAAGCACAAAAGACATTAAGCAGATAAAATATAATATGGCTCCATGCATCCAATAGACAAGACAAGAACAAAGTGTTTAAAAGAATGATTTGTATTATATTAAAGAATGGGGCACCTGAGAGGAAAATAAGAAAGGTGTTTTCCGGTTCTCCTCAGTGGGATGGGTTCTTGGAAGTCCTCAGTGTTTTAGATCTAAAAATTCCTCTCTCTTATTGTGGTAGAAAACCCAGACAAACATAGAACTCAATGGGTTCTCACAAGGTAAAAATGGAAAATGGTGACCAAGAATAGATCTAGTGTGATCTAATGCAATGAAGGTGACTAATGAATGGGGAAAACCCTCCTATTTATAACAAAATATTAGGGTTATCTAGAACTTGTTGCATGAATAAAATATTATTAATCAAATTCTAGAACCACCCTTTAGGAATATTTTATTATATTTGTTGGAGGGAAAATGTCTTTTGACGTGGGTCAATTCCTTTATTTATAAACAATAAATAAATAAATTATTTATTTATTATTTTAGGCAGATGATGGGGATATAATTAAATAAATAATGATTTATTTCATTGTTTAAAAATGATTTAGTCAAATTTATCTAGGAATGTTATTAAATAATGATTTAAATAACTTGTTCCTAGGAAATAATTAAATAAATAATGATTTATTTAATTAATTTCCTTGTTTTCGGTCAAATATGACCAGGAAATATCGACCAATGTTATTTGACATGGTGAAAGCAATTTTACTTAGGGTAAAATTGGTCTTACATGGTGTACCTGGGTTCATCTAATGATAATGAGTTAGATGACCAAAAAAATGGTGTAACAAAAAGAATTAAAGTTAAAAAGGGAAGGTAGAAATAGTTGTGTTGAAAAAATGTAAGTGTTTGCACTTATCCTAAGTTTCAAGAACATTATACAAACAAGCACAAAGGGATTATGTATCTTTCTTATATATTTTTATCCAAACTTTTGAAGCACAAGAAAATGTCACGTCATGACAAAGTGTTTTGTCATGTGGTGGTTAATAGGTGCACACTTCTTAGTCACATGATCGTTCGACTCAATAGATCGATGACACACGATGAAATTCCCCCACCCCCCCTTATTTGTCCTGTCTTTACCACCAGGGGGTGGGGGTCTGAAAAGGTGGTTTTCCCCCACCTGGTCCCATGATACGTGGCCTCCTCTCCGTATTTTGCACACCCACTTCTTGAAACCGCTAACTGATCTACCTCTGAAAACCACTTCCCCCTCATCTCATTCCCATTATCCCTACCCAACTCCTTCCACCACTATATTTCCGCCACATCCCCTAACCATTTCCTAATCAATTATTTTCCCAGGAATTACCATTTGAACATTTAATTCTCTCAGGTAATTGTTTAATCTAATGGATCCACACCAACCTGCAATGGAAACCATGCTATTCCTTTAAAACCTTGAACATGATCCATTTTTCACCTTTCTGTCACAAATTTTCTATGCATTACTTTCAATTTAAAGGTTTTCCAGCATGCCATGAATTTCATCAGCTAATCAACCTATGATCGAGTATCAGCATCTTGTCTCCCTCTCCTAATTAGCTACAAACCTGCAATACACTCCCGGTAAACCATTCATCCCAATTCTTATTAATTATTCATTGATAAACATGCCTCCAAAGAAGAAAAACCAGGACGACCCTATTAATCCTTTGGTCCATCCCCCAATTGATTTATACCATATACCCTTTTCTGATAGGGACTACAAAATTATTGAGACATAGTGCGAGTTCGAACTTTTCAAACTCTATTTTTGGCTATATGACAAATATGTAGATAAAACTGATGAAATTGGACTCTCGGAGTCCAATCTCCTGCACTATATTTTCCCTCTAATATTCCATGCTCCAGAATTTACCAGAATATTTCAAGCATGTTATGTCCCCAATCAATGAGCAATTATGGCCCCTACTAGTGAAATCCTCTTCACCATTACTTCCCAATCCATAGAGCAGATGATGCAGGCCCACTCTGTGGAAAATAGTACACCATTTTCATTACAAGTGCTGAAAAAACTCTACCAAAATCTTGATTTTTCCAAGAGATCCAGGATTTTGGACCTTTTCCTACCATAAATACCCAATTTCCAAGAAACAATCGAGCATACCCTTCCTCAATATTCCCTGATCAAGAAAAAAAAATTATAACTGTAATTTATTATATTTTGTGTTATTATTCTGATCATTGGGTAGATGAACCCATTTTACGTTTCCTTTCCACATTTTCCACAGATAGAAAACCTTCTATTATTTTTAATTTTATTCAATCTCTGCTTGATAACATCTATGAAAAAATTCTGAAGTTTCAAACTGAGGAAGTGTTCAAATACACTTCAATTTTGGTTTATATGTTTTTATATTATCAAGAAGATAGTTTTAAATTTTCCACACATAAGTTATATGAAGAGGAAAACCAACAGTCAAATATATTTTGGACTTATTTAGTAACGAATGATTAGCAAGAATTTACTTATAAGAATTTCACTGAATAATTTTTCCACCTATCTATGAGTGTACTAAACAGTTCAACAGAGCCTACAATCAGTGAGGATATAAAGATATTTTTTCATTTAAGAGATCAGGAAAAGTCTGGAGACTAGTACTTGTACCAGAACTACACAGAGATAAAAGTGTATGGATGTGATTTGGCATCATACAAGCTCCCAAAATACCTCCCCATGAGGATATTTTCACTTGAATATATTATAAAAATTCTAAATTCTGATGAGATACATTTGGTGTCAGCTAAAAATAAATCACAATTCAGGATCAAGAGACAAATTGGATCCTTCATATGTAATAGTAAGTCAGCAAAAGAAGAGGCAGATAACCTTCTCAGGGAGATGAAATTTAGACTGAGTTTTACATGGTCTTGTGACCCTCTGGGTATTATTTATAGATTGAGGGTATAAAATAAAACTACACCATCACTCATACCCAAAGGCCTAAAATTGAGAGGTATGTGAACCAGCAAGCTTGGGCATAAATACTTTACAAGAAGCTGAGGAGTATCTTGTTTCTACATCCACATCATAGACTCATGTTCCATAGGAGAAAGCAACCAAAAGAAAAAGGGAAGAAGATTCACCTTTAGTGACTGATAGTGCAGGGAAGGAATTAAAAATTGTGTAAAGGAAGAGAAAAAATTTGAATCCAAAGGTAGATACAGAGAGGAATTCAGAGAAATAAGTGGGCATGATAATAAAGGAAACACCATATTCCACTCAAGTAGGTGGCCAATTTGCTGCATTTCCCACTGTGTCTTCAGTATCCCAGGAGTATCAAGATACTATCCAAACTACCAAATTTGTCCAAGGAGAGAAAGAGAAGATTGTTTTTGACAGATTCAGATAAATAAAGCTTAAGAATGAGATTCTTAAAAATAACACATATGCTTAGTTTTGGAAGCAGACTTCCAGCTCCCAAAGTAGACTACTGTCATTTTTTTATTCAAATAAGGGAAAGATGCATATGACCATCCTAGAGGCCTAAATTCCACATCCTAAATTAACATCAGATTACAAGAAGAAAATGTTCGAGTTTGATACAAAATATATTCATCCCATTGACAAAATGGAGATGCATAAACAAATAGGTGAAATGATTTTCTCCACTCTAACCAACACTACTATGACTGTTTCTAAAATCCAAGTTTCATTGTCTAATACTCAGTCACAGTTGAAGATGGAGAATATTACTTCTCTTGCAAAGGACACCAAGATTAAATCCTTAGAGGATTCAGCAGTAAATATGGGTTATGATCCTGCAAATATGAAAGTTGCAAAGGAATTGATCAATAAAAATAATTTTGACATTGCATCATTGAGGAAGCAATTGAAGTTACTAGCTACTGAATATCCCCTCATGAATGATATTGAAGAAATAGAGAATCAAAAAAATGACATGATGAAGCTGATCATGGAACATAATGCTTAGATAAAACAAATGGAAACTAAGCTGGAGAAAATGATAAAGGAAAAGGAGAAGAATGCAAAAATATCCATGGTTCCATTGGATTATGTACCTCTTACAACCATTCCCACAAAAACAATTGTAATCTCCACTGCACCTACTACACATTATGTTGATGGTGCTAAACAACTGACAAAAGCTGTGGAAAATTTTTCAATTCAAAAAAAAAGAAATTAAAAAGTTGCAGGACCAAGTCAAGACACTACAAGACCAGAAGACCAAGAGTGAAGCTTCACACTCTGTTGAAGCTCTTGGGCTCAGAAGTTGATTAAGAGGCTACAAAAATCTGAAAGGGAATCAGCTATTGGAAATACATTGGCACTAGCCAAGGAAATTATTTGGACTAATATTGTGAATTATACGACTAAAATTTGGCCTTTTATTCATGTTATCTTTGGGCATAAAGATTTGATTAAGAAGGCAAAAAAGGTCATTATAGAGATTAAAGAACACATGCGATACATACTTTCCACATATAAAAACATCATTAAGTTCCTAAATTATAAGAAAAATTATGAATTAGATGATTTAGGAATTGATTATAGAATAGAAACAATTTTGGAGGTCAAGAATATTATGACCAAAAAGAATCTCGTTGCTCAGTCAGAGGATAAATGTCAGGGTTTGGAGATAGTAGTAAATATATTTTTCACAAGGATAGAAGCTCTAAATCAAAAGGGGCTACCTAGCTTATTTGTAATTAATGAAAAATTTATTACTCATGAAGATTCCATTAGAAAATTGAAGTAGGTAGCCGAAGACAGTTCAAAATTTTCAAATATCAAAGGCAACATGATAGAAAAAGCTTTCTTAGAAGCCATGGGTAATGATTTATTCATCCAAAATGAAGAAAATCATATTTTCATGGTAAGGCCAACATTTTCCAAATATACTGAGGTTGATGAAATTTACCAGAAGGTAACTAAGTTAACCATTCTAGATGAAGATAGATTGGAAAAACTTTGTCAATTACTAGACTGATTAGTAATTCATATGCAGTAAAAATACACGGCAATACATCAGCTAGCACAACATAGAAATAGGCCCATTCAACAATTGACTCGTCCAAAGTAGAGCCACCTCTCGACGTAGTTTTCCACCTTACCTATTACTCTGTAGAGATCAATTTTATTGTTTAAGATGGTGTTAATTATACACTTTCAGTTGGGACAGTGGTTTTGTAATGATTTTGTAACTTATTGTATAAATACTTCACATTTTGAAGTATTCATGGTTGATTGTTGAATATAACATTCTCCAAGTTAGTGTAATTTTCTGGTTGTTGAATGCATCAATAATACAAGGAAATTCTTCACAAGATTCATGTTGTGTATGAATTGGTGATGTTTTTCTTATATTCATGTGTTTATTCATTGTTTTCTTTCACTGTCATTTCTTAAAATCTTGATTACATAATTGAAATTGTGAAGAATAGGATTTGTTGTAAAGAGAACCCTATTCTCTTTGTATGTAATTTATATGTTTTCTGTTGAAGTCAAATTAAGGAATTCTTCATTGGTCCTTAGTTTCTAATGAACCTTTCGTTTCTTCTGTTTCATATTCATTTAAAATTATGAAAGATCCAACTAGTGCAACCTAGCTTTCCCTGTGAAACTCCTTCAAAGATTAATGTAGATCCAATTAATTTTTAGACTCCATATCCCAATGGAATTATAATATTTCAATCAACAAATCAATCCAATCGAATCATAAACAAACAAAAAATTTGCACAGTTATAACTAGCCTAAAATTTACATAAAACAAAGCTAAAATTTACAGAGAGATCCCTCTCTAAAGCTGGCAGGGCTAGATCCCATATTCCAAAGCAGTTTTTATGTTGTCCTTTGTGTTTACTCTCACAATATCATAAATTACAAAACGTTAACATAATGGAGACCATACTTGGGAAAAATTGAAAATATTTTAATTTTCTTCTAATTCATTACCTTGGTTAAGAAAAGTGTATGATAGGAATATTTTGAGAATTGTTTCCTTTTTATTTTTGTAAATAATAAGTGTGTGTGTGCTTTATATTTTAGCTCTAGCTCCCAAAATATTTTACACTAGATCTCATCCTAATACAAAACCTACAATTATTGTTGATGATCGTGAAAATTTGCTAAGAAGAGAAAGTATAGTTAAGAGCCAATGAAGTAGCAGTCCTCCCCCTAGGGCATATTCTCTTCCGAAGGATATCTTTACCCTACAAGATATTGAATTTGATTTTCCTTTTGAAAATATATTTTTCAGAACTAAGTCAGGTAACTAGATAGACCAAACTGTAGTAGATCAATCTACCTTATGACATCATTCTATTGAAGTACAATCTGCCCAACTTGATCTTGACCTTCAAATCCTTCAAGATTTTGATAAATTTCAAGGTTTAGTTTCAAGCCTTGATCTTTCTATGCATGAGGAATACATCCAACAATTCGTTGAACTCTCTTCCTGAACTTATTTTGAAATTTAATATACTTCATCATAATCTATTCATCCAAGATCATCTAGTCCCACCCCTTCTGTAGTTTCCACTACCACCCTTGTAATTTCTCACCAAGCAACTCAAACTTACATCTTCTCCCCAATCTTCACCTACAATCCACCCTAAATCTTCACCACAACCTCAAACTTAATTTCAGCCTCCACCTCTGATTCAGCCTCCACCTTTCATCCAACAAACACCTTTAATCAATCCACATATTTTCCATCCTCATATACCCATAATGGCAGCCAGATATGCTCCACATGTTCTTCAAGTTCCTTTGAAAGCATGCCACAAGAATATCAAATTATGATTCCCCAGTTTGATGGAACTGGACCTGTTACTGCTCAAAAACATGTGGATAGGATGAATGATAGTTTTCATCTTCAAGAAGTAGATGAAGAAAATTTCAAAATTAGGTTGTTTGCTCAAAATATTACTGGAGAAGTTAGGAAATGGTTTAAATCCTTCCCACCTACTAGCATTAATCATCTCCCTGCATTCCATCAGTCATTCATTAATATATGGGAAGTGAAAAATAACCATCTTCAGATTCTATCAGAATATGAAAGTATTAGGAGGGCACCTAGGGAAAGTGTCTAGGATTATTGCACTAGATTCGTTAGTGTTTAAAATTAAATTCCTACAAACGTTAAACAACCACAAGGTTTAGCCCTAATAAAATTCTCCGATGTATTTGAGGAAAACATGCCTTAAAATCTAGGAGAGAGAAACTCTGCAACATTAGAAGAAATGCAAAGAGATGTAGTGAGTGTAGAGGCCAATTTTCTTGCAAGAAGAGCTAGGATAAGAACTGAAAGGAGAGTGACCATGAAATAAGAACCCTCAACATCTTCTGTTGATGCCAAAATAGATTCTGTAGTTAGAAAAATAGATATATTGATGGAAAGGATTAATTTAATAGATTGTAATATTCCTAAATTAGCATACAACTAATTGGAATATTAAAATTTTGTTTTGCTTATTATTGGGAGGAATAAGAGGGTATGGAGACCCATAAATCTCCTTAGTAGGAATAAAGACACTCCTAGTGTGAATGGAGGTCATCTAAAGAGCTAGATTGAAGACCTTTGTGTGTGAAAAGGGGTTGGATCATGAAGACCGGGTCAACTTTGACCAAATCAACATCGATGTTATGGAGGAGTGACGTTCAATGAGAGACAACACAATTTTGGTTGGAGACTCTTTGCATGGAAGTATTGAATTAAATGAGTGGGGAAAAGGGTGAGGAAGCTTATCACTTATATAAGGAAGAGGATGGCAGCCATAGAGGTCATGTTTTTATTATTATTTTGTCTATGGTCTAAATGAATATTTTCTCTCTCCAGTTATTTAGCTAAGATTGTAGTGTTGTTCAATAGAGGGTGTTCCCGAGAGGGAATCCTACCTCCTTCCTTCAGTGACCTATAAAAAGAGAATTTCACTACATTCCACATTTAGGCATTATGCCAAGGCTTCCATCTTATGGTACAGTGCAGTTCCTATTGAGGTTGTGTTGTGTTGCAGGGCAGAAGTTGTGGAGCGTTTGTAGAGCCATTTTCTGGGCTTGTGTTTCAGTGGGGAGGTAACCTTTCCATTGGGATATCATCAAGGAGGCTCCTTGGGAATTATATATTTATTTTTCACAAGGCCAAGCTACACCCCTCACCTACAACGTAGTTTCAGTCCATATCTGTGTTATTTTGGAGAGCTACTATAGGGGTTATTTCTGTGCATGATTTGGGGAGTTGGTTATTAAATGGAGGGATTAGCCTTTCACCTGGAGGCTCTATTGGAGGACAGCCACATATTTTATATCAGCTTTAGCCTCATATTATAGCTATTTTTCTACAATGAATCTTCAACCCTAGGGATTGGGTTCAGCATTTTTATTTGTAGGTGTATTATCAGAAACCCTTGGGGTTGGCTAGGAAAAGTGATATAGAGCCTTGTTCTTTAGGCATAGAATCTCTATAGGCATATATCAGATATTTTATATCATTCTATCATCTTTTGTTGTAACTATTTCCTTTGTGACTGCGTTGTAGCAGTGTCTCCAGAATTTTGTTTAGTAGCAAAAACTCAGTTTTCAGAGTGATTATTCATGGGAGGCTTGCTTTCTCCTATTGTATGATTTGTGCCTCAATGTAGTATGTGTTTTTTCTACTTATTTGCTGAATAAAGTGGTTTCATATTGGTCTCCTATGCTTATATGTTCATTTACACTGTTATTTCCATTATTGCGTTCAAATATTGTTGCTTTCCCATTTGGGAATATTATAGTGTTATCAGAGCATAATATTGGCTTAGCCTATGGATCTCAGCCATTATTCTATCAGGAGAATAAGAAGAAGTAGAAAGAAATTAGAATGATGGAAGGAATGAGTTTTATCTCATCTCTTTTTATATCTAAGAGGGACCTCACCAAAGATTTCAAGCAAAGAAGAATGGAGAAAAGCTATGAAACCACAATAGGATTTCAAGATGAGGAAGGTCTTTGTAATTCTTATCAGCAGAAGAAAGAACGGGTATTGCATAGAGCTCCAAAGAAATATACTATTCCCTTTTCTCTTGAATAAGAATAAAAAATGCATGGAGATAGAGGAAACTTAGAACATGAGATTCTAAGTGAGTATCTTGCATAATACAAATCTCAATCAAGGGCTTTCAAGGAGAATCTAACTCTCCCACAGGTCATTCAGCTCAAAGAATAAAGAATAACTTGCAGTGATGATTTCCATTGTCTACATTTTATGGGTCATCCACATGCACAACAAGGTCTTGGGGAGTGAATTTGGATGCATTCTTCCTCCTACATCCAGTAGCAGAGAGAGAAGCTATAGATATTACAACACTGCACCTTGAGGGTGAAGCACACATTTGGTGGTTTAGCCATTTGAGTCATGCAAGAGTGACTTCTTATGCATATTTTACTCAAATTTTGATCAAGAAGTTAAAAAAAATAAAACTGAAAGAAGAACAACTTCCACCACCACTTGTTTTTGGAGTACTTGTATCAGGAGAAGGAACACTTGCACCCTTGCAAAGTGGTCTTGATCTCTTGACATTTAGAGTCCCATGCATTATTCAAGAGATGCATGAGGAGGAGGAAAATTATACCAGCGCTGATGTAGTAGTAGAGAAGAAGCCATCATCATCACCAGTAACTGGGGAAGTCATCACACCGGTGGGAGGAAGCCTTGTAGCAATACAAGGTGTTCCCAAGATTAGAAACCAAGGTATGCAAATGTTTCCACTTTCGGTTATTTCAGCACATCATATGGATGGTTGTGGGGACATGCCATTGCATGGCCTATGATCAAAAAACATTGTTGATTTGGAGTAGCAAAATATCACTATGCAGAGGACCCTTGATAGAATCAAGGAGGAGATATACATTCATCCTAGTATGTCATTGTTGACCTGCACACAACGCTTGGAGTTGGAGTGTAGATTGTTAGAGGATAGGATGAATATTTTCCTAAATAATCCAATGCAGAACTATATGTTTAGAATTGAGCATGATTATGAGACATCATATGAACCATTATGGAGATCAAAAACACTGTCATGGAGCAGTGGTAATGAGTTGGGGGCCCAACCATTATTGGAGCATTCCAATGACCATTCTACATGTGTAGCAGAGGATAGGTAGATGGTTGATGATAGACATCTTATCTCCCATTACTATGATGAATCCTTCTTATTGAGCATTGTCGAGCTTAATGAGGTGAATTTTCCTTCGACATAGTTGGATCCTTATGGATTCAACTTGGTCATTGATGAGTGGTCTTCATTTTTAGGTCTCCACGAGGCTACACTTCAACATCCCATGAAGTGTAGAGATAATGATTTGATTTGGGAGGATGGTATTCTCTATTGGAGGAATACGAATTTGGAGAATGACATTAGACACTCACCATCGGTTGGATGGGTGATGTTGATGAGCAAGAGGCTAGTGAGGCACTTGCGGATCTATGACACATGGCAATAGGAGGCAAGGTTGCATTGGCTACTCCTGAAAGAGTTTGGGTAGCATGTGACATATCCTACTTTAAGGTGTATGTTGGTGGTTGGGACTTGGCATGGCACTTGCATCATATGGAAGAAAGGAGTTTGGGTGAATTTGGATGATGTGGAATTCTCCATGTCAATCATCATGTTTTCACCTCATGCTTTGTATGATGGAGGTGTAAGGAGGTAGCAAGAACTATTGTTGCTCTGGTTACTCTTGGGAGAGTATGATCTTATTTTCTCCCATACTTTGCACTATGATTCAAAAGTGGTGGATGGTGACCTCTATCACTAGGATATCATCTTCTTGACTTGGACTTCCAAGCACAAGAAGAAGGATTGGCATACAGTTCATGGGGATTTTCTCTCTAGTAACACTGATTTCATGAGGACATACCGTGCTGTCATAGAGATATTCACTTGGGAAGACATCAAAGAGGAGATGCACCATCACATGAGGAGATGCATGGACTATTTGGAGGAGGGAAATAACTCTTTGTTAGAGTTAACACAGCCACTTCCTTCCTCATCAGGGATGATAATAGGTTCATCTATGAGCCACTTCACCAACTTATTCAAGGTACATGGTAATGATTGTGTTTATGTGCATAATGATTCACCTACTATGTGCTTGTATTTCTTTGCCATCCATGTATAAGTTATTGCTCCAACATGGAGTATTATTTCCTATAGATCGCATGATCCATTTGGGGACATGATCAGTGATGGTGATGGCCACTCCTTGGGAGATGTTGCAGAGATGACATATTTTCCAAAGTGTGCTCAATATTCACCTCACATCATACACCTTCTCCAAGCATGTGAGAGGATTAGGGCAGCAAGCAAGTGGTTGGGAAACCACTCATCATATCCTATTATGAGGTACTGAAGTAAAACTGCACTAGTTTCACTTGAGGGATCATTATCCTTCTCTAGTTTTATATATGGCAGGTAGTATAACTCTAATTATGATACCATATGTTGATTATGTCCTTATCATTGTTGTGGGAATCATTGGAGATATGACATATGGATTGGATGTTTTTATTAGAGATGATATTCTCCACATTTCTTATGTTTTGTACTTTAGGGAGAACATTGGACCATCCATGATAACTACATTGGACCTTTTGTTTCCTTATGGGATGAGCCATTTGGCTAACTTGAGAATTTGGGAGGTGCCGCTCATGAGGTGTTGCGAGGATCTTTGCTATGGATTACCACTCTGGAGAGTGATTCATTTTGTATGGATGATAGCTTGATGGTTGGAGATCCACATCGAAATGAAGGTTCCCCCCCCCCGGGCAATTTATAGTTCTGTCCTTTCAGTTTCTTGGGGACAAGCAACACTTGGGAGGGGAGGATTGTAATAATCCTAAATTAGCATACAACTAATTGGAATATTATTTCTTTTTTTCTTCTTATTTCGAGGAATAAGAGGGTATGGAGACCCATAAATATCCTTAGTAGGAATAAAGAAACTCCTAGTGTGAATGGAGGTCATCTAAAGAGCTATATTGAGACCCTTGTGTGTGAAAAGGGGTTGGAGCATGAAGACTGGGTCAACTTTGACCAAATCAACAACGTTGTTATGGAGGAGTGGCATTCATTGAGGGACATAGAAGTTTTGGTTGGTGACTCTTTGCATGGAAGTAGTGACTTAAATAAGTGGGGCCAATGGTGAGGAAGCTCATCACTTATATAGGGAAGAGGATGGCAACCATTGAGGTTTTTTTTTTTATTAGTTTGTCTATGGTCTGAATGACTATTTTCTTTGTTCAGTTGTTTAGCTAAGATTGCAGTGATGTTCAGCACAGGGTGTTCCTGAGCGAGAATCCCACCTCTTTCCTTAAGTGACCTCTAGGAATATCATTGCACTAAATTCCACATTCAGGCATTAGGCCAAGGCTTCAGTCTTATGATACAACACAGTTCCTATTCAGGCTGTGTTGTGTTGCAGGGAAAAAGTTGTGGAGGGTTTGTAGAGCCATTTTTTGGGCTTTTGTTTTAGTGGGGAGGTAGCCTTTCCATTGGGAGATTAGCAAGGAGGATCCTTGGGAATTATATCTTTATTTGGCACTAGGAAAAGCTACCACCCTCACCTACAATGCAATTTCAATCCATATCTACGTTATTTTGGAGATTTTTTGCAGGGGTGATTTCTGTACATGATTTGGGGAGTTAGTTCTTTAGTGGAGGGATTGAACTTTCACCTAGAGGATCTATTGGAGGAGAGCCACATATTTGATATCAGCTTTAATCTCATCTTCCAACTATTTTGCTGCAGTGAATCTTCAGCCCTAGGGCTTGGGTTCACCATTTGTATTTTTGGGTGTATTGTCGAAAACCCTTGGGGTTGGGTAGGAAAAGTGATATAGAGCCTTTTTCTTTATGTATATCATATCTATAGGCATATATCAGATATTTTATATCATTGTATCATATTTTTTTTTATCTATGTCCTTTTCGACTACGTTGTAGCAGTGTGTCCAGTATTTTTTTTAGTAGAAACAACTCACTTTTTAGAGTGATTATTCATGGGAGGTGTTGGTTCACAAATGTGACTGTTATGGGAAACCTCTATGCTTCTCATTCAATTGTCAACCTAGGGTAAGTCTGTT